>CM051235.1:246874781-247181577 GCA_027917425.1 Gastrophryne carolinensis | reverse complement strand
TAGGCCTGATAAAGACACTTTTGCTGGCCAAAGCACTACTGTACCCTGGCAGCTCGATTCCTGCCCGGGGCATCCCATTCTGTGACTAAAGCAGCCTCTGTTTAAGACCATATAAGCATTTGCTCTAATCATATTTGAAATTAGGCCTGATAAAGACACTTTTGCTGGCCAAAGCACTACTGTACCCTGGCAGCTCGATTCCTGCCCGGGGCATCCCATTCTGTGACTAAAGCAGCCTCTGTTTAAGACCATATAAGCATTTGCTCTTATCATATTTGAAATTAGGCCTGATAAAGACACTTTTGCTGGCCAAAGCACTACTGTACCCTGGCAGCTCGATTCCTGCCCGGGGCATCCCATTCTGTGACTAAAGCAGCCTCTGTTTAAGACCATATAAGCATTTGCTCTTATCATATTTGAAATTAGGCCTGATAAAGACACTTTTGCTGGCCAAAGCACTACTGTACCCTGGCAGCTCGATTCCTGCCCGGGGCATCCCATTCTGTGACTAAAGCAGCCTCTGTTTAAGACCATATAAGCATTTGCTCTAATCATATTTGAAATTAGGCCTGATAAAGACACTTTTGCTGGCCAAAGCACTACTGTACCCTGGCAGCTCGATTCCTGCCCGGGGCATCCCATTCTGTGACTAAAGCAGCCTCTGTTTAAGACCATATAAGCATTTGCTCTTATCATATTTGAAATTAGGCCTGATAAAGACACTTTTGCTGGCCAAAGCACTACTGTACCCTGGCAGCTCGATTCCTGCCCGGGGCATCCCATTCTGTGACTAAAGCAGCCTCTGTTTAAGACCATATAAGCATTTGCTCTAATCATATTTGAAATTAGGCCTGATAAAGACACTTTTGCTGGCCAAAGCACTACTGTACCCTGGCAGCTCGATTCCTGCCCGGGGCATCCCATTCTGTGACTAAAGCAGCCTCTGTTTAAGACCATATAAGCATTTGCTCTAATCATATTTGAAATTAGGCCTGATAAAGACACTTTTGCTGGCCAAAGCACTACTGTACCCTGGCAGCTCGATTCCTGCCCGGGGCATCCCATTCTGTGACTAAAGCAGCCTCTGTTTAAGACCATATAAGCATTTGCTCTAATCATATTTGAAATTAGGCCTGATAAAGACACTTTTGCTGGCCAAAGCACTACTGTACCCTGGCAGCTCGATTCCTGCCCGGGGCATCCCATTCTGTGACTAAAGCAGCCTCTGTTTAAGACCATATAAGCATTTGCTCTTATCATATTTGAAATTAGGCCTGATAAAGACACTTTTGCTGGCCAAAGCACTACTGTACCCTGGCAGCTCGATTCCTGCCCGGGGCATCCCATTCTGTGACTAAAGCAGCCTCTGTTTAAGACCATATAAGCATTTGCTCTTATTATATTTATATTATAAGACACTTTTGCTGGGCATAGGCTTACTGCTGCCTGCCAGGTGCACTTCTGTTGAGGCATCCCATTCTGTAACATAGCATACCCCTCTTTATTTACACTAAGCAGCTCTCTTATTTACACTAAGCAGGCCTGTTGGAGGCTGAGTGTTACTGCTCACTTTTGGTGTGCATTATATTCTGTTTCATATAGACCCACCGCTGCCCGGGGTTTTTTTAAATATCACCTACTACCACGCCAGTTAGACTATGTCGGGCAGACAAGTGCCTGGAAGTGAAAAGAGGAGTGGCAGAGGCCAAGATTCCGCAGGAAGAGCTCGCATCAGACTGGGGGCCAGTAGCAGCAGGAGTCACGCTGAGAGACCTAATCTGCCAGTATCTGCTAGCGGTCGGGTCTCCACCAGTAACGCATCTGCCGTGGTAGATTGGTTGACGCGCTCATCAACAACATCATCACAACTTACGTCTGAGACCCCCAGTCTAGGGTCGGTAGGTTCCTCTGACACAACCCTGAGTTGGCATGCCCCGAGAGCAGTCCCTGTCCTCCCATTGCCTCTGGCCTACGCCGTTCCCTCCCCCAGCGACGTATCCTATGCTTTGGGTTCAGCTCCACTCTTTAGTGAGGAGGACCATCAGATAGAGGACAGTCAGCAGCTACTGCCCAGCCAAGAAATGGAGGTGGCTTCTTTAGCTAGGCAGACAAATAGTGATGTGGACAGTGTCGTGGGTGCTGCGAGCGTTCCAGCTCCTGCGCCAGACACTGTTGACGAATCCACGAACATCAGTGACGTACAGCCACAACCCGGTGATGATGATGATGATGACGATGAAGCCGATCGCACTTGGGAGCCGGGTGATGAAGGGGCTTCATCGTCATCATCAGGAGAAGAGGGGTGCAGGTTGCCCCGGAGTCAGCAGCTGAGGCAGCAAAGTGGTAGCAGTCAGCATGGGGGCACAATTCCAAAGGCTGGAGCCGGCCGGGGCCGGGGCCGGGGTAGAGCACCTGCTGTGCGGCAGTCTACCTTATCGGGAGGTAGTGGAGCAGGGGTTCCTGGAGTTGGCAACAGCAGCAGTGAATCAGTGAGGCCAGGGGGTGGGAAAAGTAGCTACTCGGCAGTGTGGCAGTTTTTCCTGAGGCATCCGCAGGAGGGTAACATGGCCACATGCAAGATATGTAGGCAAAAGGTGAAGCGTGGCCAGGGTCCAAATGTTGGCACCACGGCCCTGCGTCAACATATGATGCGTCACCATAAAACGACCTGGGAGAACCGAGGCTCCCAAGGGGTGGTCCAGTCTGCTTCCTCACCAAGTGAGCTCCCAATTTCTGCCAGCCAAGGCTCCAGCACCTCAGCCGAAGGCAGCTGTGCGTCATACCCATCCTCTGTCGCTCCTGCTCCTCCTCCTCCTCCTCCAAGTCATGCATCCCGCCAGCAATCCATCAGCGAAGCCATGTCCAAGAGACAGCAGTATGCGCCCACTCATCCTACGGCGCAGAAGCTGAATGTGCTCCTGTCCAAGTTGCTGGTGCTGCAGTCGCTCCCTTTTCAGGTGGTGGAATCTGCACCTTTCAGAGAACTGATGGCTTGTGCCGAGCCGAGGTGGAGAGTCCCAAGCCGTCATTTCTTTGCCAAGAAGGCAGTACCAGCGCTGCACACTTTTGTTGAACAGAAGGTGGGCCAGTCCTTGAGCCTGTCGGTGTGTAGCAAAATACATGGCAGCGCCGACATCTGGAGCTGTAACTACGGTCAGGGGCAGTACATGTCGTTTACGGCCCACTGGGTGAATGTGGTCCCTTTGCAGCAGCAACTTGGACAGGTCACGCCGCTTCGGCCTCCGCGCTCTCTGCCCATTGGGCCTGTGACACCGTGCGACTCGGCCTCCTCATCCTCCGCCATCTCCTCACCCTCCACTGTAGGCTCAAGTCTCAGTGCCCCTCCAGTCTACCATGTGTGCAGGGCACGGAGGTGTCACGCAGTGCTTCACATGGTTTGTCTTGGCGAACGGAGTCACACAGGGGAGGAACTGCTTAAATGTATTCATCAGGAAATCCAAACATGGCTTACTCCGAGAAAACTTAAAATGGGAATCATGGTTACCGACAATGGGAAGAACATTTTGTCTGCGCTGCGCCAAGGAAGCCTGACCCATGCCCCCTGCATGGCTCACGTCTTCAATCTGGTTGTCAAGCGGTTTCTGAAGTGTTCCCCCCATCTGCAGGACATCCTAACAACTTCACGGAAACTTTGCATGCACTTCAGCCACTCCTACACTGCCAAACACACCCTTCTTGAGCTACAGCGTCAGAATGGTATCCCCCAACATAGTCTGATTTGCGATGTTTCCACCCGTTGGAATTCCACCCTTCACATGTTGGACCGATTATATGAACAGAGAAAAGCCATCACGGATTTCCTGATGATCCAAGCAGATAGGGGGACTCCCCTGTGTAACTTCAATGTCAACCAGTGGCAGCTCATACGTGACACCTGCCGTTTGCTCAGGCCCTTTGAGGAAGCCACTTTATTTGTCAGTCGGCAGGATTACGGGATGAACGACGTGATTCCACTGCTTCATGTACTGCAGCACATGTTGGAAACCATGGCTGGTCAGGGCACTGGAGACATGGCGTTTACATCTTACGGCCACATGAACCCCCTTGGAGCTGAACTGGAGGAGGAGGAGGAGGAAGAGGAGGAGGAGGAGTTGCCCAGCGAAACACAGTTTAGGCTTGGCGAAATGGCTGGTTTATCTAGTCAGCGGACAGGAGAGGAGGAGCAGGAGCAGCCAGAGGAGCTAGAGGTTTTTGAGGAAGGAGAGACAGAGGACCCGGGCACACCGTGGCAGTATGCAGTGGAGATGGAGACAGGTAGTCCATCCGAGTCACTTGCGCAAATGGCACGAAGCATGCTCACGTGCTTGCGTAGTGACCCCAGAATTGTTTCCATCTGTCGGCGGGATGACTTCTGGCTGTCCACCTTATTGGACCCTCGCTTCCGGCACAAAATGGGGGCATTTTTTAAACCCACCGAGAGGGAGGACAAACTCAACTACTACAAAGACATTCTACGTAGGCAGTTGGCCGATGCCTATCTGCGCCATGGTCCATACTCTCGCAGGTCTGACTCGAGGGGACCTCTGCGCTCACCTTCCACTGCCATGGCCGCTGGGGGGGTTGGCAGCAGCAGCAGCAGAAGCTCCATCAGCAGCAGCAGCCTCAGTCTTCAGTCGCTAATGAGTAGCTTTCTACACCTGCATAGTGAGGCTACTCATGAGCAGCAGGAAGACCTGGAGCAGGACCTGAACCAGCAGGTCATGTCATACTTTGACATGACCATGCCAACACACCTTGAGGATCCGCTGGACTTCTGGGCAGCCAAACTTGATTTGTGGCCGCAACTAGCAGAGTTTGCCCTGGAAAAGCTGTCCTGCCCGGCAAGTAGCGTGCCATCTGAGCGGGTGTTTAGTGCGGCGGGGGCCATAGTTACGGCGAGGAGAACTCGTCTGTCAACTAAAAATGTGGAGAGACTCACCTTTGTCAAAATGAATCAGGGATGGATCAGCCAGGATTTCCACCCACCAATGCCTGATGCATGCGACTAGATTCAGCATGGTGCCACGTTTTACACTTTCCAAATGGTGCAAAACATATTTATGTCTTTAGGCCATTTTTTGGGCTCCTGCTGCTGCTACTGTCAACTCCTGCCAACTCCAGGGTGTGATTCATCCAATTTTTGGGCTCCTGAAGCCAACTCCAGTGTATATTTGGGCTCCTGCTGCTGCTGCTGCCAACTTCTGCCAACTCCAGGGTGTGATTCATCCAATTTTTGGGCTCCTGAAGCCAACTCCAGTGTATATTTGGGCTCCTGCTGCTGCTACTGTCAACTCCTGCCAACTCCAGGGTGTGATTCATCCAATTTTTGGGCTCCTGAAGCCAACTCCAGTGTATATTTGGGCTCCTGCTGCTGCTGCTGCCAACTTCTGCCAACTCCAGGGTGTGATTCATCCAATTTTTGGGCTCCTGAAGCCAACTCCAGTGTATATTTGGGCTCCTGCTGCTGCTACTGTCAACTCCTGCCAACTCCAGGGTGTGATTCATCCAATTTTTGGGCTCCTGAAGCCAACTCCAGTGTATATTTGGGCTCCTGCTGCTGCTGCTGCCAACTTCTGCCAACTCCAGGGTGTGATTCATCCAATTTTTGGGCTCCTGAAGCCAACTCCAGTGTATATTTGGGCTCCTGCTGCTGCTGCTGCCAACTTCTGCCAACTCCAGGGTGTGATTCATCCAATTTTTGGGCTCCTGAAGCCAACTCCAGTGTATATTTGGGCTCCTGCTGCTGCTGCTGTCAACTCCTGCCAACTCCAGGGTGTGATTCATCCAATTTTTGGGCTCCTGAAGCCAACTCCAGTGTATATTTGGGCTCCTGCTGCTGCTGCTGCCAACTTCTGCCAACTCCAGGGTGTGATTCATCCAATTTTTGGGCTCCTGAAGCCAACTCCAGTGTATATTTGGGCTCCTGCTGCTGCTGCTGTCAACTCCTGCCAACTCCAGGGTGTGATTCATCCAATTTTTGGGCTCCTGAAGCCAACTCCAGTGTATATTTGGGCTCCTGCTGCTGCTGCTGTCAACTCCTGCCAACTCCAGGGTGTGATTCATCCAATTTTTGGGCTCCTGAAGCCAACTCCAGTGTATATTTGGGCTCCTGCTGCTGCCAACTTCTGCCAACTCCAGGGTGTGATTCATCCAATTTTTGGGCTCCTGAAGCCAACTCCAGTGTATATTTGGGCTCCTGCTGCTGCTACTGTCAACTCCTGCCAACTCCAGGGTGTGATTCATCCAATTTTTGGGCTCCTGAAGCCAACTCCAGTGTATATTTGGGCTCCTGCTGCTGCTGCTGCCAACTTCTGCCAACTCCAGGGTGTGATTCATCCAATTTTTGGGCTCCTGAAGCCAACTCCAGTGTATATTTGGGCTCCTGCTGCTGCTGCTGTCAACTCCTGCCAACTCCAGGGTGTGATTCATCCAATTTTTGGGCTCCTGAAGCCAACTCCAGTGTATATTTGGGCTCCTGCTGCTGCTGCTGCCAACTTCTGCCAACTCCAGGGTGTGATTCATCCAATTTTTGGGCTCCTGAAGCCAACTCCAGTGTATATTTGGGCTCCTGCTGCTGCTGCTGCCAACTTCTGCCAACTCCAGGGTGTGATTCATCCAATTTTTGGGCTCCTGAAGCCAACTCCAGTGTATATTTGGGCTCCTGCTGCTGCTGCTGCTGCCAACTCCTGCCAACTCCAGGGTGTGATTCATCCAATTTTTGGGCTCCTGAAGCCAACTCCAGTGTATATTTGGGCTCCTGCTGCTGCTGCTGCCAACTTCTGCCAACTCCAGGGTGTGATTCATCCAATTTTTGGGCTCCTGAAGCCAACTCCAGTGTATATTTGGGCTCCTGCTGCTGCTGCTGCCAACTTCTGCCAACTCCAGGGTGTGATTCATCCAATTTTTGGGCTCCTGAAGCCAACTCCAGTGTATATTTGGGCTCCTGCTGCTGCTACTGTCAACTCCTGCCAACTCCAGGGTGTGATTCATCCAATTTTTGGGCTCCTGAAGCCAACTCCAGTGTATATTTGGGCTCCTGCTGCTGCTGCTGCCAACTTCTGCCAACTCCAGGGTGTGATTCATCCAATTTTTGGGCTCCTGAAGCCAACTCCAGTGTATATTTGGGCTCCTGCTGCTGCTGCTGTCAACTCCTGCCAACTCCAGGGTGTGATTCATCCAATTTTTGGGCTCCTGAAGCCAACTCCAGTGTATATTTGGGCTCCTGCTGCTGCTGCTGCCAACTTCTGCCAACTCCAGGGTGTGATTCATCCAATTTTTGGGCTCCTGAAGCCAACTCCAGTGTATATTTGGGCTCCTGCTGCTGCTGCTGCCAACTTCTGCCAACTCCAGGGTGTGATTCATCCAATTTTTGGGCTCCTGAAGCCAACTCCAGTGTATATTTGGGCTCCTGCTGCTGCTGCTGTCAACTCCTGCCAACTCCAGGGTGTGATTCATCCAATTTTTGGGCTCCTGAAGCCAACTCCAGTGTATATTTGGGCTCCTGCTGCTGCTGCTGTCAACTCCTGCCAACTCCAGGGTGTGATTCATCCAATTTTTGGGCTCCTGAAGCCAACTCCAGTGTATATTTGGGCTCCTGCTGCTGCTGCTGTCAACTCCTGCCAACTCCAGGGTGTGATTCATCCAATTTTTGGGCTCCTGAAGCCAACTCCAGTGTATATTTGGGCTCCTGCTGCTGCTGCTGCCAACTTCTGCCAACTCCAGGGTGTGATTCATCCAATTTTTGGGCTCCTGAGGCCAACTCCAGTGTATATTTGGGCTCCTTCTGCCCCTCATAGTGATGCCACTTCAACTCTCTGCAATTGTGCCGCTCTGCGATTCTATTAGCGATGCCTCTGATCTGCATGTGATATTTCTTCAAAGTATTATTTAACTAACCCAGCACGCATCCTGTGCGTGTTACAGCAAGGCTGAATGGTTTACAACCCTATTGAGGCTCTAGGAGGCTCAGAAATAGCCGTTTTTAATAGCGATTCGTCGCGAATTTATTCGGGTCGAAATGATTTTTGTCGGAAAATTCGGCGAATCAGTCGAATCGAATTTTTCAAAAGTTCGCTCATCTCTATTTGCAGCCCCTGACTAAAGGTATCAAAAACTATATATAGGAGAGACTGCCTGTATGCAGGGGGACCTGAGCACACGGCTTGCTGCCAGGAGCTGTGCTGTTGCAACTTGCATATACAGCCTCAAAGTGGAGCCTAAATCACTTCACAAACTGAGCAGTGATTCCCCTTTGTGTCCAGCTGCCGTTGCCACATGGGGGATCGTCTGTTGCTGCTCCTGAACTTCTTCATTGCTTTCTGCCTGGTAAGCTGCATGTCTCTAGAATCTTCAACTGCTGCTGCATATCTTTTTATCATCTTCTGTGTGTCAAGAGTGAATCTTCTCTTCGAGTCAACACCTGGAGGTATTTAGCTTTTGCCTATCTATATACCCAGGTATATGTACACGAACTAACTGAAGCCTTAGCTGGGCCTTTCATTGTGTTGTTATAATGTGTACGGTCCGTTCATACTTGCAAGTTAACCTTTATTACCTAAAGTTCCTAGTATTATTATACTTGACTGTGTCATTGAATGACCAAAATAAATGGTTGCTGGGAGCAGTAGCTCCTCTGCTCCAAATGTATTGTTTTGCTTAGACAACTTGATCTATTTCCTATAAAGGTTCTTCTTCTTTTTTGTTACCAACGGGTAATCTATGGCTTTGTAGGCCTGTGCAGCAGTTGTGTTTTGATTACATGAACATTGGACACTTACCATCAAATTCTGCAGGTCCAACTCCCACTATGATGATGGACAGCGGTAATGATGAAGCCTACAAGAGAGCAATATGATTATGAGATGACTGGGACCTACTTTCTGAACCCCCCTCCCCAGCCCCCTTAGCCCTAATGAATTCCCCCTTTACCTATAAGTGACCTCCTCAACCAAGAGACAACCCTATTAATCCAGCCCCTTTAGCACAAATGAATACCTCTCAAAATTAATACCACTGCATTGGATTCCAGACAATTGTGGTAAATACCCCACAAACTCTTGCAGTTAAACAAAAAAATAACAATCCAAGTGGCCTAGCCCACTCAAGCACAGATAAGTATTCTATTCCAAAGGAATGCTCCTCAGTTTATAAGAGACCCCTATGCTCAAATAAATAACCCTCAGCATTGGTGGACTGGGGCCCTCAATCTGGAACCATTGGCCAACTCATTACTGGAGAGTCCCCCCCCCCCCAATCTTTTTCCAGATGGGTCAGTAAGTGCATGCCAAAGGTTAAAGCAATGGCATAGGCAGGCCAGATTGGTGGGTGTCAGAATCAATGGTATTGAAGCTTTATCAATTGTAGAGTCAGAAAATATGCAACCCCACAACCATAAAGATAGCTTTTGGGGCAGAACATTGACCAGTGTTTTTTTGCAGTGGGACTGGGTACAAGGGGAGCCTAGGAGGCTTATATTGACTTGGGATGTTAGAAACAGCAGCCCAGCTCGCCCCAAAGGATTATGTTTCCCCCTGAAATTTTCCCAGGTATCCCTTTGGTCTGTTCACCTGCCACTTAGTCTTCAGGAGACTACTGTACCAGATCCAAATAAATCCTTGTCACATCCCCAAGCAAATATCAGCCCAAGTGGCCTAGCCCACCTAAGCCCAAATACCCCTTCTTCAATGAATACCATCCATAAAAGACTCTAGTTCTTAAGGACATGCGTGCACTGGATACAGAAAAATGCTGGTCCCATAAATACCCCCACGGTTAAGTAGCCCAGGCCCCCACCGCAGCCAAAATAAACATGCCCAGTCCCTAATATTTCCTTAAAGCAGAAGTCCAGTATCTAGGTGACCCCCCCCCCCCCCCTGTCCTGCCACCCTCAGCTGGTGCTAAGGCAGGATGGGGGTTACAAAGAAATAAAACCCTTACATAGACTGTGGTTCAGAGCTGTTCGCCTGGTGCTTCGGGTCCTGGGCATCTTGAGAGAAATCGCAGAGCGGCATCCCCCAGTTCTGTGTGCGCTCCCACCCACCACCAGCTCATTCAAGTGAATTGTCAGACAGGAGCTTTCACAGTGCTAGGGATGCTGCTTTGTGTTTTTCTGTGTGGAGGGCACACAGACCCATTGGTATGGCGCTGGACCACTGGCAAGTTATGAGTATTTTTCTTTGTAAACCCCCCTGTTCTGCCTTAGCGCCAGGGGAGGGTGGAAGGGGAGGAGTTACCTAGAGACTGGACTTCCATTTTAATACATAAAAATCCTACCCAAACAAAATACATACATAGATATATTGAAGGGGCCCACTTCAATAAATGCCTCCCTAAACTGTAAGTGACCTCCTTAACTAAGCAAATACCTCCTCAACTACTCCTCAACATTGACAAAAGGCACTCACAGTTGCCCAAACAGACAGCTGACCTTTAATGCCAGGAATCCGTAATCTACTTCCAGGGGCACCCAAAAGCCATTGCTAATGAATACAAGTGAGAGTGTTGGGGGAGTTTACCAAACACACGGGTGGAACTTGAAATCACTAGAAAATGGAAATTGGTACTTTACGAAAAAAAAGTTTTGAAACCCTTGCTTTAAAACCGTTGTATTCAAAGACTAAAAGTCAATTCAATTAACTTTAATGTACATGCAGATAAAAATGAGAAACTTTTGGCAGCCCATAATTAGAAAATCCAGAACTTCTAATGGGCCATCAATGGGTCTCCTTGATGTGGCTTTGTACAAAATCAGACTTAATCCAAGCAAGTCGACCTCTACAGCTCTCAAAAAAAATCTTCTGTGTTGGCCTTGTTCTGTATGAGGGCTCTTTCCTACAAACGTTTCCCTCTCGTGTTTTAAGAGATGATTATTAACCTTCCTCATTTTAATTGGAATTAATGTCAACTCTTCATTAAGCCAGATTTTCATCTTCAGCAAGAAAGGACTTTTTTTAATTTCCTCACCCGCTGGGAGGCCGGCATTGTGTGTGCTCGATTATAGACACTAATTGTAATTCTCAGTTGCGAGAATATTGGCTTATCAGAAACTGCTCTTTGCCACACTTCCCAGAGGAAATACAATTTTCCTTCCCGTTTTTCAGTTTACTCCTGTTTAATTTTCTTATTTTTTTAACCCAGTTTGTGATTTCCTAAGCTTGTCCTTTGTTCTTCGTCGGTTAGCACAGCCTTGGCTCAGATACTCCGGCATGGGGCTTAACGGCAAATTATTGAGCCCCTCCAGTAATATGTTGCTAATCGATTCTCAACCAAAAACTTTCCCTTGTAATATGGTATTGTCCCCCATTTACCTATTTAATATACAACTGGGGTTGATTCAGAGCCAGGTGAGAAAACTCACTTCTTTTTTAGGAGAGAAAACTGCCATTCGGTCTCATTGTTTACCTTTGGCGCTGATTCATCACCAGGTGAAAATTCATTGTCATAGACAATGAAAGTGAATAGCAGTTTTCTCTCCCGAATAGAAGTGAGTTTTCTCACAAGGCTCTATATTGACCCTAATATTAAACAAAATACAAATGAATATTGGCCATGAAGCCAGGCTGCAGAAAAGAGGCTGGATTTCAGCAACAAAATCTTAACATAGCTCACATAATAATAATCTTTTGCATGGCATGACAAACAATAATTGTATTTTTATACTCAGCTTGGACAATGCCTAAGTCTAAAGTTTTCAGGGCCCGACGATAAACTCCCCACCCACAAAGGCTTCACTTTAAAGCACAACTATAGTTATGTTGTAAAGTGAATTTTCCATGAATAATCAAAACAGTAGCCAAAGAGGAAAGAGACAATGATAGACTTACATTTACAATAGCTTCTTTGGTTTGCGCCATATCAGAGATGACTCCATCAGTGATGATTAGAAGGACATAATACTGAGAACCATCTGTTACCTGACCAGCAGAACTAATGACCCAAAAAGAACAGCATGTTAAAAACTACAAATCAGGAGACTGGGAGGAAATAATTTAAAAAATCATTAACGTACCTGGCCACTTGATTGACAACTGAAGCAAAGTTGGTTGGGCCGTAAAGCTGGACCGTTCGAAGACTTTTGAAGTAAGCCTCAAGGACACCCTGTATGCCCATACAGTTTGGATTGTCCATGTCTCCATTCTACAATAAACAAATGTACTAAGAGTAATGCCAGCAGCCATGACCCTGCACTGGCACAGATCGATGTAACGGAGGAGGGTAAGGTATATATTTACTTTTTGAGAGGGTGTCTCTAGCAAACATTTTATTGAGGAAAACAATAGTACATCTTAGTACTCTTTTTGCCCTATTTGTGTTAGGTTCTTACCTCCTCTTGGCGTCCGGTCCCGCGGCGTTGCTGCGCGGCGGCGCGCGGCTCCGGTCTTCGGGCGGTCACGCCGGGCGGCCACCGCCGCCGCATCTGCTGTGGTCTCGCCCGCCACCGCTCCCTCTGCCTTGGCGGGGGTGGCCGGCATCGCGGGGCCTCCCTCCGCTTCCTCTGGTGGCTCCGTCGCCTCTCTGGCCGGCGCGCCTTCCCCTTCCCTCTCGGGGAGCGCGCCCGGCCCTCTGTCACGTGCTCACGCGCGCGCGCGAGCACAGTCTCAATATGCCCCTCGGCGGCGCTGCTCCCTGCGCATTCGCCGGGGGCAGATTCAAATGGACCAGTCAGGTCCATAGCCTGGGTGGGAATGAACCCAGGGACTGGACAGCCTGACTGGCCAGGGCGGTCCAGTCCCTGGGGCTGCTCCAATAGGGAGCTACATCCTAAGTTGCACCAAACACTACATTTCCCCCCAAATCACAGTTGCACCAATCACCAGTTCCCCCTTCCCATTGGCCAGTTCCCCTTTAAATATGTTTTGGTCCCGTCCACTAGTGCCCGTTATAGCCTTTGGTTAATAGGGTGTGCTTTCTAGTCTGCTTTGATAGTTACTACTCGGCTTCGTCTCTGACCATCCTTGTCTGCTGCCCGCCCTGACCCTTTGCCTGTCCTGACTTCGTTTTTGCCTGATCCTTCTGATACTGCGTTTTGGTGCTCACCTGGTTTGACCTCGGCTCGTTTTGACAATTCTTCGCTTGACCCCTTGGATACCGCGCTCTGTGACCACCCGGCTTGACCTCGGCTTGTCTTTGGACCTTCCTGATTGGTTTCCCACCTTTAAACCAATCTTCATCCCGGCATCCATATTCGGGATACCCTGCCGTTCATCCGTCTCCACCTTAAGCTAGTAATCTTTGCGCCAACTAAGTCCTGGGGGTAACCGAGTCTGGAGAGGCACAATCCGCGTCTCCTGCGAGCGGGGACTTGTCTATAGGCAGAAGAGGCGGCGGAGATTGGGGATTACCTGGCTTAAGAGAGAAGGGTGTCCGGCGCCACCTTACAATTTGTCTTTGAGTATAACAGCAAAAGTACTAAAAATGTACCATTGAAAGGGAAAAGATCACTTAGATTTACCTTGCACATTAGTTGTACATTAGTTGGCTAGAGGGGAACTTTAGAATTATTTGAAGATATTTTGCTATCATGCTATCTTTTGCCGCTTTAAAAAAACAATTGGCTAAAACGGACCTCTGGCATGATTTACATATGAAATACTGGGCTTATTTTAATCAAACTGAGTAGGCAAAATGAGTAAATAAGGGGCGTCACCTCTTTAGAATAGTGTTCGGTGCTCACATAAATAGCGCATTGTAGACAGACCACTTTCTAGACAATCCATATGTGCACCAATAATAAAATATATCAGCTCTTCTTTACTTCATAAGTGTAACTGAACACAACATTTGGGGTTGCATTAGGCTCCTCCAGTAGGCAGTAATGGCAATGGATGTGCTTATTGGCTGCATGATGCTGAAACATTGTGTTTAGCTATATTCATGTAATAAAGATAATCTAATAAATATGAACTGTGTGCAACTGGAAAGATTCTGGTGAAATGTAATACATCATTTTAATTGATAATAGACCCAAATGTAGGGTTTCCAGGAACATCACTGTAATACAAGGTCCTTTTTCAACAGCCTTAAAATGGTCAGACTTGATATTGATAGATGTGGCTTGATCAGTACAGGAAAGGATTCCTATGTAGATCACGATCTTCTAGCACAGAAAGAGCTACCAGACTTGCTGTCTTTCAGTTACAGTTCAGTTACACACCCAAGCTCAATAAACAGTAAATCCAGCTGTGCTTTCAGGACAGCTGTATGTGACTCTTTGGGAGCCTCTCGCTGACTACTACTACAGGGTTGCTCAAACTTTTGAAGAGTGTGGGCCACTTGGTGATTTGGTGAAGGGTCATGGGCCACAATGAAATGAAATGGTTCAGACTTCAGATTATTCTTTTTGAATTGCCTAATGAAGATTTTAAAAAACAGAGAGGATACCCACTGTTTACTCATAAAACAACACCAATTTAGCTCCTCATACCCCCCAACACATCAACCCCGGTTTGATTAACAATGATAACAATGTGGAACATCGTCACATGTTCTCCTTTTCAAATACAATAATTAGCCAAGTCTACCTTAAACCTATTTCAGTTTGGTAGTTAAAACTCATCAGAGAAGCTCCTGATTGTTGCCGCCTGTTTAGGCCATTACATACAACACCATGCAGCGTTCCTAATGACAGTTCAATAGAGAAGCACAGTGTGAAAGTGAGAGACCATCCTAGATGCTCACATTGGTTCCAGCAAGCAGGTAAATGTCTGCCGTGGTGGGAAGATTTCCCCTCCACTGCTTGTGGAAAATGAAAGAAAACACGACACAATGAGCCACTATAACTTTACTACCGGTATTATTGTAGGAGTAAATGTAGCTGGCCTTCCAGCAAGAGGCAGCCTTCACTGGTCAATCAAGACAAAACAATGTGTTCTTAAAGTGGACCAAAAGGATTCGCTCCTCTGCCTGATGAATCTTACATCTCTCTGATGAAGCTATTTATTACCGTGCAGTGAAGTCTTTTTGTATTTTTATGTATTTATATTACCTTTGCTAGTTTTCTTTTCTGTTAATAAGTATATTATATATTCTTTTTATATCTTGTTTATAACTAAAGAACATTCCTTATTGTTATGCTCTGATCACTTTTAAACAATTTAACGAACCTTCATTTATATTAGTAGACCTGTCTTGGGCATTTATTAGTAAAATATTTGGTATTTAGGTATGTTTTGGGCATTTGCAAAACAGTCAGATGCAAGAGGGTTTGAGGCCTACCTCTCAATGCTGAAAAATGTGGTCATGGATGGTGACCCCCCAAAGTTCAAGTTCGTCAACTTTGGCCGAACTCTGAATATCAATTGCAATCAATGGGGACCAGAACTTTGGGGAGGTGGCTGTGGCGGGGTGTTGTGCAGAGTGTACAGCAGAAACCCGCTGCTGTGACTTACCTTCATTCACAATCCTCTTCTGTCAATGGCGGCGGTGGCAGAAACCTTTAATTCTGGCCCCAGCTGGGGCTACAAAATGCTGGCACTAGGCATGTTCTCACTCAAGTGAGTTGGCGGCCATCCTTTCGTAGCCCCTGCTGGGGCCAGATTCAAATGCTACTGCCTCTGCCACTGCTGACAGAAGAGAATTGGGCAGAGGTAAGTCACAGCAGGTTCCGTTAACCAGCTTTTCTGTGTTTGGCACGGATGCCCTGCCCAGGTGACAAGTGTGAAAAATGACCTGGGTGACAAAATTTCAAGTAGGTTGGCAGTTAAAAGGGTTAGAAGTGGCTTTGCATGTTGGGTATTGTTCTGGTCGGGGAACCTTGCTTTTTCAGATTGAACTTGTTTTCACTTGTGTGCATATTGTTTTTTTAGGAAAACGTGGCTTTGATTCTGCTTTTCTATTCTTTCTTAGGTAAACCCTGTGCAACCAAAAATTTTATTGAGGGATGACTTCCAGAAAACTGCGCACTTGGCAACAAGCCTGGTACGCCTAGAAAGCTTGAGGTGTGTACTTCCAGAGAATATATAGTGTGTGGGGCTATTTCAAATGTAAAGGGTTGTTTTCCTTGAAAAACTACAAGGTGTGCATAGCAGTTGTATTTTATCATCTCTTAAAATCTTGTAAAGCGCTGTTTCAGTTTGAGGGAGTCTCCTGACTAGGAAAGGGTGTCTACCAATACATATGTGGTACTGTTGTAACTGGGAAAAATGGAGCTTTTACACACAATATGACTTTATTGAAAAACATACATTTTTTATTACAAAAACACTCTATAAATTGTAAAAAATATATTTTTTTGTTATTTATGTGCACATATTTCACCCAAAAATATTGAGTATACACTAACAAAAAAATGACAAACAATACACTTCATGTTAAAGCCCAGACTCTATTGAAAACAACTATATATCATTTTCCTGGGAAATCCCTTCAAAAAGTCAACATGTATAGCACAACATAGTCAAAAATAGTCACCAGAGGGTGACAAAATCTCTATTAGGCTGGCACTTGAAGGGTTAAACCAGCTGAGGTGGATTTGGCTAATAAAAACATTTTTGAATAAAAAAAAAAAAAGCAAAGCTTTCTTTATCAGTGCAATTTGTCTGTTCCCCCAGCGGGGAGCAGAGCTTCCTGATCCTGAGCTCCGGCGTCATGACAGTCAGTGTGCCAACAGCGGTGGAGTGGGTGGCTATAGGGGTTGAGATATGGCTGATACTGATATCTGTGCTGTGGCAGAAGAACAGTACACCAATTTGAAGAGGAACAAAACCCGGGATTTTGACTATTGGCTCCTCCTGTAAATTGGGATGCCCTCAGATAAGACTCACCTCTACCCAGTCCCATGTCGCATGCACGGACTCTCGTCCAATCAGAGCCGTTTGCAGAGCCTTCATAGGGAAAGGATTTTGTGCAGCTTTAAGTCTATATATATATATATATATATATATATATATATATATATTTATATATAATTATATATTTAGCTATAATTGTGCGCTTTTGATTTTCCTGTCATGCTGCTATTTTTTTATAGCAGGTAATTTTACAGCATCCTAACTGTACGCTGATCGACATATGTCAAAGGACATGTACGCACCAGCGGGAACTCATGGGAGATCTTGCCATCTGGTGGGATCTTGGCACCAAATCCATAAGCCGGGAATAGCTTGTCGCTGTCATAGTCCTGAATAATCTCTCCGACAGCTTTCAGTGCCATGCCATATGCGTTCAGCTGGTAGGGGTTCATGTAGTGGAGAGAAGTGGGCTGCGAGGGGTTACCTGGTGAGAGAAAAGCATGAGCCTGATTGAGCTAGCTAGAAATCCTGTGCCGATGTCTAGTTCAGGCATAGTGAGGCTTAGGTCAGCACACAATAACCAATGTAACTTGTGGTTGTAAATATATATATTTTTTATAAGTTTTTATTTTGCTTTCAAAAGAAAAAGGTAACACAACAAAAATAAAACTATACAACACTTGTGTAAAGGGCACCACACATACATTAATCAACCTGCCACAAAGACATACAGTCACACACATTGTAAAGATTTATACAGTGGTTTAAAACAGAACAAAACTCACCAGCAGCCAGCCTGGCATCTAAAAGATTCCAGGGCCAGCACCGCTGTGTGAAACTCACTTTCCACGCTATGCACTATCATGTCATAAATAGGCTTAGCAAAACTCACTGACACTACCAGCTAGATAAGCAGAAAAGAGGCAAATAGGCATTTAAATGTGTGCAGTTACATTACTTTGTAAAGAGGGGGGTTAAAAAAAAAGTTACAAAAAATGAAAAAGTAATGTAAAAAATGTTAAAATGTATAGATAAAAAAATAAATGAGAAGAGGTAAGAAAACAGGAGAACCAGGGTGAGTTTCACAGAGCGATACAGACTAAATTCCAGAATAGGTAAAAATCCTAGGTTTTGGTCCGCTTTAAAGGGGAGCTCCAGTTTTAAATGCACATATTATGTATGTACATGTATATATATATATATATATATATATATATATATGTTATTAACTAGCACCATGATTTCCACATTTTTGGGTGTCTTCCCCTATAAAGCAACTTAAACTGGACCAACAGCCTGGCACAGTTGAAAAAAATGTTAGCACCCTTTTTGGAGCCTCCTCCAAGTGACATAACTGACAATGCACAGTAACAGGAAGCCCAGCAGCACTTCCTGTTTGCAGGTGGCCTGCAAATGCATGAGCCGCTATCTTGTTTTTAAAATTTACCACAGTAGGCCTTAGAAAAAGTTAAATATTTTTTTATGTGCAGCAATCTAATTGGCTCTGGGGAGGGAGGCATATGAGCACTGTTTGTTGTGTTGGTCTGGTTTAAGTCATTTTGACTGTTGGTCTGCTTTAAGGGCACTTGACTACTTAGGTCCCTGTCCAGACATGAACATTAAAAAGTCCTTTTGCCCTCCGCAGCTCTTCCATACTGCGCAGGCGTCATCATACTTATTGATGAGGGAGGATGTGATTTTGTCCTCCATTGTTGGGCAGACATGATGGTGTCCATCAAGATGGCCTTATGCCCTTCTAACACGCCTACTCCATTCATTACAATGGAGAGGGCGTGCCCAACTCGTCTAACCAGGCCTCTCCATCACAATAAAGTAGATGTTTGGGGGGCATAAACATGGTACGGTGGAGTATGGAGTGGCACGCTCAGTGTCATGAATTAGTACATACTGGTACATGTCTTTCTTATTTCCAGAGACCAAAAAACACAGACTTCAATTTTTTACAGATCTGAGCCAAACAGAATGTTTTCCGAACACTAAAACTTTCTGTACCCTTTATATTTGACTACAGGTTGTTTCAACTAAGTCGGCTTCTGGCGGATATTTTGTAAGTGAGGTTGCAGCAAGATCCAGGGCCAGGGGATGGTAAACACTGAACACACCTTTTGAAGCAGAGCAGCTTCCACAAATAGACTTGGCTGCATCAAGTCCAGGAGTCAGCGCAGCAGCCTCATTAATGGTGAAGCTTTACTGACACCATCTGTGCAGCCTGATACTGGACGCGCCCTCAACGGGCAACCTAGCCCTCCGCGTTATCATAGCAACCCGCCCCCCCCCCCACCTCCGATCCTTATTATTTCTGTGGCCGCAAGGCTCCCACAATTAATTGGAATAATGGGAAAAACTTGTGGGGAGGGCAGAGGAAAACCTTCCTCGTACTCACCGTTTGAAGCCGTGAAATCAATGGCTACTGTGAAGTTTAATTGCGTCCTAGAGAAGGAAAAAAAGGAAACAAGAAAAAGTAATTGCAGATTCTTCTCCCAACTCATGTCCTGTGTGCGACGTGATGGTGGAATAATTTGCCAGCTTCTCCTCTGCAGCTACGTGAATGTAATTTCAGCAATTGGCACCAGTGTTCTCCTCTATAGTGGACAGGGTGAAGTGTTTTCTTCTGTTGTATAATTCTGGCCCACCAACAGGGCCCATGTAGCTTCTATGGGCTCATGTGGCTTATATGGGGCCCAAGAGCAGGGATAGCAACCAGGCCAAGTAAACTTACCACTGTGGTAGTTGAGCAACCATCATTTTCACTGGGGGGGTCCACACAGCCACAGTGCTGTTACATTGCGGTGGCTGTGTGGTGTTTAACTAATGGCAAACCCAAACTTCTGGAGGGTCCAAACCTGGGTGCCAGTAGCATGGGTGTATACCCCAATATCATACATCTTACAGTAGAGATTAAACTCTTACGCCTATTGTACCTCCTCCTTCACCCCAATAAATTATAAGCTCTTCATCTTTCTTAACCTCTCATATACCCTAGTAGAGAGTATATTCTCTATTATCTAATAGATTATTAAATTGTCTACCTTCTGTATCTTCCATTATACCCTAAGGTGCAGGCCTCAACCAATCATCATATATTGCCCTACACCTTGGGGGGCCACTTGCTCCAACTTGGCTAACCTGCTGTAAGACACTCAGATATGCTTGGTGTGGATCTGTTCAGGTGATGGAATGTACCATAGGACTTAAAATCGAACTGTGGGGGGGGGGGGGGGTCTTACATAGTGGGGCATCTCAGGAGGGATTGGGAAGGGCTTTTAAATTCTAGGACCAGGTGAGAGGGGTTTTGGTTTGCATTATGTTGGATCCAAATCAGGAAGTTCTGCAGTGTTAAATTTGCCTACTCTCTGTTGAAGATACTGTTCAAACGCTTACATCATGTCTCTGTATGTGATCTGCATCTATATTGCTAGGTTAATGCAGTTTACCTTTATGACAGTAGATGGTGCCATTACATATATCTATGTGTAGTCTCTGTTGTGTATTCTCTATTGCATGTTGTGTTTCCTGTACAGTGAGCTGATCTCTATGACTGCTCGTTCCTGTCTATGTCATCCACTATGTAACAAGACAAAAATAATTGGGCCGCCAGCACAGACCCAAAAAAAACCCTTAACAATGAGCCGCACTCAGCAATTTGTAAAAAATCTATAACATGCCTTTATTAGAATACCAACATTACAAACATTAAAGACAGTTGGAAAGCAGTAAAAGTGCTTGGGAGATGGACCCTTGAGATATGGCTCTAATACAATGGAAGTAAACTCAATCACATATTTAAAAAATAAGAGCAACAGTCTTTTAAAGTGCTAGAGTGCTAGACAGTGATTAACAAAAAAGAAAATACAAAAATTGTATTTATTATTAAACGTACTGGTGCTATAGAAAAAATGTGCACTGTTAAAGTACCAATAGTGATATCTCAACAAACAGTGTAGAGCAAACAGATAAAGTGGCTAGCACAACATATAAAGTGCCAAACAAATGTGCAGAGAGACTGCATAGAAATGAATTGAAAAGAGTATCACTAGGTTAGTAGAAAAATGGAGCCCCTCACCATTCACCCCTCAAAGGCATGTTATAGATTTTTTACAAATTGCTGAGTGCGGCTCATTGTTAAGGGTTTTTTGGGGTCTGTGCTGACAGCCCAATTATTTTTGTCTTGTTTCATATACACCCTTGGTGTTCCTGTATCAGCCAGCACCAGTATCGGCTTAAACTAGCAGGTTAAAGTAAGCTGTGTGGGACACACCTTCTTTTAATTGTCATCACTATGTAAGGTGACTTTCTCTTACTGCACCTGTGTTCCAGTAAAGTCAGTTCCTATTACACCACTAATGTCTATCTGGATTTGACTCCGCTGCACCCAGCACACTAGTGCACATATGTGATTCCACTCATATCAGTAATAAGCAGAGCTCTCTGCTTCATCGCAGAATCCCCACTCCACTCACTCTAGAGTAAAAGGGAGTTTTTTGTTAGTTAATTAAAGACCATCCAGTATACCCTAATAAACAGTGTGGTCACTTGTAAGCCCTTCTACATTTTGCATCCTCACTTATTCCTTACACTTTTTATTTCATGCTCTATATCCTAATCGATTATAACCATTTTCTCCGTGTACTCCTTCTGTATTCTACCTTATATCATTACAGATCTTTAGTTATTCTTCAATGTGTGCTCCCCCTATACCCTTATAAATTGTATTCTCATTTGTGGGGTAATTTACTAAATGTGTCAAGTTCTCTAGCTCATGTGGGAGAACTTGTGTTACCTGATACACTCAACACACAATAAAGTGCGGTCAGGGCCCCATCATTGTGGCTCCTCCATCTTGCTTATCAGATTTGTACTTACATGGCATTATGTAAGAACCATTTGTATTTGCTGTTTCACTGTTCAGTAACACAGTAATGTCCAAAAGCAGATACAAGTCCGTAAAAATGTAAAGCTTGGCTCATTTCCTTGCTATTGCAAATCTGTCACAACTGATTAGTTTCTCCTTTTCAATCAAAATGTATGTCAACGGACTTTAAGTGGACCTGAGGTCAAAATGGCCTAATATGTTGTTTCTATCCCCCCACACCTTTTGTGATGTGTTATGCCTGTCTGCATGAAGCACAAAAGAAAGCCAGGCAATCAGACAAAACACTAACCCCACTGCTTTACTGGTTGAAAAGTCGTCCCACCAATGTGTTCTCATTGTCACCAGTGACCAATAGGGTTTGGTTTGTAAGAATACATGTGCGTATCCGAACATGTCCTATTTGCGAACCCCATTGGCTACCATCAGTCATATGGGAATAGCACAGGAGCATGGACTGTGTGAGTAGAATATCATGATTTTAAGGATTTCAAGGAAGGTTTATGCACCTGGGCTTTCTAATACTGTGGTGGGGATGCAGCGTTTCCTGGGGGCGGTGTGGGGCATTCCATTTTAAGTTAGCTTTAAATGCATTTTAGGATGAACAATCTAAATCTACACTGCTCAGCTGGTGGACCAGTGTGGCTTACTGATGAGATTTCATGAGCAGCTCAAAAGTGGATCTACACCTAAGGACTGTATCCATAGACCTGAAGTTAGCTAATAAACAGGAAAGCACAACACACGCTGCACCAGCACATACCACTATGATGGCTACTGCAGTGTATATTGCAGCTTCCAGTCCCCCTTTTTGAGGGCAGGTCTCCCAAATACAGACTTCCCAGGGTGGTTGTAGGTCTGCTTTAAAAACAACATATACCCATTTTTAAATGTTATTCCACTACCTTATCTCATGCTCCTAATTTGTAAATTCTCAAAGTGAGCAGTAAAACTATCTACCGGTATGTCTATGTATCTTTCTACAATAATAATGACATTATAAAATGCAGCAGCCAGTCAGAGAAGAAAAAGGTTCAAGTTATTCATACTGATCTGCTTAGACTTGGCTGCGTCCCCGCGTCACCGCTATTGGGATGTAGATTAATAGCAACATGGCAGATGGATGACACCAGAATTGCCAGTGTCATTCGATGGGTGAACAATTATATTAGAGAGCAGCTGAGATAGAGTAATCAATGTATATTTTATTGCACGGCTCATTTACTTTGAAGGGTGAGGTTATAAGATCTGGACCTCTTACCCTCCCTTGATGTAGTCCACAAATGTATATTCTGATTCTGCCTTAAAAGACAGCAGCGTCACCTGTAAGACAGTAACCAGTGAGATCAGCTTTTATCATAGAATATAAGATTATTGTGTTAAATCATTGTATTTTGCGTTTAAGTAAAAAAGCATGTTTGTGCCCTTTATGTGCATGTGTGAACCAATAAGTGCAAAAAATAAAAGACGTGGAAAAAATACCATTTTGTGAATACTCACCTTGTAAAATGGGTATTGTAAGTATGTCACACACCCCGCTTCAAGATATTCATAACCTGTGGGTATACTGACCTGTAGAGGGCGATCTGCAGAGATGATTGGAGGAAAGAAAGCCCCTCCCGGTCCATAAATACCTGGGACCTCCCACTCATTACCCAGTATAAAGAAAGCAGTAAGGTAAGGGACCAGGAAGAGCCAAATATAAGTCATAACAACGCAAAGTTCACAATATGAAGGATCCAGAATTCAAAAAGGGCGGGTTGAAGCGGGGTGTGTGACATACTTACAATACCCATTTTACAAGGTGAGTATTCACAAAATGGTATTATTCTAAGTATGTCACACACCCCGCTTCAAGATATTCATAACCTGTGGGACATCCAATAGCAGTGTCCATAAGGGGTGGGGATCCAAAACAAGGCATAAAGCACAACTTAAACCACTGCAGCCTGCAAAACTTTGTGGCCAAAAACAGCATCCGCTGAGGCCCGAACATCAACCTTGTAAAACTTGGAAAAAGAGTGAACAGAAGACCAGGTAGCGGCCTTGCAAACTTGCTCAACAGAGGCCTGGTGCTGAAAAGCCCAGGAGGCCCCAACCGCACGAGTAGAATGAGCTGTAACACGAAAAGGAGGATTCCTCCCCTTAGCAGAATAGGCCCCAACAATGGCCTGACGAATCCACCTACTGATGGAAGACTTGGCGGGCGCAAAACCCTTCTTGGGCCCAAATGGCACCACAAAGAAAGCGTCAGTCTTGCGAAAGGAAGACGTTACCACCAAATAGTACTTCACAACGCGAACCACATCCAAGGAATGCAGGGCCCTCTCCTTGTCATTGCTGGGATTAGGACACAGAGAGGGCAGAACAATATCCTGATTTAGATGAAAGGAAGAAACCACCTTAGGAAGGAAGTCCGTCTTGAAACGGAAAACCACCTTGTCCTGATGTCTTTCAAAATACGGAGCTTGAATAGACAGAGCCGCCAACTCAGAAACACGCCGAACAGAAGTGATAGCTACCAAAAAGGCCACCTTCTGTGTAAGGGAAGACAAAGGAATATCATGCAAAGGCTCAAAGGGAGGACCCTGAAGAGCAGAAAGAACCAAATTCAAATCCCAAACCGGAATCAGAGGCTTCCTAGGAGGCCGTACATGTGTAACCCCCTGGAAAAAAGTCTTAACCAAAGGATGAAGCGCAAAAGATCTTTGGAAAAACACCGCCAGGGCAGACACCTGGCCCTTCAGAGTACTGAGTTGGAGCCCTAGATCCAAACCATGTTGCAGGAACTCCAAGATTCTAGAAATAGAGAATTCCCTACAAGGGAAGGCCCTAGTCTCACACCAATCAATATAAGACCTCCAAGTCCTATAGTACACGGATGAAGAAGACCTCTTCCTAGCGCTAATAAGAGTCCGAATCACAGCATCAGAAAGACCTTCCTCCTTCAAGATGGAGGTTTCAGCAGCCACGCCGTCAAAGCCAGCAT
Organism: Gastrophryne carolinensis; assembly: GCA_027917425.1. Taxonomy (NCBI): domain Eukaryota; kingdom Metazoa; phylum Chordata; class Amphibia; order Anura; family Microhylidae; genus Gastrophryne; species Gastrophryne carolinensis. The sequence continues at coordinate 247,156,970 of CM051235.1, read as the reverse complement.
TGGTAAATTGGGGTAATGTAGATGACCCTGTGTGAGTAGATCTGGCAGCAGGGGCAGAGCGAACTGATCTTCTGCCAACCTTACCACGTCTGCGAACCAGACCTGTCTTGGCCACCTTGGAGCCACCAGAATTGCTGGCGCTCCCTCCAGAGCCAGCTTGCGCACTACTCTGGCCACCATGGGAAACGGAGGAAACAGGTACAGAAAACCCAGATCCCTCCAGTTCAGAGACATGGCATCACCGAAGCGAGCGGCGAACCCGGGGAGACATCAGAAAGAATTGATCCAGCGACTGAGGAGACCTGTCCCAGACCGACAACAGATGGAGCTGTAGCATCCTTGTGTGAAACTGAGCAAAGGGGACTGCCTCGAAGGAGGCCACCATCAACCCCACAGCCTCATCCCTAGCCGGATGGACGGCCGAGGAATGGACATGAGCGACCGAATCAACTCCTGAATCAAAAGAACCTTGGACTGAGGAAGGAACACTCTGGCCTGATCTGTATCCAGAGACATCCCCAGAAAAGATATTAACCTGGACGGGTAGAGGGAGGACTTGGGGTAGTTGATCACCCAGCCGAACCTCTCCAGAGTGGATATAACCGTCCTGGTGTCCAATTCCGCTTGGCTGAATGACAATGCCAAGATGAGGAGATCGTCCAGATATGGCACTATGCGAATCCCCTGCGCTCTGAGGAGAGCCATCACCCCGGCAAGCACCTTGGTGAAAACCCTTGGAGCTGTGGTGAGACCGAAGGGAAGAGCTACAAACTGAAAGTGCCGATCCTCCACCGCGAACCTTAGAAACCTCTGGTGCGCGGGAAAAATGGGAACATGGAGGTAAGCGTCCTGGATGTCTATGGACGTCATGAAGTCCCCCTGACGAAGAGAGTGGATAGCAGAACGCAACGTTTCCATGCGAAATTTTCGCAGCCTGACAAACCTGTTGAGAATCTTTAGGTCCAGGATGGGCCGGACGGAGCCATCCTTCTTGGGGACCGTGAACAGATTTGAGTAAAAACCCCGACCCTGGTCTAATGGGGGCACTGGGCAAATGACTGCCATTTCCAGAAGACTCGATAGCGCCGCCCGGAGCTGCAGTGCAGCCAGTGCGTCCGGGGACACCCGAGACCTGAGGAAACGCGGGGGGGGGGGCGGGACTCGAACTCCAGCTTGTAGCCGGAAGACACCACTTCCCGGATCCACTTGTCCGATACCTCCTGAATCCAGACTTGGGAGAAGTGTCGCAGCCGTCCCCCCACCCGCACGGGTGAGAGCGCCCCCTCATTGTTGAGCGGGCTTGGCCGCGGGTTTGGGTTTAGAGCCCCAACTGTATCCTGAACGGGCACGACCCCTGCCCCTATTCCAGGAATCTCCTCTTGTAGAAGGGAAGGCAAAACCTCTTCGCGCTCTGGATCCCCGAAAGGAAGGAGTGAAGGAAGACGCTCCTCGAAAGGGGCGTTGTTGCTTCTTGCATTGAGGTAATTTACCACCTTTAGCTACCGAGTCCAATTTGTCTCCAAAAAGCCTTAACCCAACGAAGGGAAGAGACGTCAGAGACTTTTTTGACCCAAAATCAGCCGCCCACTGGCGCAACCAAATTGAACGCCTAATAGTCATCATCAAGGAATCATCCAAAGCGGCTAAAATGAAGGATAGAAACACCTCACAACGTTTTAGTCCAAGAAATTCATCACTGTCCGGATCCAAACCGGAAGAGGATAACAAATCCCTGACCACCTTTCTGGTAGCCACCACCAACAGCGATGAGGCACAAACAGGCCGTATGGCTGCCCCAATACTAGCAAAACCATGACAAGCCATCTGGTCAATGCGTTTATCCTCACCATCTTTAAGAGAGGAACAATCAGGGTTATTCAAAACGGCTGAGTTGGATAACCCCAAAATTGGGGCGTCCACCTCGGGGGGGGGAAGCCCAGCGCTTAACCGTGTCCACGGGGAAAGGATACCTTCTGTCCCAACTCTGAGGAATGCCTGGGAGCCGAGTCGGCCTCTCCCATTCCTTGGAAATAATATTATCAAAATGCTTTTGATTAGGGAATTCTAAGCGCGGCCTGGATTCCTCATAAAACTCCCCTTGTTGTTGAGGAACCGCCGCCGGAGGCGAGATAGCCAGAACCTCAAACATCTGAGTCAGAACATTAGGAGTATCCGAGGAACTCCCTGACCCCCGATCAGAATCAGCACCAACAATTTGCTGATCCTCAGAATTATCCGAATCCTCAAATAACTCCCCTTCCCCGGAGGGGAGTAATCTGACCAATCCAGACCATCCGCATCATCATATTCAAAATGAGTAACCGGTGACAAATGCTTTCTCTTAGCCGGTGCCTTCTTGGCTACCGCAGTGGAAATAAATTTTTCAATATTGGCCAATCTGGCACACACATCAGATTGCGACTGCCCCCCCATGGCAACATCACACGGGGCACGGGTCAAAATGGGAGGGGGAGAGGATGAAGCCGGCGGTGCTGACCCAGACTGCCGCGTAATGGTCTGTTGTGCACATGATATACATAAAAAGAAATCATCCCCAGTTAGGGATACCCCACAACCCAAACACTTCCGAGATTGTCCCGAGGGGAGCCCGGAATCCTGGGATGCCTCCATAAGGTGAACTTGAATGAGTCGCTATGACTGAGGGAATTACGCTACTAAGCAACCCGGGATGCCCTTATAGTGACCAAGTGGGAGGATTTGTAAAATATATATATATATATATATATATATATATATATATATATATATAGAAAGTACCCAGGGACCCTAGGACCGGGAGAAGCCCCCTAACTATCCCAGAAGATTCCACCTAAAAAACACAATGGACACAGTGAGAAAAACGTATTCATTGAATAAGAATCAAAACACGGGAAGAAAAGGCCCACAGGGCCACTCACAGAGCCTGTATAATCCAAGTGCTGCGTCCACACCGGCCTGAGGTAAAAATGCAGAGCTGGAGACGGAGAAGGGGGGCGTGGCCAGTGCGGATAGCGCGCTTGACCTGCTCCGCCCCCTTCCGCAAGTCAGTGAGGAGGATAGAGCTCCTCAGCGGTGCTCAGAACTAGAGGGGGCGGGCCGCGGCGACGCGCCGCAAGTCCGGCCCCGCACCCAATAGAACGCGTGAGGGGAAGGCTCCCCTCCGCTGTAATGCCTCAGAAAGCCGGTGCCGCGGCACCTGATAGTAAAAAGACAAGCGGTAGCGGCCCGCACGGTGTGTGGAGCCGCTCCCCACTCGGCTACATAAGGCTCACATATAAAAAGGAGCGGGCCGCGGCCTCGCGCCGAAGGCCCGGCCCCGCCCCCCCCCCCCACAGAAGAGCGTGAGGGGAGAGACCTCCCCTCAGCCTTCTGAGGTAAAAGCAGCACCGCGGCGGCAATGGCGGCCGCGGTGTCTGACAGTAAAAAAGTTCCCTCCCGTATACAGTATAAATACACACTACAATATACAACAGTGCAACCAATTCATTTGAGGGAAAACTTCCATACCGAAAGCCTAAAGCTGAGGAGAGGACCCCTAACCCAAGCCAGGGAGGTGGGAATATGTCATAAAGGAATAAATGTTCCAAAGTGGACAGGGCATCCCAAACCGGGGTCACCAACCCGGTATAACCGCCTACCCTCTATATAGGGTCTCGTGGCGGAGCATAGCTCCTGAGCACCAGTGGTGCTAATATACCTTCGCCCGGACAGCAGTCAAGACTGGGAGGCATACAAATATAAGGATCAAAAGGGGAAAAGAGAAGTCCGAACGGAAATAAAGAATTAACTGGCCGGGAGTAATCCCGGCTACCTGACAGACCCCCTGTGCAAGGAGGAGAGATCATCTTCTGCTTGCTTGCCGTCTGCAGAGATGAAGACTGGGTAATGAGTGGGAGGTCCCAGGTATTTATGGACCGGGAGGGGCTTTCTTTCCTCCAATCATCTCTGCAGATCGCCCTCTACAGGTCAGTATACCCACAGGTTATGAATATCTTGAAGCGGGGTGTGTGACATACTTAGAATAGTGGGGCAGAACATTTTGCATTAGAATAATAAATGTGAGCTCTAAGTATATAGCAAAGCCATACACTGCTTCTTTTACAGGAGCAACACAGCATTCAACAGTTTTGGTAGAGTTGGATGAATCCAAACTGCAAATTTTGGGTTTGTACCAAACTTTGCGAGATTGGGTTCCTATACACGATCACGGACTTCAGCCAGAAGTCCATGTTCGAGTTCTGTGTTTGGCTCAAATACTGGAAAAGCTGGGCTGAGGAGCCCATCAACCCACCTTACCAATGCGGAGTGTGCAGTAGGACCGTAACTCACCTGAGCTCCAATCCGGTCCCTGGCCTGCAGTCAGCATTCCGGCTGTCAAATAAGCTACAGGCGGGGCTATAGAAAGATGGCTGCCACTCCCATAAGTGAGGAAACTGGCAGCTGGCACTAGAAATGCCTGCACTAGGAATGTCCTAATTCATGGGAGCAACAGCCATCTTTCTGCGGCCCCATTTGACAAACTGAATGCCAACCGCCAACCAGGGAACAGAGGGCTCAGGGTAGGTTACAGACACTTCCTGCCCCCAACCAATGGGGACTGGGTTTGGGCCCAGGTCCCCAAACCAAACTTTTATTCAAAGTTGACCAAATTTGCAGAACCCGAACCTTCTGTGTTTGCCCAACACTATTCATAGGTTAGGCAAAAGGCTCAAAAACTATTCATAGGAGAGCCTTTACCAGTTCAGAGGGCAGGGGATGGAAACATACCAGCCCCCCTAGGAGGGGCAAGTGGGAAGCTACACTGGGTGCAGATAGGTACAAGAAGGGATGTGGGTGATATGGAGAGTGCAGAAGACCCAAATATGCTTTGGCTAGGTCAGAGGGTAAAGCCAATGGCAGAAGACTCACAGACCATTCACAGAATATCCTTTACCAGTTCAAAGGGCAGGGGATCACAACCTACCTGATCACCATGGGAGCATTTTATGGTTTAAGGTTAATATAAATTGGACTGGGAGAGTAGTCATGGCAGTTAGGCTAAAGGACAGAAAATACTAATCTAGCCCTCTTCCTGAATTGTTCCATGAACTGTGCCGGCCAAAGAAGACAATAACTTTATGGCATGTACTTAAAGGACAACTTCTTAGTTGTTAAAAAGAAACCCTCCCTTCAGACTTTCCATTCTGTGTTAGTACATTTAGTTTTATTAGCTTTGTTGTTATTTCTACTGCTCCCACTAGTGGCGGAGATCAGGCAACACCTTACAGCTCATCGTTATAGTGTGGCCTAGATCAGGGGGTTCCTAACTAGTGGTACTAGTATCACTAGTGGTACTCAAGCTAGCCTCTGGTGGTACTCAGGGTCACTGGGAGTGAAAGTGTGGGGGATGTGCCAGGTGGCCAATCAATAAGCCGCAGGAGTGCAAAAGTGCAGCATCTTGGGATGACAGCATTGTTGGTAGAAGAGCTTGCATTCATGGGCCAGTATAGGACATCCACCCTCCTGGGGAAATCTTTATTCGTGGTGGTAGGGGTGGTACTTGAGATAACTGTGAAATGGTAAGTGGTACTCCATGAAAAAGTTGGGAAACCCTGGCCTAGATAAATGAATCTAAGTATATTGTCTACATATATAAACTGATGGATATGGAACAAATATACATAGCATTCTATGCTTTGTGTAGTTGGAACCCCGCCCCCGGTCACATCTTTGGTCTATAAAAGATTTTGGTGCTTGAGCCAATGGTCAGCCATGGAGTCAGAGCATATGTAAACCAACCAAACTTGCTACAACATTATCAAGCTAGATATAATCCGCATGTGGCCACTTAAGGAGCACTAGATGAAACAACTAACTAGGTAATAAGGTAAAATAAAATGAAAATACATTTTAATATTGAGCCATAAGAGGGAGTTGGAGGGGGACTGTCCTACAGTATCCCTTTAAAGATGATGTGTTTTTATTTAAAATTGTTTTTAAAAGGAAACTTACCGTCCCAGAGTTGATGTATTTCTTCTTTTTGCATTTCTTTTTTGGATTTAATACCTGAGAAAAAAGGAATGACAAGTCAAGGATGCCTCTCCTGTTCCTGCCACCTTGGCGGCATTCATCTTCATTAGTTCAGATACTTGCACATTCATCATGGAGAAGGAGAGCTCCATCCAGTTAGACCTCTGGACTTGCCACACAATTATAGTGACACATGTAGAACAGTGAGCGCACAGAATAATAGCAGTGGTGGGAAATAGGGGGGGGGGTTAGCCACCCAAACTAATTCTATTCTCTGCCACATGCATATTTTACAGCACACACAATGAACAAGGTCATTTGGTACTGCCGTCAATTTTAAATATAGGGTGTGGATCTCCTGAGTGATGCTACAGCCAATAAATTTTTATCAACCTCTTCTCTAATAAAGACTATCAAACCAAACATATCATCCCTGTATACATGACAAGTTCAGAAATCTGGACAGAATTTAAAGGAGACCTCTGCAGCAGGAAGCATTCTGATTTGGAACCTTAAGTTTCCCTTGCACTCTGCACCAAGGGCTTGTCCCCAGGAACATGATCCCTACCTTATTAGAAAAATGATGTACATCACCTGTATAAATGCTACATCACAGGTGCTGGTGATATTTAGAAAACATGTAAACAAAAAAGTTATTACACTTCTTTTCTTAAAGTTTTAAAGCTCACCAAAATGCTGGTTGCAATTCCCAGTGTAAAACCTTTTTTAAAGCCTCAGTGTAAAACCTTGCCTGACAGATGATGTTCTTACCTTGCCAGCGTTCCCATGATGCAGCAGCCCCTTGGTCTGTGCATGGATGCACCCGCTGTAACTGAATCGCTGTCGTGGTCACACAGGGATGCAAGGGGGCGGCCCATCGAAGGCGAGAAGGGCTAAGCTCCATCCAGCTGCTTTAGCTGCACATTAATATGCGCGGCCAAAGGAGCCGACAGGAGCCGAGCCGCATCTGAGCCGCGGGAACACAAGGCAAGGTATGTATATCTTCTGACCGCTGGGGTTTCACTAAGGGGGCATCTAAAGACGGGATGCTCCATGATTACGGACCAAAACCCAGGTTTTAGTCTACTTTAAACTTGCTTCACTAAATAATTAGCCACTGCATTGTAACCAGCTTAGCTCCCGGCTCTGTGCAAGGTAGCATGTCATTGACACTGTGAAAAAAATGCTACCTCTGTACATAAATACAAGACAATGATTCACTAAGCATCTAAATTTAGCACCATTCTCACCACGCATCTGCATCTACAGCTGGGTGACCCCACCCATAAGGCAAGATGTGATTTCAAAGAGCAATCATTTAAACATTTAAATTGAATCACATCTTACAATGACCCCTCATCCTTTAGACTGCAAGGACAGGGCCCTCCCTCCTAGTGTATTTCAGTATGACTGTGTATCTATGCATTCCTGTCACACCCGACTCATATTGCTCATTTATTTTAAGTTAGTTACCCTGCTTGTAATTCCACATTGTACAGCGCCATGGTGATGATGGTGCCTTATAAACATTATTAATAATAATAATAATAATAATAATGAGCTGAGATGGGTCAGGCAAATGAAAATAACAACATCACTTGTTAGGGGCATACATAGCCCACACCATGGGCCCCCATCAGCATGCCTCTCACCGGAGGGACACTCATGGGACAGACACTGGGAGGCCGATTCATTAATAGCGCCAGGTAGCGACAGATGAGTGCCAGTAGCGTAATTTTCACAGCGCACGCTAGTATTCGCTGTGCTTGGCCGTTGTTCGGCTGTTGATAGCGACTCAGTAGGTGTGCGGTAATGTTGAATACGGGGTTAGGAGTCGCTGTTTGACAGGTTCCGCGCTGTATGGGAGCGCATGATAGCGAACGGCCATAGCGAACGGCTCCCAGCATATTCATTAACAAATCACGCTCAAAAAATTCTCGCGCTGTGAAATGCTTGTTTAAACCCCAGAGCGCTGGCGGAGATGGGTTAAAAGTAGTTTTTTAACCCCCAAACAACCATATTTTTGGAAAAAAAAAAACATGTTTTTACAAACATTTTGTAATATGAATACATTAATATCAGACCTGTAATATCAATTCTGCACAAATTTTTTTTTTTTTTTTTTTTTACCTTAAAAAAAATATCTAACATTGCAGAAGTGGTCACAGAATTTTTGACATTTAAAAAAAAAAAAAAAAAAAAAAACATTAATAGCAATTAATTGAGAATATTTAAAGATTGCTCCATTGAAATGCATTGGAGAGCGCCACGTAGCGAGAGGTCATACCTGTCGCTGTTCAAGGTCGCTCGCTGGCGCTGTGGGGTGAGGCTGGAATAATGATGAATGATTCGCTATCTGGCGCTCTGTCAGTCGCTAAGCAGGATTGGCTTGATAAATGTGTGATTGCGGAGGGGAGCCGGCGTTCTCGTGGCGGTGAGCGTCATTACCGTTCGCTCACCATTCGCTACCTGCCGCTATCCCTTGTTAAATAAGGGCCTTATTGTGTCTGAGGCATGCACATGGAGGCACATGCACGGAGGTGTGGGAGCTGTGCGGCGCATGCATGGAGGCAGCGTAGACACATGCACGGAGGCAAGTGAGCCTAGGGCAGTTGAGGTACTGCGTCACAGAAATGCCAGCATGGAGAAATTAGGTGACATGGGTGGGTGGAAAAGTACATTCTAAAGTGGTGGTGTAGGTAATGTGTGCCTGTGCTGTCTATGGTATGTAGCCCCCTAATCGCCATACCCCTCAACTGTCCCAATTTCCCCGGGACAATCCTGATTTCGGGCATTTGTCCTGGCGTCTTGTGGAGCTTGCACATGTCCTGCGATGTCGCCGCTCTCCATCACCAATTACTGGAAGCCAGAAGGTCACCGCGCCCTCTCAGATGCCCACCTCCTCTGGTCCCAAGTGTGGGCGCTCGGCTGCATGCTCAGGGTGTCTGAGAGGCCGCAGTGGCTGGGCGTCTGAGAGGCTGGCTGTTTCTTTTTCCTTGGGGGCTCCGCAGGTGGGCGGGACTCAAAGAAGGAGCTTGGCCTCAATGGAGATTGCTGGATTGTGTGTCTGTCTGTCTGTGTGTTGCCCCTAACTGGATGCCCCTAACTGGCTGTAATGAGGGATGTCCCTAACTGGCTGTAATGAGGAATGACCCCCACTGACTGTAATGAGGGATGCCCCTCACTGACTTTAGTGAGGGATGCCCCTAACTGGCTGCAATGAGGGATGTCCCTCACTGGCTGTAATGAGGGATGTCCCTAACTGGCTATAATGAGGGATGCCCCTCACTGGCTGTAATAAGGGATGCCCCTAACTGGCTGTAATGAGGGCTACCCCTCACTCGCTGTAATGAGGGATGCCCCTCGCTGTTTGTATTGGCAAGATTATTATAATTATTAGGTGGTGGGCTTTCAGCTCTGTAGCATGCACCGCCTTCCTGTCCACCACTAATAGCACATGTCCGTGGTGGACGCATGTGATAGGCGACCTGATGTAACCCCTGGTGCCAGTCAATGAGGGCGATCTGCTCCCTCGTGCCTAGCAGTGAGGCCGGGCAGGGAGATCCCTATTTGTACTGGAGTGGACATAGATCAAACCGGACTGCAGCAGCCTGCAGGCAGGAATGGACTGGCCATAGAGAGACCCAGGCAATTTCCTGTGGGCTGCACTGCTTTGGTGGCAGCTAAGCAGGCAGCTATGCATTTCCGAACTTCCATGTACCTGCCCAAACCAAAACTTGAGCTCATGTTCTGTCCCTACAATGCTATAACCTCAGAGCCATGGCTGTGGGGCCATATCGTCTGCCCCTACAATACTAAATTTTCAGTACCATCAGTTTAAGAGTGGTCATATCCAACCCCTACCCATGATCTGCCCCTGCAATGCTATAACCTCAGAGCCATGGCTGTGGGGCCATATCATCTGCCCCTACAATACTAAAGTTTCAGTACCATCAATTTAAGAATGGTCATATATACCCCTGTCCATGATCTTCCCATGCAATGCTATAACCTCAGATCCATGGCTGTGGGGCCATATCATCTGCCCCTACAATACTAAAGTTTCAGTACCATCAGTTTAAGAGTGGTCATATCCACCCCTGCCTATGATCTGCCCCTGTAGTTCTATAGCCTCAGAGCCATGGCTGTGGGGCCATATCATCTGCTCCGATAATACTAAAGTTTCAGTACCATCAGTTTAAGAGTGGTCATATATACCCCTGTCCATGATCTTCGCATGCAATGCTATAACCTCAGATCCATGGCTGTGGGGCCATATCATCTGCTCTTACAATACTAACGTTTCAGTACCATCAGTTTAAGAGTGTTCATATCCACCCCTGTCCATGATCTGCCCCTGCAATGCTATAACCTCAGAGCCATGTCTGTAGGGCCATATCATCTGCCCATACAATACTGAAGTTTCTGTACCATAAGTTTAATAGTAGTCATATATAGAGATGAGCGAGTAGTGAAATATTCGAAATTTCGAATTTCGATTCGAATAGACCGCGTTACTCGACTACTCGACCGAATATCGAATCCCATTATAGTCTATGGGAAAAAAATGCTCGACACTTGGAAATCTCAATTCGACCACTTGGAGGTCACCAAGTCCACCCTGAAACATCAGAAAATGATGCCAACACTGCTGGAATGCAACTGGGACAGCAGGGGAAGCATGTCTGGGTGCATATAACGCGCCCAAGTCGCACTATTACGCCACTATCACAGCCTCTCAACAATACACTCCAAACACAATATTACTTCTACGTAAAGTGAGACAAGACAAGGAAACCTTCTTTCCTCTACATTGCCATGGACCCCAAGCCAAACTGTACAAAAAAGAAGAACAAAATTCTGCACCCCTTAAAATCACGTTGCCTAATGACAACCACAGATGGCATAGGCAAGGGGGAAAATAAATAGACCCCACCCCTAATTGTCATTGTGTGTGTGTGTGTGTGTGTGTGTGTGTGTGTGAGATGTGGTCAGACATGTCCTCTTGTGTCATTGTGTCACCCCAGCAGTAAGGGAAGCTTAAAGGAGGAGGTTTGTTACAGTGTGTTACCCCAGCAGTAGGGGAAGCTTACAGGAGGAGGTTTGTTACAGTGTGTCACCCCAGCAGTCAGGGAAGCTTACAGGAGGAGGTTTGTTACAGTGTGTCACCCCAGCAGTCAGGGAAGCTTACAGGAGGAGGTTTGTTACAGTGTGTTACCCCAGCAGTAAGGGAAGCTTACAGGAGGAGGTTTGTTACAGTGTGTCACCCCAGCAGTCAGGGAAGCTTACAGGAGGAGGTTTGTTACAGTGTGGCACCCCTGCAGTCAGGGAAGCTTACAGGAGGAGGTTTGTTACAGTGTGTCACCCCAGCAGTCAGGGAAGCTTACAGGAGGAGGTTTGTTACAGTGTGTTACCCCAGCAGTAAGGGAAGCTTACAGGAGGAGGTTTGTTACAGTGTGGCACCCCTGCAGTCAGGGAAGCTTACAGGAGGAGGTTTGTTACAGTGTGTCACCCCTGCAGTCAGGGAAGCTTACAGGAGGAGGTTTGTTACAGTGTGTCACCCCAGCAGTCAGGGAAGCTTACAGGAGGAGGTTTGTTACAGTGTGTCACCCCAGCAGTAGGGGAAGCTTACAGGAGGAGGTTTGTTACAGTGTGTCACCCCAGCAGTCAGGGAAGCTTACAGGAGGAGGTTTGTTACAGTGTGTTACCCCAGCAGTAGGGGAAGCTTACAGGAGGAGGTTTGTTACAGTGTGTCACCCCAGCAGTCAGGGAAGCTTACAGGAGGAGGTTTGTTACAGTGTGTTACCCCAGCAGTAAGGGAAGCTTACAGGAGGAGGTTTGTTACAGTGTGTCACCCCAGCAGTCAGGGAAGCTTACAGGAGGAGGTTTGTTACAGTGTGTTACCCCAGCAGTAGGGGAAGCTTACAGGAGGAGGTTTGTTACAGTGTGTCACCCCAGCAGTCAGGGAAGCTTACAGGAGGAGGTTTGTTACAGTGTGGCACCCCTGCAGTCAGGGAAGCTTACAGGAGGAGGTTTGTTACAGTGTGTCACCCCAGCAGTCAGGGAAGCTTACAGGAGGAGGTTTGTTACAGTGTGGCACCCCAGCAGTAAGGGAGGACCAAGAGCTGAGACCTTTTAAAAATTGTGTGGAGGCCCAAGAGCTGAGACCTTTTAAAAATTGTGTGGAGGCCCAAGAGCTGAGACCTTTTAAAAATTGTGTGGAGGCCCAAGAGCTGAGACCTTTTAAAAATTGTGTGGAGGCCCAAGAGCTGAGACCTCTCAAACATTGTGTGGAGTCCCACGAGCTGAGACCTCTTAAAAATTGTGTGGAGGCCCAAGAGCTGAGACCTCTTAAAAATTGATTGTATTAAGCCCAAGAGGTGAGCCATAATTTTTTTTTATTAATACAGCAATTCTACGGCGGTTAAGGAGGAGGAGGAGGAGGAGGAGGAGGAGGAGGAAATGGCACTTCATACAGATGGCACTTCACTCTTGGCTGCTTTCCACTGTTGTACAAGCAAAGTCCGGGTCAATCCACTTGCTGTTCATTTTGATTAGCGTCAGCCTGTCTGCACTGTCGGTTGACAGGCGGCTGCGCTTATCGGTTATAATGCCCCCGGCTGCGCTGAACACCCTTTCTGATAGCACGCTGGCGGCAGGGCAGGCAAGCACCTCCAAGGCGTACAGGGACAGTTCCAGCCACGTGTCCAACTTGGAGACCCAGTAAGTGTAGGTCGCCGAGGGATCGGGGAGGACAGGGGTGTGGTCTGCCAGGTAGTCCCGCAACATCCGCCGATACTTGTCCCTCCTGCTGATAGCGGGCCCCGCAGTGATGGAAGTTGCACGAGGGGGTGACATGAACGTGTCCCACACCTTGGAGAGTGTTCCCCTGGTGGCTGTGGGCCTGATCGATGTTGTCAGACTCTGGGAGACACTCTCCTCTCTGCCGCCAGCGATGCTGGGTGGGAAAATCTGCATCATGTTCTGCAAGAGTTCCCTCTGGTATTCCAGTAATCGATTCGTCCTCTCCTCTACCGGAATAAAAGAGGAGAAGTTATCTTTATACCGGGGGTCCAGGAGTGCGAAGACCCAGTATAGTTTGTTCTCCAATATCCGGACAACACGTATGTCCCGGGAAAAGCAGCCCAGCATGAAGTCAGCCATGTGTGCCAGACTCTGAGTAGGCATGACCTCACTGCCCCCACCAGAAGGATCATTTTCCATTTCCTCCTCTTCCTCCTCCTCTCCGCCCCATCCGCGCTGAACCAATGGGACGCACACAGCCTGACTGCTACCCTCGCCGCCAGCATCCTCTTCCACAGCCACCTCCACGTTGTCCTCCTCCTCCTCATCCTCCTCCTCCTGCAACTGCCACCGAGCAGCAGACAAAAGTGTGGTCTGACTGTCTACCTGCGTTGCGTCTCCTCCTACCCCCGTCTCCTCTGTGTGCAATGCGTTCTCCCTTATTGCGATGAGCGATTCTTTAAGGACGCCTAGGAGCGGGATGGTTACGCTCACTATAGCGTCCTCGCTGCTGACCTTCTTAGTGGACTCCTCAAAGATACGCAATACATCGCATATGTCTGCCATCCATGGCCACTCGTGGTTGGCAAACTGAGGGAGCTGAGTTGGAGGCACGTGTGGATGCATCATCTGGTACTCCATCAATGCTTTCTGCTGCTCACACACCCTGGCCAACATGCAATAGGTGGAATTCCAGCGAGTGGGCAGGTCGCACAACAGCCGATGTTGAGGCAAATGGAGGCGTTGCTGGATTTTTTTTAAGCTAGCAGCAGCTACAGTTGACTTTCGAAAGTGAGCGCACAAGCGCCGCACTTTCACCAGTAGCTCTGCCAGGTTGGGGTAAGTCTTTAGAAACTTTTGTACTACCAAATTAAAAACGTGGGCCAGGCATGGTACGTGATTGAGTTCTGCAAGCTCCAGAGCCGCCACCAGGTTACGGCCGTTATCGCACACGACCATGCCTGGTCCTAGCTGCAGCGGCGACAGCCACATCTCTGTCTGCTGCAATATGGCGTGCCTCACCTCTGCGGCGCTGTGCTTCCTGTCGCCCAAGCTGATGAGCTTAAGCACCGCCTGCTGACGTCTCCCCGCGCCAGTGCTGCAACGCTTCCAGCTAGGGGCTGAGGGCGATGTTAAGGCAGAGGAGGAGGAGGAGGAGAAGGAGGAAGAGGAGGGGGGTCTATCAGAACCCGTGCTGGCAATCTTGGGCGGGGGTGGTATGTAGGCCGTCCCTGTTTGCAACCCCGTCCCCGCTTCCACAACATTCACCCAGTGTGCCGTCAAAGAGATGTAGCGTCCTTGGCCGCAAGCGCTTGTCCACGAGTCGGTGGTCAAGTGGACCTTTGCGCTGACTGCGTACCTCAGGGCCCGCCTGATGTTACGCGACACGTGCTGGTGCAGGGCGGGGACGCCACACCGGGAAAAATAGTGGCGGCTAGGGACGGAATAGCGAGGTGCGGCAGCCGCCATCAGGTCGCGGAAGGCCTGCGTCTCCACAAGCCTAAACGGCAACATCTCCAGGGCCAGCAGTTTGGAGATGAGGCAGGTTAAGGCTTGGGCTTGGGGGTGACTGGAGGCGTACTTCCGCCTGCGGTTGAACGCCTGCGAGATGGACAGTTGATGGGACGAGGAGATGGAAGGTGCAGACGAAGATGCGGGGGAAGGGGGGGCTGAAGGAGAAGGCCCCAAAGTAGCCGAGGCAGAGGCAGATGTGGAGGTGTCCTGGCTGGAGGTCTGGACCGCAGTGGCAGCACACAACAAAGGGGAAGAGGCAGTGGCAGCAAGACGGGGCGCAGGTTGTATTGCGTTTGCTCTCTCCCACTCAGCCCAGTGCTTGAATTCCAAGTGACGGCGCATGCCTGAGGTGGTCAGATTGCTCTTCTCAGAGCCCCTACTCAGTTTTGAGTGGCAGATTGCGCAAACCGCGCTCAGTTTGTCATCCGCGCAAACGTTAAAAAATCTCCACACCACAGAAGTACGAGGCCTCGATGGGGGAGCTTCGCGCGACTGCCTGCTGCCGGGAAGAGCTTCGGCCCTGCTGGCTGTGGCCTGCCTTCTCTGTCTGGACTGTCCTCTGCCTCTGGACTGTCCTCTGCCTCTTGCTGCCTTATTCGGTGATGCGCAGACCGCATCTCCACTGCTTTCCCCGCTGGACATCACCCCTGTCCAAGTGGGGTCGGTCATTTCGTCGTCCACCACCTCCTCTTCCACTTCCTCTCTCTGCTCCTCCTCCTGCCCACTGGACATTCCAACAGCCTCCCTTGATGGCAACTGCGTCTCATCATCATCGCTCATGATAGCAGATGCTGGTTCCGGGTCCACATCACTAGCAGATGGCGGATACTCAAGTGTTTGGGCATCACTACAAACAAATTCCTTTGCTAGCTCCTGGGATTCTTGCGGCACATCTGGAAAAGGACCCGAAAAGAGGTCCTGGGAGGGGTCAAGGTTGGGCTGACTCTGTTGGCCAGGTTGGGAGGAAGGAGGGTCAGAGTGAGACTGTGTGGATGACTGGGTGGTGGACAAGTGACTGGAAGCGTTATCGGCCATCCATTGCACCACCTGTTCACGCTGCTCAGGCCTTAACAGAGGTGTACCCCGCCCCCCGCATAACTGTCCCATAAAGGCAGGGAAGCTGGATGAGCGTAATGCTGGCTGCCCCTCACCAGCACGCATTGTATCCCCACTGGCTTCAACGCGGTTTGTGCCCCCACCAGCATTTCCGCGCCCCCGTCCTCGTCCACGTCCCTTTGCGCTAGCCCTCCGCATTTCAGACGTTTTACTTTTTTGGCCACGCGTTATGCCAAATATAAAAATATTTTTAAGAAGAACAACTGGCTATACAGCCGTATACTGCCAGAAGGTGAAATGGTGCCTATACGCACCGTGTATAAAACAGTGTTTTGTTGGCACAGAGGACACAAAACAGTAGTGCCAAATATAAATATATTTTTAAGAACACCTGGCTATACAGCCGTATACTGCCAGAAGGTGAAATGGTGCCTATACGCACCGTGTATAAAACAGTGTTTTGTTGGCACAGAGGACACAAAACAGTAGTGCCAAATATAAATATATTTTTAAGAACACCTGGCTATACAGCCGTATACTGCCAGAAGGTGAAATGGTGCCTATACGCACCGTGTATAAAACAGTGTTTTGTTGGCACAGAGGACACAAAACAGTAGTGCCAAATATAAATATATTTTTAAGAACACCTGGCTATACAGCCGTATACTGCCAGAAGGTGAAATGGTGCCTATACGCACCGTGTATAAAACAGTGTTTTGTTGGCACAGAGGACACAAAACAGTAGTGCCAAATATAAATATATTTTTAAGAACACCTGGCTATACAGCCGTATACTGCCAGAAGGTGAAATGGTGCCTATACGCACCGTGTATAAAACAGTGTTTTGTTGGCACAGAGGACACAAAACAGTAGTGCCAAATATAAATATATTTTTAAGAACACCTGGCTATACAGCCGTATACTGCCAGAAGGTGAAATGGTGCCTATACGCACCGTGTATAAAACAGTGTTTTGTTGGCACAGAGGACACAAAACAGTAGTGCCAAATATAAATATATTTTTAAGAACACCTGGCTATACAGCCGTATACTGCCAGAAGGTGAAATGGTGCCTATACGCACCGTGTATAAAACAGTGTTTTGTTGGCACAGAGGACACAAAACAGTAGTGCCAAATATAAATACATTTTTAAGAACACCTGGCTATACAGCCGTATACTGCCAGAAGGTGAAATGGTGCCTATATACGCACCGGGTATATAACAAGGTTTTGTTGGTAAAGAGGACACAAAACAGTAGTGCCAAATATAAAAATATTTTTAAGAAAAACACCTGGCTATACAGCCGTATACTGCCAGAAGGTGAAATGGTGCCTATATACGCACCGGGTATATAACAAGGTTTTGTTGGTAAAGAGGACACAAAACAGTAGTGCCAAATATAAATATATTTTTAAGAAAAACACCTGGCTATACAGCCGTATACTGCCAGAAGGTGAAATGGTGCCTATACGCACCGGGTATATAACAAGGTTTTGTTGGCACAGAGGACACAAAACAGTAGTGCAAAATATAGTTTTGTATATAGGTGCTAATACACCACTGAAGTCTTTCTGTCCCTATTCCAGCATCAGCAGCTACCCCTCACTAAAGCAGCCGTTTTGAGCAGAGTGTATATAGTTTTGTATATAGGTGCTAATACACCACTGAAGTCTTTCTGTCCCTATTCCAGCAGCAGCAGCTACCCCTCACTAAAGCAGCCGTTGTGTGCAGTGTGTATATAGCTAGAATGAGCTATATACTGTTCAGCATAGTAGCCCTAATAAGGGCTCTTAATGACTCTCTTGTCTTCTGGTAGCTGGTATATATGGTGGTAAAAGGTATATTCTGAGCTTCTGGGGCCCTGCCTGACTACATAGAATATGAGCTATATACTGTTCAACGTAGCAGCACTAATAAGGGCTCTTAAGGACTGTCTTGTCTTCTGGTAGCTGGTATATATGGTGGTAAAAGGTATATTCTGAGCTTCTGGGGCCCTGCCTGACTACATAGAATATGATGAGCTATATACTGTTCAACGTAGCAGCCCTAATAAGGGCTCTTAAGGACTCTCTTGTCTTCTGGTAGCTGGTATATATGGTGGTAAAAGGTATATTCTGAGCTTCTGGGGCCCTGCCTGACTACATAGAATATGATGAGCTATATACTGTTCAACGTAGCAGCACTAATAAGGGCTCTTAAGGACTGTCTTGTCTTCTGGTAGCTGGTATATATGGTGGTAAAAGCTATATTCTGAGCTTCTGGGGCCCTGCCTGACTACATAGAATATGAGCTATATACTGTTCAGCGTAGCAGCCCTAATAAGGGCTCTTAAGGACTGTCTTGTCTTCTGGTAGCTGGTATATATGGTGGTAAAAGGTATATTCTGAGCTTCTGGGGCCCTGCCTGACTACATAGAATATGAGCTATATACTGTTCAACGTAGCAGCACTAATAAGGGCTCTTAAGGACTGTCTTGTCTTCTGGTAGCTGGTATATATATGGTGGTAAAAGCTATATTCTGAGCTTCTGGGGCCCTGCCTGACTACATAGAATATGAGCTATATACTGTTCAACGTAGCAGCACTAATAAGGGCTCTTAAGGACTCTCTTGTCTTCTGGTAGCTGGTATATATGGTGGTAAAAGGTATATTCTGAGCTTGTGGGGCCCTGCCTGACTACATAGAAAATGAGCTATATACTGTTCAGCGTAGTAGCCCTAATAAGGGCTCTTAAGGACTCTCTTGTCTTCTGGTAGCTGGTATATATGGTGGTAAAAGCTATATTCTGAGCTTCTGGGGCCCTGCCTGACTACATAGGATATGAGCTATATACTGTTCAACGTAGCAGCCCTAATAAGGGCTCTTAATGACTCTCTTGTCTTCTGGTAGCTGGTATATATGGTGGTAAAAGCTATATTCTGAGCTTCTGGGGCCCTGCCTGACTACATAGAATATGATGAGCTATATACTGTTCAACGTAGCAGCCCTAATAAGGGCTCTTAAGGACTCTCTTGTCTTCTGGTAGCTGGTATATATGGTGGTAAAAGGTATATTCTGAGCTTCTGGGGCCCTGCCTGACTACATAGAATATGATGAGCTATATACTGTTCAACGTAGCAGCACTAATAAGGGCTCTTAAGGACTGTCTTGTCTTCTGGTAGCTGGTATATATGGTGGTAAAAGCTATATTCTGAGCTTCTGGGGCCCTGCCTGACTACATAGAATATGAGCTATATACTGTTCAGCGTAGCAGCCCTAATAAGGGCTCTTAAGGACTGTCTTGTCTTCTGGTAGCTGGTATATATGGTGGTAAAAGGTATATTCTGAGCTTCTGGGGCCCTGCCTGACTACATAGAATATGAGCTATATACTGTTCAACGTAGCAGCCCTAATAAGGGCTCTTAAGGACTCTCTTGTCTTCTGGTAGCTGGTATATATGGTGGTAAAAGGTATATTCTGAGCTTCTGGGGCCCTGCCTGACTACATAGAATATGAGCTATATACTGTTCAACGTAGCAGCACTAATAAGGGCTCTTAAGGACTGTCTTGTCTTCTGGTAGCTGGTATATATATGGTGGTAAAAGCTATATTCTGAGCTTCTGGGGCCCTGCCTGACTACATAGAATATGAGCTATATACTATTCAACGTAGCAGCACTAATAAGGGCTCTTAAGGACTCTCTTGTCTTCTGGTAGCTGGTATATATGGTGGTAAAAGCTATATTCTGAGCTTCTGGGGCCCTGCCTGACTACATAGAATATGAGCTATATACTGTTCAACGTAGCAGCACTAATAAGGGCTCTTAAGGACTGTCTTGTCTTCTGGTAGCTGGTATATATGGTGGTAAAAGGTATATTCTGAGCTTCTGGGGCCCTGCCTGACTACATAGAATATGAGCTATATACTGTTCAACGTAGCAGCACTAATAAGGGCTCTTAAGGACTCTCTTGTCTTCTGGTAGCTGGTATATATGGTGGTAAAAGGTATATTCTGAGCTTCTGGGGCCCTGCCTGACTACATAGAATATGATGAGCTATATACTGTTCAACGTAGCAGCCCTAATAAGGGCTCTTAAGGACTCTCTTGTCTTCTGGTAGCTGGTATATATGGTGGTAAAAGGTATATTCTGAGCTTCTGGGGCCCTGCCTGACTACATAGAATATGAGCTATATACTGTTCAACGTAGCAGCACTAATAAGGGCTCTTAAGGACTGTCTTGTCTTCTGGTAGCTGGTATATATGGTGGTAAAAGGTATATTCTGAGCTTCTGGGGCCCTGCCTGACTACATAGAATATGAGCTATATACTGTTCAACGTAGCAGCACTAATAAGGGCTCTTAAGGACTGTCTTGTCTTCTGGTAGCTGGTATATATGGTGGTAAAAGGTATATTCTGAGCTTCTGGGGCCCTGCCTGACTACATAGAATATGAGCTATATACTGTTCAACGTAGCAGCACTAATAAGGGCTCTTAAGGACTCTCTTGTCTTCTGGTAGCTGGTATATATGGTGGTAAAAGCTATATTCTGAGCTTCTGGGGCCCTGCCTGACTACATAGAATATGAGCTATATACTGTTCAACGTAGCAGCACTAATAAGGGCTCTTAAGGACTCTCTTGTCTTCTGGTAGCTGGTATATATGGTGGTAAAAGGTATATTCTGAGCTTCTGGGGCCCTGCCTGACTACATAGAATATGATGAGCTATATACTGTTCAACGTAGCAGCCCTAATAAGGGCTCTTAAGGACTGTCTTGTCTTCTGGTAGCTGGTATATATGGTGGTAAAAGGTATATTCTGAGCTTCTGGGGCCCTGCCTGACTACATAGAATATGAGCTATATACTGTTCAGCGTAGTAGCCCTAATAAGGGCTCTTAAGGACTGTCTTGTCTTCTGGTAGCTGGTATATATGGTGGTAAAAGGTATATTCTGAGCTTCTGGGGCCCTGCCTGACTACATAGAATATGAGCTATATACTGTTCAGCGTAGCAGCCCTAATAAGGGCTCTTAAGGACTGTCTTGTCTTCTGGTAGCTGGTATATATGGTGGTAAAAGGTATATTCTGAGCTTCTGGGGCCCTGCCTGACTACATAGAATATGAGCTATATACTGTTCAGCGTAGTAGCCCTAATAAGGGCTCTTAAGGACTGTCTTGTCTTCTGGTAGCTGGTATATATGGTGGTAAAAGGTATATTCTGAGCTTGTGGGGCCCTGCCTGACTACATAGAAAATGAGCTATATACTGTTCAGCGTAGTAGCCCTAATAAGGGCTCTTAAGGACTGTCTTGTCTTCTGGTAGCTGGTATATATGGTGGTAAAAGGTATATTCTGAGCTTGTGGGGCCCTGCCTGACTACATAGAAAATGAGCTATATACTGTTCAGCGTAGTAGCCCTAATAAGGGCTCTTAAGGACTGTCTTGTCTTCTGGTAGCTGGTATATATGGTGGTAAAAGGTATATTCTGAGCTTCTGGGGCCCTGCCTGCCTACATATGAGCCATATACCGTTCAGCGTAGTAGCCCTAATAAGGGCTCTTAATGACTCTCTTGTCTTCTGGTAGCTGGTATAGATGGTGGTAAAAGCGATATCCCGAGCTTCTGGGGCCCTGCCAGCGACAGCCTGTCTTTCCCTGCTGTGAGCGTCTGTCCCTCACTAAGTTCAAGCTGCTAATGCTGACGAAGAGGAAGTGCTGAGTTTTGTATATTCGAGGTCACATGGTTTTTCCAGCCAATGCGTGTAGACGCCGTTTTCGCGATGCCAGCGTCCTCCCAGGACCTGTCCCACCCCCCCTGCATGGTGATTGGTGTAAAAAACGCGCCAGGGAAGGTGGGAGGGGAAACGAATTGTGAGTGCGCCATCGCCGCTGTACTCGATCGAAATCGAGTATGACGAACAGCGTAGTATTCGATCGAATACCGGCTCGGTCGAATACTACTCGCTCATCACTAGTCATATATACCCCTGTCCATAATCTGCCCCTGCAAAACTATAGCACCAGCCTTAGAGCACACGTGTTGGCCAGGAGGCCTGAAGTCAGGGCTCAGTAAGGTTGTGGCAGAAGGGTCATGGGCTGGCAATACAATCCTTGGCTGATTGTTGTCCTCAGTGGACCACTGCCTGCAGGAGTAAAGGCTGTGGAATGGCAGGTAAGTACTCTTTTTATCAGCCTGGATAGGAACTTTTATACCATGCAGTACATGATCGATCCCTTTAATAAAGCAGAAGTTGTCTGAACATTAGAGACTATCATCCTCAGTTAGTGGTAATTGGATTCCACAAACGAGTCCAAAGAAGACCACATAGGGATTGTCCAAATGACTTTCTATCACTGAAATCTCATGAAGACTGGAGTCGGCAAGACGGGGTCATGATAACGCGTTTAGCTGTACTGTGCGAACCCCACGACTGGCTGAAGATAATGAGATACTGAGCTGATTAATCTGCTCATCTTCCACTTTGCTTATATTAAACATGCCTGCAATGCCTCCATTGCTACCCAGAGCGCGTTCCCTGTGTCAATAACACTCGCAAAGTCATGCTCTCCTCCATACAAGCTTCTTGGCAGAGGAATCGAATGTTGGCCATCCACACAATCAATCAGATTCACTGTCTTCTTTTCTCTACCACCCTATACAGGTCATATTAGCAGATCTCATAAACTGCCACACAAACAGGGTATAGCAAGGAGCTCACAATTTATATTACTGTCCCGAGCACACACACAATCTGGTCACATGATAATTAGCCCACCAGCCTGTTCTGGGATTGTCGGAGAAAACCTAATGCAGATCAGGTCATAACATGCAAAATCGATTCAAATGGTGTCCAAGGTGGGACCTGAACCCATGGCTCTCAACTTAAAGAGGACCAAACCCTGTTTCACCCAGTCCCAGACTCTAGGGCTGGGTGACTCTCTGTCTCAGGGACATTCTGATTTGGGATGCTCTGCAATGTCAACCCACTGGTTTCCCTATATACCCCCCTCAATCCCACAGCTCTTGTGCAGGCCTCTGATGGCATCCCCGCTCTGGGCAGGTCAGTGGGAGCAGGGATGCTGCAGGGTGTGGCTTGGGAATGCTGTGATGTCATGATCATGATGGCAATTCAGTTGCCATAAAAAGTGTCCCTGACTATTGACAAATGTGCTCTCCAGTGTGCTTTGTTTCTGCCCACCCTTGGCTTGTTTGCCAGTGCTTCTTATAGCTTCTTCATGTACAATCCTGCTTTGGGTACTTGTATCTGATCCTGAGCTGCCTGAACAGACCTCGGCTTGT
This sequence comes from Gastrophryne carolinensis, assembly GCA_027917425.1. NCBI lineage: Eukaryota > Metazoa > Chordata > Amphibia > Anura > Microhylidae > Gastrophryne > Gastrophryne carolinensis. Next base: position 247,134,095 of record CM051235.1, on the reverse strand, counting down.
CTTCCGGTTTCTGATTCTGTGCTGCCTGAACTGACTTGTGGCTCATTGACCCTTGGCTCATATGACATTGCCTCTGGGTTATTTCTCTTTATAGACTTATGTCTCATTTCCCCATTTAAGATCCTCAGAAGTCTAAAACACCTTGACTTTTTTCCCCGTTTAGGATCCTGTGCTACCTTAACTGATCTCAGATTATCTACCAAATTACAATCCTAAACTGCCCATTTACAATCCTGAGCTGCCTGATCTGAGCTCAGCTTGTCTGCCCATTTACAATACTAAACTGCCTGAGCTGACCTCAGCTTGTCTGCCTATTTACAATCCTGAGCTGCCTGAACTGGCCTCAGCTTGTGTGCCCTTTTACAATCCTGAGCTGCCTGATCTGACCTCAGCTTGTGTGCCCTTTTACAATCCTGATCTGCCTGATCTGACCTCAGCTTGTGTGCCCATTTACAATACTAAACTGCCTGAGCTGACCTCAGCTTGTGTGCCCATTTACAATACTAAACTGCCTGAGCTGACCTCAGCTTGTGTGCCCATTTACAATACTAAACTGCCTGAGCTGACCGCAGCTTGTGTGCCCATTTACAATACTAAACTGCCTGAACTGACCTCAGCTTGTGTGCCCATTTACAATACTAAACTGCCTGAACTGACCTCAGCTTGTGTGCCCATTTACAATACTAAACTGCCTGAGCTGACCTCAGCTTGTCTGCCCATTTACAATCCTGAGCTGCCTGAACGGACCTCAGCTTGTTTACCCATTTACAATCCTGAGCTGCCTGAACTGACCTCAGCTTGTCTGCCCATTTACAATACTACACTGCCTGAACTGACCTCAGCTTGTCTACCCATTTACAATCCTGAGCTGCCTGAACTAACCTCAGCTTGTTGGCCATTTACAATACTAAACTGCCTGAACTGACCTCAGTTTGTCTGCCCAATTTCAATACTAAACTGCCTGAGCTGACCTCAGCTTGTCTGCCCATTTACAATCCTGAGCTGCCTGAACTGACCTCAGCTTGTTTACCCATTTACAATCCTGAGCTGCCTGATCTGACCTCAGCTTGTTTACCCATTTACAATCCTGAGCTGCCTGAACTGACCTCAGCTTGTGTGCCCATTTACAATACTAAACTGCCTGAACTGGCCTCAGCTTGTCTGCCCATTTACAATACTAAACTGCCTGAACTGACCTCAGCTTGTGTGCCCATTTACAATACTAAACTGCCTGAGCTGACCTCAGCTTGTGTGCCCATTTACAATACTAAACTGCCTGAACTGGCCTCAGCTTGTCTGCCCATTTACAATACTAAACTGCCTGAACTGACCTCAGCTTGTCTGCCCATTTACAATCCTGAGCTGCCTGAACTGACCTCAGCTTGTGTGCCCATTTACAATACTAAACTGCCTGAACTGGCCTCAGCTTGTCTGCCCATTTACAATACTAAACTGCCTGAACTGACCTCAGCTTGTGTGCCCATTTACAATACTAAACTGCCTGAACTGGCCTCAGCTTGTCTGCCCATTTACAATTCTGAGCTGCCTGAACTGACCTCAGCTTGTGTGCCCATTTACAATACTAAACTGCCTGAACTGACCTCAGCTTGCCTACCCATTTACAATTCTGAGCTGTCTGAACTGACCTCAGCTTGTTTACCCATTTACAATACTAAACTGCCTGAACTGACCTCAGCTTGCCTACCCATTTACAATTCTGAGCTGTCTGAACTGACCTCAGCTTGTTTACCCATTTACAATCCTGAGCTGCCTGAACTGACCTCAGCTTGTTTACCCATTTACAATCCTGAGCTGCCTGATCTGACCTCAGCTTGTGTGCCCATTTACAATACTAAACTGCTTGAACTGACCTCAGCTTGTGTGCCCATTTACAATACTAAACTGCCTGAACTGACCTCAGCTTGTGTGCCCATTTACAATACTAAACTGCCTGAACTCACCTCAGCTTGTGTGCCCATTTACAACACTAAACTGCCTGAACTGACCTCAGCTTGTCCACCCTTTTACAATCATGAGCTGCCTGATCTGACCTCAGTTTGTTTACCCATTTACAATCCTGAGCTGCCTGAACTGACCTCAGCTTGTTTACCCATTTACAATCGTGAGCTGCCTGAACTGACCTCAGCTTGCCTACCCATTTACAATCATGAGCTGCCTGAACTAACCTCAGCTTGTTGGCCATTTACAATACTAAACTGCCTGAACTGACCTCAGTTTGTCTGCCCAATTTCAATACTAAACTGCCTGAGCTGACCTCAGCTTGTCTGCCCATTTACAATCCTGAGCTGCCTGAACTGACCTCAGCTTGTTTACCCATTTACAATCCTGAGCTGCCTGAACTAACCTCAGCTTGTTGGCCATTTACAATACTAAACTGCCTGAGCTGACCTCAGCTTGTCTGCCCATTTACAATCCTGAGCTGCCTGAACTGACCTCAGCTTGTTTACCCATTTACAATCCTGAGCTGCCTGATCTGACCTCAGCTTGTTTACCCATTTACAATCCTGAGCTGCCTGAACTGACCTCAGCTTGTGTGCCCATTTACAATACTAAACTGCCTGAACTGGCCTCAGCTTGTCTGCCCATTTACAATACTAAACTGCCTGAACTGACCTCAGCTTGTCTGCCCATTTACAATACTAAACTGCCTGAGCTGACCTCAGCTTGTGTGCCCATTTACAATACTAAACTGCCTGAACTGGCCTCAGCTTGTCTGCCCATTTACAATACTAAACTGCCTGAACTGACCTCAGCTTGTGTGCCCATTTACAATACTAAACTGCCTGAACTGGCCTCAGCTTGTCTGCCCATTTACAATCCTGAGCTGCCTGAACTGACCTCAGCTTGTGTGCCCATTTACAATACTAAACTGCCTGAACTGGCCTCAGCTTGTGTGCCCATTTACAATACTAAACTGCCTGAACTGGCCTCAGCTTGTCTGCCCATTTACAATTCTGAGCTGCCTGAACCGACCTCAGCTTGTGTGCCCATTTACAATACTAAACTGCCTGAACTGACCTCAGCTTGCCTACCCATTTACAATTCTGAGCTGTCTGAACTGACCTCAGCTTGTTTACCCATTTACAATCCTGAGCTGCCTGATCTGACCTTAGCTTGTTTACCCATTTACAATCCTGAGCTGCCTGAACTGACCTCAGCTTGTTTACCCATTTACAATCCTGAGCTGCCTGATCTGACCTCAGCTTGTGTGCCCATTTACAATACTAAACTGCTTGAACTGACCTCAGCTTGTGTGCCCATTTACAATACTAAACTGCCTGAACTGACCTCAGCTTGTGTGCCCATTTACAATACTAAACTGCCTGAGCTGACCTCAGCTTGTCTGCCCATTTACAATCCTGAGCTGCCTGAACGGACCTCAGCTTGTCTGCCCATTTACAATCCTGAGCTGCCTGAACTGACCTCAGCTTGTGTGCCCATTTACAATACTAAACTGCCTGAACTGACCTCAGCTTGTGTGCCCATTTACAATACTAAACTGCCTGAACTCACCTCAGCTTGTGTGCCCATTTACAATACTAAACTGCCTGAACTCACCTCAGCTTGTGTGCCCATTTACAATACTAAACTGCCTGAACTGACCTCAGCTTGTGTGCCCATTTACAATACTAAACTGCCTGAACTGACCTCAGCTTGTCCACCCTTTTACAATCATGAGCTGCCTGATCTGACCTCAGTTTGTTTACCCATTTACAATCCTGAGCTGCCTGAACTGACCTCAGCTTGTTTACCCATTTACAATCGTGAGCTGCCTGAACTGACCTCAGCTTGCCTACCCATTTACAATCATGAGCTGCCTGAACTAACCTCAGCTTGTTGGCCATTTACAATACTAAACTGCCTGAACTGACCTCAGTTTGTCTGCCCAATTTCAATACTAAACTGCCTGAGCTGACCTCAGCTTGTCTGCCCATTTACAATCCTGAGCTGCCTGAACTGACCTCAGCTTGTTTACCCATTTACAATCCTGAGCTGCCTGATCTGACCTCAGCTTGTTTACCCATTTACAATCCTGAGCTGCCTGAACTGACCTCAGCTTGTTTACCCATTTACAATCCTGAGCTGCCTGAACTGACCTCAGCTTGTGTGCCCATTTACAATACTAAACTGCCTGAACTGGCCTCAGCTTGTCTGCCCATTTACAATACTAAACTGCCTGAACTGACCTCAGCTTGTGTGCCCATTTACAATACTAAACTGCCTGAGCTGACCTCAGCTTGTGTGCCCATTTACAATACTAAACTGCCTGAACTGGCCTCAGCTTGTCTGCCCATTTACAATCCTGAGCTGCCTGAACTGACCTCAGCTTGTTTACCCATTTACAATTCTGAGCTGCCTGAACCGACCTCAGCTTGTGTGCCCATTTACAATACTAAACTGCCTGAACTGACCTCAGCTTGCCCACCCATTTACAATTCTGAGCTGTCTGAACTGACCTCAGCTTGTTTACCCATTTACAATCCTGAGCTGCCTGATCTGACCTTAGCTTGTTTACCCATTTACAATCCTGAGCTGCCTGAACTGACCTCAGCTTGTTTACCCATTTACAATCCTGAGCTGCCTGATCTGACCTCAGCTTGTGTGCCCATTTACAATACTAAACTGCTTGAACTGACCTCAGCTTGTGTGCCCATTTACAATACTAAACTGCCTGAACTGACCTCAGCTTGTGTGCCCATTTACAATACTAAACTGCCTGAACTGACCTCAGCTTGTCCACCCTTTTACAATCATGAGCTGCCTGATCTGACCTCAGTTTGTTTACCCATTTACAATCCTGAGCTGCCTGAACTGACCTCAGCTTGTTTACCCATTTACAATCGTGAGCTGCCTGAACTGACCTCAGCTTGCCTACCCATTTACAATCATGAGCTGCCTGAACTGACCTCAGCTTGCCTACCCATTTACAATCATGAGCTGCCTGAACTGACCTCAGATTGCCTACCCATTTACAATCATGAGCTGCCTGATGTGACCTCAGCTTGTTTACCCATTTACAATCCCAAGCTGCCTGAATCTGACCTCAGCTTGCCTACCCTTTTACAATCCTGAGCTGCCTGAACTGACCTCAGCTTGTTTACCCATTTACAATCATGAGCTGCCTGATCTGACCTCAGCTTGTTTACCCATTTACAATCCCAAGCTGCCTGAATCTGACCTCAGCTTGCCTACCCTTTTACAATCCTGAGCTGCCTGAACTGACCTCAGCTTGTTTACCCATTTACAATCCTGATCTGCCTGAACTGACCTCAGCTTGTTTACCCATTTACAATCATGAGCTGCCTGAACTGACCTCAGTTTGTCTACCCATTTACAATCCCAAGCTGCCTGAATCTGACCTCAGCTTTTTTACCCATTTACAATCCTGAGCTGCCTGAATCTGACCTCAGCTTGTCTACCCATTTACAATTCTGAGCTGCCCGATCTGACCTCAGCTTGTGTGCCCATTTATAATCATGAGCTGCCTGATCTGACCTCAGCTTGTTTACCCATTTACAATCCTGAGCTATCTGATCTGACCTCAGCTTGTGTGCCCATTTACAATCCTGAGCTGCCTGATCTGACCTCAGCTTGTTTGCCCATTTACAATCCCGATCTACCTGATCTGACCTCAGCTTGTCTACCCATTTACAATACTAAACTGCCTGAGCTGACCTCAGCTTGTCTGCCCATTTACAATCCTGAGCTGCCTGATCTGACCTCAGCTTGTCTACTCATTTTCAATCCTGAGCTGCCTGATCTGACCTCAGCTTGTCTACTCATTTTCAATCCTGAGCTGCCTGATCTGACCTCTGAGCTGCCTGATCTGACCTCTGACCTGAGCCAGGTTTTACATAAAGAAGCGCCCTGAGGCATTTTTAGACCTAACAAGGATTGAGGTCAGATCAGGCAGATCTATATTGTGAGCTTGACATGCCGAGATCAGTTCAGGCATTTACTCATTTACAATCATGAGCTGCCTGAACTGATCTTGGCATGTCAAGCTCACAATATAGATCTGCCTGATCTGACCTCAATCCTTGTTAGGTCTGAAAATGCCTCAGGGCGCTTCTTTATGTAAAACCTGGCTCATTTACCTGTTAAAGTGAACCAAAACCCATGGCTGATGGCTTACAGATTCCAGGGCCACTAGATTCCCTACACCCGGGGCATCTATATTCGGGATGCCCCGCTGTGTGAAATCCCGGGGGTCGCCCAGTAAATTCACCTTCTCCCTAATACAACGGCGCATGTGCAAGCAGCTGGCGCTGCCTGCTTTAGCAGGGTGTGAGTGTGGGCCAGGCATTGGTGAATGGTCGGCGTGGGAACGCACCCTGTTAGGATAGAGGTGATGTGGCGGCTACACTCTTAGATGAGCCTTAGATGAGTGGGCGTGGGCGAATCCAAGCATGATGATTGGACGGGAGGCCGCACATGGACCGTTGGACCGGGAAAGGCGAGTTAGACTGGGCGACCTGGGGGGTTTCACACAGCGGGGCATCCTGGAACAGGGTGGCCCAGGGGCAAGAACTAAAACCCGGGATAGTCAAAATCATAGGTTTTGGTCCACTTTAAAGATCCTGAACAGCTTAAACTATACTTCACCTGTTTACCAGGTGCATAAACCATTTATGTTTCGGGCTTTTTTAATTAAACTTGACCTGTCTACCTGTTTACAATCCTTAAATGGTTTTAACTGAGGTGTGTGCTTCAGGGGGAGTGGCAGAAGTGACCCCCAGACCAGGCAACAGGGGGAGATAGGCCGTTCCTCTATTTGGGGTGGGGCAGGTTCCTTACTCACTCCATATAGGTTCAGAGTCTTCTGTAGAGAATTCTCTGTAGGTTAATTAGAAGGTTCCTCAGGTGGTCAGTCTACTGTTGTCTTGCAGCTCCTTAGCACAGTCCAAACCTCTCAAAGCAAAGCCAAGGAACACTTACAGGATAAAGGTTTGGACCAAACCAATGTTTGCTGGATTTCCCTGTTCTGGCTCCTACCATTGATTGACCGACTATGGTCAGAAGCTGAGGATTTGTTGGTCGGTTGCTAGAACGATCCCTAATTCCACTTGTTCTCATAGCAAAACATTGTTTTAAAGCGGTCCTTCACCCTGAATAAGAGTCTATCTTATATGTTTCCCACACCCTGCACATACAGATTGCTCACATTAAAAATCATCCTACCTGCATCTACTGCATGTTATGAGCCTTTAAACATCCAAGATGGTGGCTCATGGAACAACAGGCAGCCTGCCTTCTGACTGTGCTGCTCTGCATTCTTGGACTTCTGACCTTTTCCTGACACCAGCTCTGCTCTGTCTGAGCAAAACACAACTATAACCCACCCCCCTGTACTTTATCCCACTCTCCTCTCCTCAGTGTGATGCTTCTGAGTCAAGATGGCGGCGCCCGCATCCTAGAGTCCTGGACAGAGGTGCAGCCCAGTTGGGGGAAAGAATAAGAAGTAAGTGACTAAAAACTTAAAATATATTAGTTTTAGATGCTGGGGAATCATTTTTTAAGGGTTTGGGCTTTTTAATAAATCATGGTGAAGGTCCGGTTTAAAGAAGACTTCTGTTTACACACTCCAATCATCAAGCGACGAACAAGACATTTTTGGTCAGCCAAAACGATGCAATGGCCGACGATTAAAGGAGCAGTATCACAAATATTTCTTGGTGACTTATATTTAAATGGTACTTTGAATGTAGGTAAGTGTTGGAGTAAGAATTACAAATTTAGAAAAAAATGATGTCTGTGTTGAACAGCTGGAGACTAATAGCTCATGTTTATGTCTTCTGAGTGTCGGAGCCCGACACTCTGGCCTGTTCCATGCTGAGGAGAGGGGTGAAACAATGTATCAAAGTATCAGCTGTTCAGTGCTGGCAGCCGTCCAGCATAAGATAACAACATTGCAACATTGCCTGGCCAGAACTTATATATCTAAAACAGAGAGAAAAGCTCTAGAAGTCATTTAGCTGATTTTGACAGTTTTCCCTTCATGTTGGCTCTGCTGCAGAATCTTTGTTTACCATTTTCTCTCTCTTTTCTCAACACATTTTTCCATATGATCTTTCTTTCAGCTTTGTGTGTTTTGAGCAAAGCCCAACCCAAGATTTTCACTATCTGGAGTTTTGTTTTGTGCCCCTAGGGGCATCCCGACTTGGGATGCCCTGATATGTGAAATCCCCAAGTTCGCCTGTGAAAACGTAACTTTCCCTGTCCCACAGTGCATGCGCGGGCTCTCATCCAATCAGCTCTGTTTGCACACAGATGGGGAGCCTGAGCAGTAACCTTCCTGGCCGCCCGGCCTGTCTAAATGACTATCTGCGTGAGCGCGCCAGAAAAATGGGGGGATCTGTGGTTATCCAGGGGTTGTTTCAGACAGTGGGCATCCTGATTTAAAATGCCCAAGGGGCAAGGTCAATGGCCGGGTCTTATAGACTTCAGGGTCGGCAACTCAGGGATTTGTTCCACTTTAATACCTTTAGATTTTCCTGCACAGTTATTCAAAGAAGAATTTTAGTCGTTTTCAGTCAGTTTATTTTGTATAGATTTTACACATTTGAGTCACCTGGTCTCATAACAAAAGCAGCACCTCACACACACACAGCCTTTACCACTGATTACAGTGTCAGCCTCTGAGGTAAAGTGTTGCTAGGAGACCAGTGGGCTAAATGAAGCAGCTCACTAAATACAACCCAGCAGATCCCCCTATTCAGCAAATGGACTGAGCCATTGTCATTATACAATTTAAAAGAAAGGCATATATTTTTTCCTTTTTCTATCGCCACATTATTTATACACATGTTAGAAGCTATTGTGTGTCTATTTAATTATTTTTTTTTTAATGCAAATTTCGCAATACTGCTCCTTTAACCAATTCTTGTTCATTGCTTGATCGCAGCTACTGTTTCCATGGAGCAATCATCGCTAAATTGGGGTCGCTTAAGCAAATTTTCGCTTGATAATCACTTGTGTAAATGGGCCATTACTGTGAGACGCTAACTACTCCCCAAAACTGACAAAAGTTCTAAGGGGGGGGGGGGGGTTATTCCATTGTCCTGTTACACCAGCATGGGTTTCGAAGCCCCGGCGGGTCACACCTAAGGATCTAGATCTGGGCAAAACAGTCAGGCCGAATGTAGCTGAATGCAGCCAAGCATGACAAGGCCACATCCCTGCAAGCCTCGAACATTCACAAATGCCTGGTGCGGGCACGCATCTGGCTAGTGGTATAGCATAGTGCAACCATTGGATGAGAGATCTGCTAGATTTTACTGGGGATTCAGGAGGGGTTTCACACAGAGGAGAGGGAATCAGGCGTCCCTCTAGTCTTAGAGACTCCAGGCCTGTCCACAATGGGTTTGTTCATCTTTAAGAGGGACTGGTGAAAACCAGGTGCCACACATCAGGTAAGCTTAGGTCACCTACTGCTTGTTTATAGGCAAACTGCGGGCTATGACTAATGACCAGGTACGATTTTAGCTTTGATCCATAATAAAACATATACAGTATTCAATAAACCTGGAAACTCTTCTAGTGGATAACCAGGATTTAAACAACATACTGCCGTACTTGTAAACTATTCTGCTAGTGACTGTCAGCAGCCAAATGACCCGTAGCCAGTAGTTGCTCATTTGTTCCTGGGGAGCTAGGGGAATTCACATACACACAATGGCCACACAGAAGCCTTACCTCGTATACGCTGAACTGACTCTGTCCTCTGGAGAGCTCTCTGTAACTTGTAGTGAATTCCCCAATGAAGTCGTGGCTGAAACACAAGCGTGAAGTGAGAGATGTACAGAGAGGTTTACAACATCGACAGCAAAGCATTTATATTAAGAGATCAGGCAAAACAAAGAGGAACAGTGGCATGCCGAGTATACTTAATGTACACATTTACTTTATAAGCAGCCAGTAATACTACTACTACAATTACTAATAATAATAATAATAATAATAGCAATCATATGCCTACCTTCCTCCTCTATCCCAGTCATATACATCCACTTTTACTGTCCTGCAGAAAATGGGAAACTATTAGACATATAAATACAATAAACAAATAAACACAAACCTAAGCTATTGCATATGTCATATGGTAGCCCTTGTACCATATTGCAATGGAGGTGTCCCTAGTATTGGAGGCTGCCATATAGGCAGGGGTGGAATGGCCATAGGGAGACCTGGGAAAATGCCCAGTGGGCTGCACTGCTTTGGGGGTACTGTTTCTGAGCTGCCCATCCAATCCCAGCCCCCCATTCCCTTCACCACCCTATCCCCTCACCCAAGCAACCCCAGCCCATGTCCTCACCCTAATGATATAGCCTCAGTCTTGGAGCACACTGGGTGACTGGCCAGGAGGCAGTAGAGATGCCACTGGCTGATCATGGGCAGGCCAGGTGCTGGTAAAATCCTGGGCTGATTTTTGGCCCCACTGCATATAGGCATACCCTGCTAATAAAGTGAATCTCTGTAGTAGTGATGCCATGTTCAGGGGCAACAACAGCACCTGAAGTTAGAAAAAAAACATCTTGCACACAGAAGCAATCCCACGAGACTGAGTTCAGTAGAGGGGTATGCCATATGCATATAAGGGCCAATTACAACACCGTGGGAATTACAGTTATTTTCACTGCAGTAGGAGACGATATGAGTATATATTTGTAGGGATTGGCACTAAAGTATAAGAAGGTATAAGTATACATTTGTAGGGATTGGCACTAAAGCATAAGAAGGTATGAGTATACACTTGTAGGGATTGGCACTAAAGTATAAGAAGGTATGAGTATACACTTGCAGTGACTGGCACTAAAGTATAAGAAGGTATGAGTATACACTTGTAGGGACTGGCACTAAAGTATAAGAAGGTATGAGTATACACTTTTAGTGACTGGCACTAAAGTATAAGAAGGTATGAGTATACACTTTTAGTGACTGGCACTAAAGTATAAGAAGGTATGAGTATACACTTGTAGGGATTGGCACTAAAGTATAAGAAGGTATGACTATACACTTGTAGGGATTGGCACTAAAGTATAAGAAGGTATGAGTATACACTTGTAGGGATTGGCACTAAAGTATAAGAAGGTATGAGCATACACTTGCAGTGACTGGCACTAAAGTATAAGAAGGTATGAGTATACACTTGCAGTGACTGGCACTAAAGTATAAGAAGGTATGAGTATACACTTGTAGGGATTGACACTAAAGTATAAGAAGGTATGAGCATACACTTGCAGTGACTGGCACTAAAGTATAAGAAGGTATGAGTATACACTTGCAGTGACTGGCACTAAAGTATAAGAAGGTATGAGTATACACTTGTAGGGATCGGCACTAAAGTATAAGAAGGTATGAGCATACACTTGCAGTGACTGGCACTAAAGTATAAGAAGGTATGAGTATACACTTGCAGTGACTGGCACTAAAGTATAAGAAGGTATGAGTATACACTTGCAGTGACTGGCACTAAAGTATAAGAAGGTATGAGTATACACTTGCAGTGACTGGCACTAAAGTATAAGATGTTATGAGTATACACTTGCAGTGACTGGCACTAAAGTATAAGAAGGTATGAGTATACACTTGCAGTGACAGGCACTAAAGTATAAGAAGGTAAGAGTATACACTTGTAGGGATTGGCACTAAAGTATAAGAAGGTATGAGGATACACTTGCAGTGACTGGCACTAAAGTATAAGAAGGTATGAGTATACACTTGCAGTGACTGGCACTAAAGTATAAGAAGGTATGAGTATACACTTGCAGTGACTGGCACTAAAGTATAAGAAGGTATGAGTATACACTTGCAGTGACTGGCACTAAAGTATAAGAAGGTATGAGTATACACTTGCAGTGACTGGCACTAAAGTATAAGAAGGTATGAGTATACACTTGCAGTGACTGGCACTAAAGTATAAGAAGGTATGAGTATACACTTGTAGGGATTGGCGCTAAATTATAAGAAGGTATGAGTATACACTTGTAGGGACTGGCACTAAAGTATAAGAAGGTATGAGTATACACTTGTAGGGACTGGCACTAAAGTATAAGAAGGTATGAGTATACACTTGTAGGGATTGGCACTAAAGTATAAGAAGGTATGAGTATACACTTTTAGGGATTGGCACTAAAGTATAAGAAGGTATGAGTATACACTTGTAGGGATTGGCACTAAAGTATAAGAAGGTATGAGTATACACTTGTAGGGATTGGCACTAAAGTATAAGAAGGTATGAGTATACACTTGTAGGGATTGGCACTAAAGTATAAGAAGGTATGAGTATACACTTGTAGGGATTGGCACTAAAGTATAAGAAGGTATGAGTATACACTTGTAGGGATTGGCACTAAAGTATAAGAAGGTATGAGTATACACTTGCAGTGACTGGCACTAAAGTATAAGAAGGTATGAGTATACACTTGCAGTGACTGGCACTGCAGTAGAAGATGGTATGGGTGCATGGCTGTGGTTGCTATGAGCTACAAGCCCATCAACCAGCTTTCAGCCAAAAGCCGACCCCAAACACAGACTTGTGGCTGGAGTCTGTTTCGGGTCCGGGGATGTGAACCTGCGTTGTTCGGCACAGACCTGAACCGTGTGGTTTCGGTTCGATCATCTCTACCTAAGACTGCTACCACTAAAGATTTTGCCAAATTCTGACCAATAATATTGTTCCAGACCTGTCATAGTCACCATTACATAGAGCTCGCACAGGGATGGTGAACGGCTGCCATACTGGATTTAACGTGTTCTTCACAACTTCTGTCTTATGACAAATAGTGAACCTGCAATAGAGGAAGGAAAGCCACTCTTATATTTTTCAGCAATGTCATCATTAGTTATACAGAGGGCTCGTCATCACAATTTATAGCGTATAAAATTGGACCACATTAGGTTCAATGGAGGCCCCTGGGCAGAAAGTTTAACATGTGGTGGAGGCTACAAAAAGGTGGAGGCCCGGGGACAGGAGCACTGGATTGGCCCCCCTTTAATCCAGCCCTGCTAAGACAACCTTCAGACCCCACCCATTAGCCATCCAGATCATCCCTTTGCCACCAGGAACTTTCCCCAATATCCTGATACCTTCTGCTAGAGGTTAGAGCCCTTCAACCTATTAGAAGTTCAAGCCCCCTTTTAATGCACAGTACAGGACCCATCCCTTACTGAACTGGAGATTGACTGGAGTTTTACCAAGACTCATAGTCAGAAAAGTCTTAGAAACTAATGTAGCCAATGAAACACAATCAAAATAAATTCAATTTGGAACATGACAATTATTTGGATTGGGTTGTGTTTGAAGTGAGAAAGCTCTCCTTTCCCTTTTTATCATCCTTATAGCACACTTTCTGTTTATAATCATTTCAGCTAGGGGCAAGCTTAGAATTTCTGGGCCCCATGCAAAGTTGTGCCTGGGGGCCCTAATCAAAGGCATTTTTATATAACAAAATACAATAATAAAGAGGAAAAAATGACGGAGAGAAGCAGCTTTCTTTCTCATGTAGCCTCGACACTGACAGCATCACCAGTATTACACCACTATTACACGCCAGACAACTCAGCAGAGTTCTAGGGGGCCCCAGAGCAAAGTACGACACTAATTTCAGCCATAGACATACTTACGTGCCGTCCTCATTGCTTCGGTAGAATACTAGGAATGGGTCTGATTTTCCAAAGAAATCTTTCTTATCCAGCTTGTTGGCGCAGAGCTGCATGGTAACGATGTCCTAAAAAAATAGGCAACTTGACCTTGTTATAATCACACAATCCATAACTTGACTTTGTAGAATAAGGTATTTAACAGTTCCCCACTCTGTACATCTACCGGGTCCCTTAAAGGACAATTCAATGATTCAAATCATTCAAAACCTTTGTAAATGTTATGTTCTTATAATACAGACCTGGAACTGCATCCTGCCTGGAGGCATCCCGAAGTTTGTTATTGTCCCCTCTACAGGTGCTATAATGGATCGTGTATGGATGGAAACAAGGGCAATAGGAGGGCCCCTAAATGATAAAAGGACAGCCTGGGAATAGGATCAGATAAAAGGGGAACCATAAAAATGTTTGAATAGGGACCATAATAACCTGGTAATGGGTTATATGGGCAAAGTTTCTAATAATCTTAAAATATTTCTATCCTCCTCAAGACTTTCACTTTGGTCCCCTGTGGCGAAATAGATGTAGTATGGCTCACTGTATGGCTTGGGAGGGGGTGGTAAGGAGATCTAGCAAAATGAACTTCATATATAGTGCTGCTTTAATAGACATTCCTCTTGACAGGTCAGTTCTTAGGTCCCATGCCCCTCATTTATAATACCTCTTCAGGCCCCTGCAGGCTTAAAGCTACATTGTTCTGGAACCATGGTTGTGAAAATGGGCAGAGTTCTTCTTTTAGGTCATTGTACTTTAAGTGATGTCTATTATATATATATGTTTCCCATTGCTTACTGAGCGATCCATATAATTAACTGCGTGCTGAACTCCTTACTTTGATCCCTGAAGGGCTGCCTGGCAGTGATTGCTCGTCTTCTGCATCCTGTACTCACGCAATTAAAATGCACCAGGCAAAGCGGCTGATGAAGTGTTAGCCTGGCTGATGATAATTGCCGGGAATGGCGCTCTGGTCCTGATGCCAGTGCTGCGTTTCAGCAGGTGTAATGCCACACCAAAGTCTCAAGTAAGCACAGCCTACAGCAGGGTTCACAAACTGTGATCTGATGGGCTGGTGTAACAAGCCTGGAACACTGCTGATTCCAATCTAAAACCACTGATGATGTATGAAGCAGGTCTGATGTGGGGCAACACGTGAGCTGTGAAAACTGATGACAATGATCTGCACCAGCAAGATGTACTGGACGGTGTCAGATGTGGCAGTAGTCAGCAACAATGAACAGCTGCACTGGATGTGGTCAGATGTTTAGCAATGGTTGGCAACAGGGTACTGCAGTGGACATTTTCATATGTGGTAATGCTTGGCAGCAAATAAAACAGCACTGCATGTGATCAGATGTGGCAATGGTTGGCAACAAGGAACAGCTGCAATGGATGTAGCCAGTTGGCAAAAGCATACAGTAGATCTGGGCATGGCCAAATGCAGAACTGGCCTGCAACAGGGTACATCCGCAGTGAATGTGGCCTGCAATGGTTGGCAGCAAGGAAAGTGACACTGGTTGTGGTCAAATGTGGCATAGGTACTATAGCACCGGACATGATCAGACATGGCTATGCTCAGCAACAGGGTACAGTTGCAGTGTACACAGAGGTGGCAATAGTTGGCTAATGGGGCCACAGTGGACGTGTTCAGACATGGCAATGTTCAGCAACAAGTAACAGTGTCACTGAACATGGTCAGACATGGCAATGCTCAGCAACAAGTAACAGTGTCATTGAACATGGTCAGACATGGCAATGCTCAGCAATAAGTAACAGTGTCACTGAACATGGTCAGACATGGCAATGCTCAGCAACAAGTAACAGTGTCATTGAACATGGTCAGACATGGCAATGCTCAGCAATAAGTAACAGTGTCACTGAACATGGTCAGACATGGCAATGCTCAGCAACAAGTAACAGTGTCATTGAACATGGTCAGACATGGCAATGTTCAGCAACAAGTAACAGTGTCACTGAACATGGTCAGACATGGCAATGCTCAGCAACAAGTAACAGTGTCACTGAACATGGTCAGACATGGCAATGCTCAGCAACAAGTAACAGTGTCACTGAACATGGTCAGACATGGCAATGCTCAGCAACAAGTAACAGTGTCACTGAACATGGTCAGACATGGCAATGCTCAGCAACAAGTAACAGTGTCATTGAACATGGTCAGACATGGCAATGCTCAGCAATAAGTAACAGTGTCACTGAACATGGTCAGACATGGCAATGCTCAGCAACAAGTAACAGTGTCATTGAACATGGTCAGACATGGCAATGCTCAGCAATAAGTAACAGTGTCACTGAACATGTTCAGACATGGCAATGCTCAGCAACAAGTAACAGTGTCACTGAACATGGTCAGACATGGCAATGCTCAGCAACAAGTAACAGTGTCACTGAACATGGTCAGGCATGGCAATGCTCAGCAACAAGTAACAGTGTCATTGAACATGGTCAGACATGGCAATGCTCAGCAACAAGTAACAGTGTCATTGAACATGGTCAGACATGGCAATGCTCAGCAACAAGTAACAGTGTCACTGAACATGGTCAGACATGGCAATGCTCAGCAACAAGTAACAGTGTCATTGAACATGGTCAGACATGGCAATGCTCAGCAACAAGTAACAGTGTCATTGAACATGGTCAGACATGGCAATGGTCGACAACAGGGTACAGAGGCATTGGATGTGGCAGATGTGTCAATAGTTGGTAATAGGGTACTGCGGTACTGGATGTGTTTGGATGGGGTGATTGTCAGCAGAAACGAACTACAGCACTGAATATGGTCACATGTAAACTACAGGACACAGGGGCACCAGACGTGGTCAAATGTGGCAACAGGATACAGTGGCACTGGACATGGTCAGACCTGGTAATGGTTGATACCAAGCAGGGTACAGCCAAAATGGACACAGTTAGAGGTTTCAGTGGTCAGACGTGGCAATGGTTGATACCAGGCTACCGCATCACTGGGTGTGGTTGGAAATGACAATGGCTAGTAACAAGGTACAGTGGCACTGAACGTAGTCAGATGCCGGCCCTAAGCTGTTACTGGAGTCAGTGTTTGGACCAGCTGCATCCAATCAGCCGAGAATTGCAGCGGTGACTGTTGCTTAGCAGTTGCAACACTGCTGCTCCAGGACCCGAGGAGCATGCAGGATTTGTATATGGTACCATGACAACCAAGTTTCCAGCATGGATAGATTTCCATGGGTCAGATAAAGATTTAAAAGGAGTATTCCCCCAGTTGGGGTTAGGCACAAGGGCCTGGATTCCCATACTAGTAGTTCATGGCTTCATGGCCTTGTTCTCTTGGTACCTGCCTGTGCCTGCAGTCCTCCATCTCTGGCCCCTCATTGCAGGTGACAATTTGGGACAAGGAGAGTTGTACCGAGGGGGGGGGGGGGGGTACTGAGGGGAAGCCTGATTGGCAAGGACAAGCTTCCCCTGGCCCCTAATATAGTGTATGATCACTTTAATCAAACAAGATCAGAATTGGAAATCTTCGAGGAGAGAATATTCCTCCCCTACCCCTACTTTTTCATACACACGCTAATCAAAAATAAAAATGTGATTAATTACACCATTAATCAGCCGGAAATATACCAGGATGAATAATGAGATCCATAAATAGGCAGAAGCTTAAGATTCTTCACATGTTTTGGAGAAAAATATAACAGGAAAGTAAACTTTATGTAAACTCTTTATGTGGCAGCTGTCACGTGGATCTCTTAAAGCAGCACAGAAGCGCTAGCCTGCCCCTGGGGCATCCTAAATCAGAGTAGCCCGCTGCATTGACCCCCACCATGGTTTATAGCCAATCGGCAATCTCAAAAGTGCCCTGTGGGCATGGCCTCAAAGTGAGTTGGGGGTCATAGGGGGTGGGAGAGCGGGTTGGGAAAGGGTTGTACAATATGACACGAGCTGTCACATGACGCCTGTGTCATATTGCTAAGTCAGGCAGATGCTGTGGGACATAGTTGAGCCTGGCACAGAGATGCCCCATATTTCCAGTGCTATACAAGGCAGAGAAAGCAGATCGGTGGGACCTGGGGACATAGATTTAATCTTCGGTCTAAAGCCAATTTATTGTATACTGACCCGACAGTTGCTGAGCTCTTCTGCTGATAAGATGATATTCCCACATTTCTTCCCCGGTATTCCCCTAGGAAAGAAAAGTAAAACAGGTAAGTAAAAGAAGAATATACAGACACACTGTCACATATCAGTGCAGCAACGCACGTGTCATACAGAGCCGCAAGAGATGACAGATTGAGGTCTAAGGCCACTGTGGTGCAGCAGACAGGCAATTACCGAGTGTCTATCTCGCCCTTCTGTGGGCCGCCGCTGTCCCTTTAAAGCTTGTTAGCCGCAAATGACAAACGTTTCGGTTAAGATACAATGTAATCCCGCCGAGGCCGGACATAGCTCTTTTCCATCTCACCCCACCATCCCTCTTCATTTATCCTCTTCGCTTGAAATGGATGAAAAAGATTTCCCCTGTTCACTCCACAATAAATCTGTATTTCTGGCCTTTTACTTCTAATCTGCTCCAAATAAAAAAATGCATCTCAGGTTGTTACTGCTGACATCCAATCAGCTTGCCCCAGTTTCTAAGAGGATGTCAGTCTAGGTTAAAGCTTTGGAGCTTGAATCAATACCAGGCTTCTTCTTTATAGAACTTTATCTTTAATGGACAACTAACACTTGTGAAAATGAAATGCTGTTATTTGATATGCTACAGAAAGAGAAATAGTTTCAGAAGCAGAAAGTGACAGGGCTGAGCCAACTGATGGTGTCTCCTCACTAACTACAGTGCTGTCATTTTTTATTTTCAAGCTTCAAGTTGGAAAACTGTAGTTTTATAGTAAAAGAAGAATCACTCCTTAAAACCAGACCTCCAGTCGCTAAATGACTGGGGGTCCATTCACCCCTGCAGTTGGAGGGGCATCACAATTTGGGATTATACCAATAGGATATCCAAGATTGGAATACTCACCCACCTCTGTGTTCCATCACTGTCTGGTGTCCCATGTGAGAGCGGGTCTGCACAAATGGTCACTTAGGTGGCAAAGCAGCAGCCACCAGAAAGGCATTGCAGATGCAGGTGAGTAACGCTACCTAGTCTAGGGCATCCTGTCCTGGGATGCCCCCTTCACTGTAGTGGTGAGCAGACCTCTCTTTTTGGCTAGGTCTGATTTTACTTTGAAGATCTTAATATGATGCAGGAGGTCCCCTTTAACTAAATAAAAGTAGATTTTAATGGGAACCAAAACTCAAATAACACTGTCGGTAAGCTGAATGGCCTTCCTCTGGGGCATCCTGGTTTGGGATTCCCTGCTTCTTAACATTCTCTAGGAAGCGAAAAATAGGCTTTCACTACTTACCCTTCCGGGATCAGCCAGCGCAGAAGAACAGGTGAGGAATTGTGCCTACTTTAGAGCTGTGTAGGGATCAATAAGAAGCAAGTCATCCCAAATTAGGATACCCTTGAGGATGGCTATTCAGCAATCTTTGACTTAGGTCTATAGTAATTATAGATTATAAAATCTATAAGATTCTCGGGCTGATTGATTCCCTCCCGCTAGGGCATCCAAAATCAGGATGCCCCGCTTTGTAAACCCCCCCAGGTCGCCCAATTCACTTACCTTGCTTCCAGGTCTAACGGCGCATGCGCGAGCCGCGGCCACATCCCAGCTATCCCTCTAGCAGGGTGCATGCCCGCACCAGGCATTTGTAAATGGTCAGCGCAGGCAAGCTCCCTGTTAGAGGGAAGTGAGGGATGAGGCCGCCAGTGTGCTCGGATCCCCTCTCATTAGACAAGCCGCTAGATGCAGGGGCTCGAACAGATCTGAGCGCCCTGATTGATTTTAGACGGTGGCCTTAGACGGTGTAACGTCAACGGCTCCAAGCTGAACTAGGAAGGAACCTTCCAGGGATAGTATCACTTTCCGATACTAGTCCTAGTACTCACCTACTTCCACGTTCCTACATTGCACTGAGGCCCTACGTGACCCCTGGCGACCAGTGAGGTTTGTTGGGCAAGGTTGTGTAGTGTAGTAGTATGTCGGATCACCCTGCAAACATGCTTTAAAGAGAACCAAAACCAACGCCCCATCGGCCCTGAAATCTATAAGACTCCAGGGCCGCTGGATTCCATCCCCCCAGGGCATCCAGAACCGGGATGGCCCACTGTATAAAACTCCCCAGGTCGCCCAGATACTCACCTTCTTTCCCAGTCCAATGTCGCATGCACGAGCTGCGGCCGCATCCCCACTATCCCTTTAGCAGGGCACGTGCCTCCACCAGGCATTGGCGAATGGCCAGCGTGGGCATGCTCCCTGTTAGAGGGTAGTAGGAGATGCGGGCACCAGTGTGCTCGGATCCGCTCTCATTAGACAAGCCCCTGGACGCAGGGACTCGAACAGATCTGAGCGCGCTGATTGGACGAGTGGTCCTGCATGCGTTGTAGGACCGGGAAGAGGTGAGTTTGTTTGGGTGAGCAATTCAGAGGATGCAAGTTAAAAATGTGGGTTTTGGTCCGCTTTAATGTAACCTTCCATAAGACGTGATTGGTTCGCTATAAGATGGCCTATGTGTTGTATGACTGGGCCTGTGTCCCAAAGCAAGCACAAGCCCCCGGAACAGGAGACCAGTAATGAGGCAGGCGTCCAGAGATAAATGCCGTCACGGATTAGCTCATTCCATCCAAATTAACAGCTCATTATCGCCACCATCCTCTATGTGCGAACCAATTGTATGAGCAAAAATACAAATAATGAAAAAAGAAACTGTGGCTTGACAGGTCATTAGCGTGAGAGATAAAAACGAGGGAAGAAAGTGGAACTGACAAAGTGGCATTTCCCTGCTGATGTTGGCTAATGAACTCTCTAAAGGCAATGGAGAGAGGCAAAGCCAGCCTATTGTATGGGGGGACAACCTCCTGTCCCCCGTATTTCCCTTGAGGGAAACCCACTCTCATAACTCATCTTTTAAGTAAAATCGGTGTGGATACGCACAGCCAAATAACTAATGAAGGTGCTGGCCAATAAGGGTTAACAAGAGGGGGGGATCTTATGTTTTCTATGGGGCCCTGTGAAACCTATGTACATTTCACTTTAACAAAGTTAAATGAAATGAAAGAGAATGCTCCTCTTTATAGTAAAACTGTATATAAAACTTTAGTTCCTCTTTAAAATAAATATATATTTTTTACAGTGACAGAAGAACCCCCCCCCCATGCCTTTAAAACATCTGTATTCAATGATAGTCATATATAGTGAAAAGATCTTTCATTTTGCTTTAGAAAAGGGGATCTCTGGTGTTAGTCATTTAAGCATGTAACTGTATACAGTATAGTAGAACATCTGTACCGCTGGCTGCACCACAGTTCCTCTGAGCACCTTCACCAGCAATTCAGATAGGACTGGTGCAGGGATATGCCTATGTTAAATTTGACCAATCACTAGGACTTACCTGGGTATTGCTCTGGGACATCCTGATTTAGGATGCCCTACTGTGGGAAACCCCCCAGATCACCCCCACACAGCTCACCTTTCCTCCGTTCATTGGGCGCATGCACATGCTCTTGTCCAATCAGGGCTTTATGCTGTGCATACTTAGGCACGGCAGAAAGCCATTGTTTGATGTGGCTGCGGCAGGTTTCCACCGGAGAGCGCACTGTGTTTGGCCTATCTGAATGGCTGGTCCTGGGAGCGTGCACAGCTGCTGGGATGTGGCTGCAGCCTGTGACTGTGGCAAGGGACCGGTGGAAAGGACTGAAGTTTGTGGCTGATCTGGGAGGTTCAAACAGTTCAGCATTTTAAACTCTAGGACTGGACGGGCCAGTGATTGGTCCACATAAAGGGATTACAGGGATCCGCCCCCCATCTGGGTATGCGTCTGTCACTGGATGAAGATGGCAGAGGTAACCTCAATATCTCACCCATTTCTTCTCCAATTTAGAAATGGAAAACAGTTTAGGACAGTGCCTGTTGTAGCACGATACAATGGACTAACCTTTGGCTCTGCCTGAGGAGTGACTTCCTATTATAGAGTAGCTGATGTTGATTTATTGTAGCGCGTTATTTCTGTTTAGTGAAACTGTAAGTGTAAAAAGTTACGTTTCCGCTTTCCTATTTTGAAATATATATGTTAATACTTTCCTAGAATATCCAGCGTGTCCTTTCATTCTGAACACGCAGCCAGCCTGCCAGGGAAATCTCCGGTGTCTTGTCACCTACAAGCTGCAGAAAGAATCTGGGAAGATGGCGCGTCAGCATAAAAAAGGGCCCTTTGAAGTGTCAACCCAGGTTCAGATCTTGGACGCCCAACAACAGTGATCAGAGGTCTGTGGCAGGGATGGGTTGATGTCAGCCAATCACATTCCAGCTGTCATCTAAAGAGGAGCCCAACAAAGCTGCCTTATCCCAGCCGCAGCCAAAACTTTTTTCTTTTAACGTAACTATAGCAACCATCTGTAAATAATAACAGAGGTCCCCTTTTAATGTATTTGAAAGAAGACCCCCCCTTTTAAATATAGCAGTGCATCATCATAAAATGCTAGAGGTTTCCTTTAAAAGGATAATGCATTTTTAGAGTGAAAGATTTCTTTAAAGAGACATTTTGAAGATTCATGGTCAGTGCGCACATGCGAAGCATGCTTTTCTGCTCTCTAAGCATACCAGAAATCAGGCACCAGAAACAGTTTGGTGCACCAAAATGGCGCTAGCGGAAAGTTTCAGATGCAAATTGAAACATTGGCAAATGCTGGTGCGCAAATTGACGCAAAAACAAACATGGGTCCCATTTTGATGACCATGAATCATGTGGAAGCCTGATCGCAATTTGGCGCACCAAGTAGCATGCACAAAGTCACCGATGCATGACCATGAATCGACCCTTTTGTCACCAGGAGTCGCAGGTTAAGCTGAAGGTTTCTATGCCTGCAGCAATAGACAGTCTGTGTTCCCAAACCTAACTTACACCCCATATGACTGCTAGTACACAGCTGGGTTTGCCAAACCTGATTGGTGGCAGTATCATGCCTTCACCCATTACGATCACCTATACATTTTATCTGGAGGTGGTATTTTAGGATGTACCCTGGGGTGGGGGTATTCATATTTGTTAGCAGGCCCACTTTTATGCCTTTATCACATCTGTATTTAATGCTTCCCAGGTAACTTTAACTGGTGGGGCGGCATCCACAATCAGATTGCCCTGGGGACCATTGTTTAAAGGGGCTTAAACTACTTTATTTCCTGGGTTTTCCTTGAAAGTGAACCAAAACCCTTTTCGGACAGCTTTGGAGTGTAAAATAAGCCAATTGCCTCTCCCTGGAGCAAACGTTATTGGGGATGGCCATCTAGGCAAAGCCCCCAGGATTGCTCAAGGAAGCCCATTGCGCATTTACGGCCCATGGTGACATCCACAGCATCTGAAAGTGCAGCTCAGACTACAAGGTGTCTGTGGATGCAGCCAGCGGGCGGGCTACGCCACCCAGAGAATCTGAGTTCAGCCAAAGGACAATCATAGATTTACTGAATGGGCATGTCGAAGGTGGCTAAAAACACTGGTTTATTTGAAAGCCACCAGCAGGGAAGGAAGAGGACCTCCAAAAAGGGTTTTGGTCAGCTTGAAGGCTTAGAAAAACCAGTCCATACTAGTTAAAAAATCTGGGTTTGTTCTCCACCCGATTAGTGAAAACAGCTCATAGTTTACAGCTCACTGCTACAAGAAAGCCTAGATATGCTCCCCATTAATGGACCAGAATTGTCCATGCTCACCCCACATAACACGATGAGCGTCTGTATAGCGGCACTTAGAGCGACCGCTAGTAGACACTGTAAGTGGGTATCGGTCGCTGTGGTAACCTGGCCCGCATTGATGAATATGATGTATGTTGGGCGGTCTAACACCAGTACAGCGCTGTAGCGAGCACGAGGTAGCGCCAGCTCAGTGCGTCCGGCACTTGGCGCCCCACACCATACTTATCAAAAAAGGGAACACACACAGCATCGGCGCTCTAAATCTGACCAGGAGAGGTCACACAATGATTTGAGCAAAAAAAAAAAAAAAAGTCAAACACGCTGTTTAAACATAAGCAAATGAACGCCCATTAAAATGTATGGGAGAGCAACACTGAGGGAAAGGTAATACCTGGCAATCTGGAAGCTAGAGCGCTGGCGCTATACCAGCGGTTCTCAGCCTGTGGGTCGGGACCCCGGCGGGGGTCGAACGACCAAAACACAGGGGTCGCCTAAAGCCATCGGAAAATACATATTTCCGATGGCTTTAGCCGCTGAGAAGTCGTGCTACTGTCTGCAGCAGCGCTATTCAGCTGGAAAGCATGCCGTTATGGATGCGCGTTCCAAACTGAATGCCTGCGCACATGCGCAGACGTGATTGCATCATCCGTCTGGGGCCTAAGGGGCGGGGGAAGTGGGGGGAACGCTCCACAGTCATCATTTCTGAATGAGGAAACTGCAGCAAGCGCCGGAGGACAGAAGCCAAGAGAGCCTGCGAGACAGCCTGCTGGTGTAATAATGTAAAAACAGTACACACACCATACACACAATACTGTGTAAGTGTAAGGTGCTTTGTGTGTAATCATTACACACTACACAAAGCAGCTTACACTTACACAAAGCACCATACATTTACACAGTGTGAACTACATCGGTCTTATACTATAAGAGACCACTATAAGATGTAGTTCACACTGTTCCCCAATGTATAATTATCTCCCATATCTCCCACTATTTTCCCATATTCTGAATGAGGAAACTGCTGAAATCAGCGGTTTCCGGCTTTGAATCAGCCTCCTATTGATTTCATTGTGAGTGCGGGGGATTTTGTGGAAGAGAGCTCCCGAGAATCTCGAGTTACCACACAATCCGCCGCAGCCTTCTATTAATTTCAATAAGAGGCGGAGAAATGACAGTTTCCGACACATTTCTTCCTCTCCAATTTAAGTCAATGGGAGGCTGCAGCGCATTCCGCTCAAATATAGAGCATGTCGCTTAATTTTTCCACACTAGGCTTTTTCCTAGCGTGGATTATTATTATTTTTTGGTTTGGGGTCACTGCAACATGAGGAACTGTATTGCGGGGTCACGGCATTAGAAAGGTTGAGAACCACTGCGCTATACCCTAAGCTGCCTCTGGTAATGCATTGGATGCTACATGACACTGTTAGAGTCTCTCACCAGATTCACTGTCATAAATGTGGTTTTGCGTACAGCGCCCGACGTTCACCAGACGCTGCCTGCCTCTACGAGGCACTACCTGCTGCTATCCCTTCTTAAATTACCCTCTAAATTACAGTATTATGCTTAGTTTATTATTTCCAGGAGTTAGTTTATTACTTAATTTTAGAGTTCCTTCAGCCAGACTTTAATGACAGCTTTCATTTAAAAAACCTTAGGGGGGGACATTAGCTGAAACAGAAAAATACATGAAAAAGAAAAGAAAATATATTTTATTGTTGAGCTATAAGGAAGAGTTTGACTAAGACTTTTTCAAAGCATGATTTTTATTTTTGCCTAAAGCTGTCCTTTAACAGCAACACCTTTTATAAGTGCAAAAACTGGGAATGTATTGCTATCTTGTAAGCACTGAATTTTGTTGCAAGATAGTTTTACAAAGTATTTGGAGACATAATTTATACAGCACAAGTTGGGTCTGGCGAGTTATAAATGAAGTAAGTGTCATGCAGCTTCTTGTTAAATCCTGTTGATAATTTTCGGGGGTAACCCCAAGAAGTCGTCAAAGCTCAATCAACTGTTCATTATTTTGGCAAAACATGCGCCAGCGCAGGATGCGGCCGCTGCAGCTGTTAGAAGCTTTAGGAAGAACAGAACGGATCCAGCAGAGCGGCAGCTGCCCCTACAAGCCCAGATGTCGTAGCCGGTCCCCGGCAAACATGTGTGAGATCTTCAAAGAGATGTAAAAGGGGACTGTGCCAATCCTCAGCCCTTGCGTGAAGATTTATGTTTAGAATCACATTTCACATTCTTAAATGGCAACAGAATTGTAATATAAAAAATAAACTCCATGTCAGCAACCCAAGAGGTTGGGGTGGTGCGAAGGAAGATGCACCATATATCCCAAAGTCACTTGGCCTTTTTTCTTCAGTTTATGAATTATGGTATTTTTTTCCTCGTTTCTAAGTCTTGCAGGACCTCTTTATCAAATATTTCATCTTCTTGCATGACTGTTTCATCAAGTGATTTTTCAAAAACAAAATCTCAGTTTGAAAGTCATGCAGTGATACTGATCAAGTGATACTTTAAAAATGAAATCTAAAAATGAAGTCTTGCAGGACCGCTTCCTCTGGTGATGTTCCAACAATGAAATCTCTGTTTGAAACTCATGAGGAAAACTTTCATCAGGTGATGATCTTCAAATAAATATTTTGGCCTCTTGCAGAACCTCTTAGGTGATGTTCTGAAAATGTGTGCTCCAAGATCTGTTTCCTAATCTTGTAGGGCTGCTTGTCAGGCCTCCTGGCTACAACCATGTAAAAGGTAGACTTCTGGCAAGTAGTGAGGGCTGGGCAGTGCTCCAGGTGTGGGGTGAAGCAAGGAAATAAAGTTCAATAAGACAAAACAGAGTTCAGGGGCTGGCAAAGCCCAATAAACGAATACAAATTCCAGGGCTGGCAGGAGACAGGCAAAGCCTATTAAACAATCTGTATTCAGAGGCTGGTGGCAAACAGGCAAAGTCGAGTAAACAATCCGAGTTCAGGAGTTGGCAGGTAACAAGCAAAGTCCAATAAACAATCCAAAGTTCTAATTGTGTAATCCATGTGAGGGTTATTCCAGTAGCTGATCAGGAAGCAGGTTAGGTCAATTCAGTATGACAGTCAGGTGTTGCAGGAAACAGGAGTCACAGCTTCCAGGAACTGAGCTGATAACACAGCAATGAATACAGGCCAGCTGTCCATTTAAATCGAAGCTGGGCCGAACGTTTCAAGGCAAGAGTGAAGTCACTTCCTGTACACAGACCAAGGAAAACCCAGAAGTAAAAAGCACGCCCAAGAGCTTACACTCTAGGCTTCGTGCAGTTGCAGTGAGCCGAACACCAGGTGGCTCTGTTGAGCAGTGCAATGGATGAATAGCCAAGTCTAGTACAAACACCCAAGGCCCGCCCAATCAATGGAGCATGCCCGAGTCTCATAGAAGAGAGAGAAAGGCGAGGAGACTGACACCGCTTCATCAGGTGATGTTCCAAAAGTGAAATCTCTGTTTCGCAGCCTTGCATGACCGCTTTATCAAGTGATACTCCAGAAATGAAATTTCTGTTTCATGTCTTGAGGACCACTTCATCAGGCGATGTTCCAAAAATGAAATCTCTGCCTCGCAGTCTTGCTGAATGAACTCTCAATCTTTCAGGAGAGCTTTATCAGGTGATGTTTCAAAAATAAAATCTCAGTTTACAGTTTAGCAAAACTGTTTCATCAGTAGATCCAGGTATAAAATCTTCATTTCTTTATTTCCTAAAGGACCACTTGATTAGGTGATGTTCCAGAAATGAAATTTCGTTTTCGTGGTGTTACAGGACCTCTGCATCAGGTGTTATTCCAGAAATGAAATCTTATTTTCGTGGAGTTACAGGACCTCTTCATCAGGTAAAATTCCAAAAATAAAATTTTAGTTTTGTGGTCTTACAGGACCTCTTCATCAGGTGATATTGCAGAAATGAGATTTTAGTTTTGTGGTGTTACAGGACCTCTTCATCAGGTGTTATTCCAGAAATGAAATCTTAGTTTTGTGGTCTTACAGGACCTCTTCATCAGGTGTTATTCCAGAAATGAAATCTTATTTTCGTGGAGTTACAGGACCTCTTCATCAGGTAAAATTCCAAAAATAAAATCTTAGTTTTGTGGTGTTACAGGACCTCTTCATCAGGTGATATTGCAGAAATGAGATCTTAGTTTTGTGGTGTTACAGGACCTCTTCATCAGGTGTTATTCCAGAAATTAGATCTTAGTTTTGTGGTGTTACAGGACCTCTTCATCAGGTGTTATTCCAGAAATGAAATCTTAGTTTTGTGGTGTTACAGGGCCTCTTCATCAGGTGTTATTCCAGAAATGAAATCTTAGTTTTGTGGTGTTACAGGACCTCTTCATCAGGTGTTATTCCAGAAATTAGATCTTAATTTTGTGGTTTTACAGGACCTCTCCATCAGGTGTTATTCCAAAAATGAAATCTTAGTTTTGTGGTGTTACAGGACCTCTTCATCAGGTGATATTGCAGAAATGAGATCTTAGTTTTGTGGTGTTACAGGACCTCTTCATCAGGTGTTATTCCAGAAATTAGATCTTAGTTTTGTGGTCTTACAGGACCTTTTCATCAGGTGTTATTCCAGAAATTAGATCTTAGTTTTGTGGTGTTACAGGACCTCTTCATCAGGTGTTATTCCAGAAATTAGATCTTAGTTTTGTGGTGTTATAGGACCTCTTCATCAGGTGTTATTCCAGAAATGAAATCTTAGTTTCTGGTCTTACAGGACCTCTTCATCAGGTGATATTGCAGAAATTAGATCTTAGTTTTGTGGTGTTATAGGACATCTTCATCAGGTGTTATTCCAGAAATGAAATCTTAGTTTTGTGGTCTTACAGGACCTCTTCATCAGGTGTTATTCCAGAAATTAGATCTTAGTTTTGTGGTCTTACAGGACCTCTTCATCAGGTGTTATTCCAGAAATTAGATCTTAGTTTTGTGGAGTTACAGGACCTCTTCATCAGGTGTTATTCCAGAAATGAAATCTTAGTTTTGTGGTGTTATAGGACCTCTTCATCAGGTGTTATTCCAGAAATTAGATCTTAGTTTTGTGGTCTTACAGGACCTCTTCATCAGGTGTTATTCCAGAAATTTGATCTTAGTTTTGCGGTCTTACAGGACCTCTTCATCAGGTGATATTGCAGAAATTAGATCTTAGTTTTGTGATGTTACAGGACCTCTTCATCAGGTGTTATTCCAGAAATGAAATCTTAGTTTTGTGGTGTTATAGGACCTCTTCATCAGGTGTTATTCCAGAAATTAGATCTTAGTTTTGTGGTCTTACAGGACCTCTTCATCAGGTGTTATTCCAGAAATGAAATCTTAGTTTTGTGGTCTTACAGGACCTCTTCATCAGGTGATATTGCAGAAATTAGATCTTAGTTTTGTGATGTTACAGGACCTCTTCATCAGGTGTTATTCCAGAAATGAAATCTTAGTTTTGTGGTCTTACAGGACCTCTTTATCAGGTGATATTGCAGAAATTAGATCTTAGTTTTGTGGGCTTACAGGACCTCTTCATCAGGTGATCTTCTAGAAAATAAATCTTAGTTTTGTGGTGTTACAGGACCTCTTCATCAGGTGATCTTCTAGAAAATAAATCTTAGTTTTGTGGTGTTACAGGACCTCTTCATCAGGTGATCTTCTAGAAAATAAATCTTAGTTTTGTAGTCTTACAGAACTGCTTCCTCTGGTGATATTCCAGAAATAAAATCTTAGTCTCACAGAACCACTTTATCTGCTGATTGTCTAAAAGTGATTTAGCAGCAATTAGTAATCTTCAGGGCCCCTTCATCTCGGTGACTAAAGGTCTGTTACTACCACCACCCAAATTGGAATGCACCTCCTAGGTAACAATAGTGGGCTTTAATACTAACCGCATTCCACCACTCACCAATAGGGTTCGCCAAGTAGTAATTTGCTTGGTGCATATTTGCTCAGCTAACCTCTTTGGCTGCTGGCAGTTATGTGGACACCAGGCCCTGAGATAAACAATTAACACTGCAGATAGGCAGAGGCAGTCACATCGATAGATCTGGTCTGGGGTACGTTTGGAAAGTCCGCAAAAGTGGATTTTACAGCTAAAGCAAAACTGCGGACCTTCTGGTGTTAATCCAGACTTCAAGTGGACCCATCATGCACTGTTTTCTCCAACCACAAGGCAGCAGACACCATATTTGTTTGCAGAGGAGTGCACAACAAGACCAGCAGAGTCAGTCTGATTGCACTGAAGCCTAAAATTGAGGGGAAAGAATTGCCAGTCAATGCAAGGGCCAGAGGACAATAACCCAACAGAATATTATGCTGAAATTTACAGGAGATTTTCTTACTAGCAACACTTGATCCTAGCCTCCTGCCATTTATCAGACAATGCAATAAAATAGAATTGCCACCTAGGGGTTAAATTGTTCACATGGAATAGAAATTGCCGGTGTAGCGAAGCTGTTATGCCCTTGGAGAAGAAGTACTATAAAACATCTGATAACAAGGGGAAGCGCACGCCGCTATTTACAGCAGACAAATGGGAACCCAATATAGTGCTTGCTTTTATCCTGTGACAATGTGACAGCCCTGCTAGCTGGATTCCCATGATGTAGCGGGTTGGCAATTTTCAGAAGCAATGCGGCACTCTGGATTGCTGGATGCTGAATTTGGGTTCAGCAAACACAACAATGATTTTCTAGCCATCAAAATATGAGAAGGGTCATAGATGTAAGCTGATCAGGTTCATAAAACTGCCTCCTAATACTTTGGTCTAGGGCTGCCATCTGGAATCTTCGGGCCCCATACAGCAGCAATGTCTGGGCCAATGTGTGATGGCTTGGCCCCTAATTTAAACTGAGCCTCTGGTCCCAAGGCAATCAGACAGACCATATACTGTAGGAATCAAAAACTCCATAGGTAGAGGCCAAAGCATCTCATTATATGTTATTGAGGGTCCAGACACAATATCGGTTGTATAGAAACTGGGCCCCTCTATAAGGTATGTGTGATGGTTGGGGCCATAGTTTGAACTGGACCTCTGTCCCCAAGCCTTTCAGGTTAGAGTAAGGGGCCGCCATCGCATTATATTTTATGGGGGACCCAGACATAATACAGACTAACTAAAGACTGGGCTCCTCTAAAAACCTACATGTGATGGTTGGGGCCATAGTTTGAACTGGTCTTCTGTCCTCAAGCCATTCAGGTTATAAGGGAATCTGAAACACATAGTAGGGGCCCGCTATCGCATTATATTTTATGGGGGACCCAGACATAATATAGGCTAACTAAAGACTGGGCTCCTCTATAACCTACATGTGATGGTTGGGCCATAGTTTGAACTGGTCCTCTGTCCCCAAGCCATTCAGGTTATAAGGGAATCTGAAGCTAAGGCTAACTAAAGACTGGTCTCCTCTAAAACAACTAAATGTGATGGTTGGGGCCATAGTTTGAACTGGACCTCTGTCCCCAAGCCATTCAGGTTAGAGTAGGGGCCCGCCATCGCACTATATTTTATGGGGGACCCAGACATAATACAGGCTAACTAAAGACTGGGCTCCTCTAAAACCTACATGTGATGGTTGGGGCCATAGTTTGAACTGGACCTCTGTCCCCAAGCCATTCAGGTTAGAGTAGGGGCCCGCCATCGCATTATATTTTATGGGGGACCCAGACATAATACAGGCTAACTTAAAACTGGGCTCCTCTATAACCTATATGTGATGGTTGGGGCATTAGTTTGAACTGGACCTCTGTCCCCCAGGCTTACCTAATTAATCAGGCTATTAAGGTAGCTGAAAATCAGACTAGGGGCCCAGCCATCACATTATAGGTTTTGAGTGGCCCAGACACAATATACGCTCTACAGAGCTTAGCCCCACCTTACCTAAGTGTGATGATTTGGTCCATAGTTTGAATTGGGCCCCAAGACAAACTTGCCTGGGGGAGGGAGGCAGACACCCTTATTTATCAATGGCTGTAGGTGTAACGTGGGTGCCCCTGTATGTAGCTTTCACTCCAACACCTGTATATCTGTGTAGAGAGCCACAAACCTCTTGCTGGGCTTTGCACACAGATTTTGGAAACTGATTTTCCGCCTGCTCTCCTGTTGCACAATGGAATGGAACGTGCTGCAGTCATACAGAGATCGGCTATTCTCCGGGCTCCTGAGAGACACTGAAGTTTCTAGTTAGAGCTGCACTGGTGGCCTTTGCTGCTCCGATAGTTCCTGATAGATTCCAGCGCCATCCTGATGTCATTTTCTCGCCTGTCCTGGGAGATGCGCCTCATCTACACGCTCCACTGCATTTCATTTAGATGTTTGCAGATAACCCAGCCTCTCTTTCTCTCTCTCTCTTCCTCGCTCTACACTACATCCTTTAGACCTCTTCATCTTTCCCTCACCTCTTTCTTTTACTCTGTCTGTCTCATTTTCTGCCTCTCGTCCTTTCTTCATATTTTTTATGCTCCCATCTATCTCTGTCTCCTCTTCTTCTGATGCTTTGTCAGTCTCATTTTCTTCTTTTCACCAACTTCCTCTTTTACTGTCTTATCTGCCTCTCTTCCTTTCTTCCTCTTTGTTTATGCTTCCATCTATATCTCTGTCTCCTTTTCTTCTGATGCTCTCTCTGTCTCATTTTCTTCTTTTCACCCACTCCCTCTTTCACTGTCTTATCTGTCTCTCTTCCTTTCTTCCTCTTTGTTTATGCTTCCATCTATATCTCTGTCTCCTTTTCTTCTGATGCTCTCTCTGTCTCATTTTCTTCTTTTCACCCACTCCCTCTTTCACTGTCTTATCTGTCTCTCTTCCTTTCTTCCTATTTGTTTATGCTTCCATTTCTCTCTGTCTCCTTTTCTTCTGATGCTCTGTCTCATTTTCTTCTTTTCCACCACTCCCTCTTTCGCTGTCTCATCTATCTTTCCTTTCTTCCTCTTCAGTATGCTCTATGTCTCCTTTTCTTCTTTGCACCCACTCCCTCTTTCACTGTCTCATCTGTCTATCTTTCCTTTCTTCCTCTTCAGTATGCTCTATGTCTCCTTTTCTTCTTTGCACCCACTCCCTCTTTCACTGTCTCATCTGTCTATCTTTCCTTTCTTCCTCTTTTTTTTGTTGCTCCCATCTCTATCTCTGTCTCCTTTTCTTCTTTTCACCCACTCCCCTTTCCTTGTCTCATCTGTCTCTTCCGTTCTTCCTCTTCCTTATGGACTCTCCGTTTCCAGTTTTCCACCACTCCCTATTTTATCTCTCATCTGTCTCTACGTCTTTCATTTCTCATCTGGTTCCTTTATTTTTTCATCCTTCTTCCTCTGTCTTCTTTACTTTTTTCTCTCTCCTTCCCTGTCTCGCTCTTTTGTCTTCTGTTTCTCTCCCTCCTTTTGTTGCTTTCTGTTTTTCTCCTGTCTCTGTTGCTTCCTCCTCCTAAAACTACTCTTTATAGGGCTGATTCATGGCTGTGTGCCAAAAATCTCAAAACTGTGCCCAAGTGCAACCTTTATGTCTTCCTGATGTTTCGTATGTCTCATTTCCTTTTTGTAAAGCTGTTTCTGTTGTCTTATGTCTTTCTCATTTTTTTGCCGCTTTTCTTCTTTCTGTTTCTTTCTCTCTTCCTATTTCTCTTTGTATTCAGTTTTGTGTCACTTCTGTTTCTCTGCCTTTGTTGCTCTCTCATTGCATTTCCTCTTTCACTCTTTTCTATATTTCATCTGTTTCACTCTCTTTAGCTTTTGCTCTTTCTGTTCCTGTTGCCTACGTTTCTCCTGTCTATTCTCCATTTTTACCTGTTGCTCAGTCTCCTCCGGTCTGATTTTATTAAGTCTATTCTCTCCTTCTTTCTTGCTGTCTTCTTTTATTTCATTTCTCTTCTGCCTCGTGTTCCCTTTCTTCTCTCTTTTCTTCATTTCTTTCTATCTCCTCTGATCTTTCTTTCTCTTTCTCATGTTCCTCCCTTTCTTCCCATTTCTCTCTTGTCCTCTCTTCCCCTAAATCTCAGTTGTTTTCTCCCCTTATTGTCCTTCCCCTTCCGTCTACCTCTTTTGCTTTTTACTTCCTGTTCTTTTTCCTTATTTATCTTTCCACTTCCTCGCCCATTTGCCTTTTCCCTTTTTTATCTTCTTCTTCATATATCCCTTTGCCCATCCCCCCTTCTCTCTCTAGTCCTTTCATTCTCTCCTCCTTTCAGTGTACAACTTGAGTGGTAGGGCCTGGTATATTTTAACATGGACTATGCACACAAAGAAAATGCCATGGGGTGAGTAAAGGGGCATTATAAGGGTGAGTGGGGGGGCATTATTAGGGTGAGTGGGGGGCATTATTAGGGTGAGTGGGGGGCATTATTAGGGTGAGTGGGGGGGCATTATTAGAGTGAGTGGGGGGGCATTATTAGGGTGAGTGGGGGGGCATTATTAGGGTGAGTGGGGGGCATTATTAGGGTGAGTGGGGGGGCATTATTAGAGTGAGTGGGGGGCATTATTAGGGTGAGTGGGGGGGCATTATTAGGGTGAGTGGGGGGCATTATTAGGGTGAGTAAGGGAGCATTATTAGGGTGAGTGGGGGGGCATTATTAGGGTGAGTAAGGGAGCATTATAAGGGTGAGTGGGGGGCGTTATAAGGGTAAAGTGAATTGTGCCCCATTTCCTCTTGCCCTATATTCCATGTTCCTCTTAGCCAGTGACAGGTTGTGGCATTCTGTATCTTTTGCCACTGTAGCCCTGAGTTACTTTTATTCTATAACCTGCTGTTTGCTTCCAGCTGCCAATTATTGTGACAGTTTGGACATCCACTAGATGGCATCTGTTAGTCAGTTAAAGAAGATCTATCTCATAAATCATATTTATCTATCTGATTAGGTGGAGAACTGGAGATGATATAAAATAGCCTCTGCAGGTATTTGTCTTGGGAGCTGGAAGCCAAATCATTTGTTTGAGGATCACTGACAATTCATAGGCAAGGGCTAAAGTTTCTGATAGTCACCATAGGAGATGGGATTTCAGATAATAAAGCAGCTGAGGAGGTCCACTGCTGTATGTAGTTCACATGGACTCTTGGGTGAGAAACCAGCCATGCTGTGAAATTACTGAATCCTCTACAGTATGCCATTAAGGGAGGGTTCTGCTGCCTGGTCTGAAGCCCCTTACTGAAATATAAGATGCTGGGTGCCATTATCCTTTACTTGCTTTCTCAGTTGCTCATTGCCCACATGAACTTTAGATGTGGACACCTGCCACTTCTACAGTAGACACATGAATCACTTGACCTCCATTGCATCTTTACTTCCCTGGATCTGGGCAGTAACACAACTGTCTGTACCACTTCCTTCAGTAGGTTATGGAGCTTCATCATTATAGAGGTTAAAGCATTAAATGTAAAATCAAAGCATTTTTTTTTACCACCCACGCAGCCGGTTCACCCTGCTGCATAAAGCGGTTGATGCTGATTTCTAGCCCATTTTATATAGTCAAACCCTACCACCTATTGCTAGACCAAATGATGGATAAACTCTGCTGCTCCTTTCCCAGGATGCTTATTCCTTCCATGCTTCCTAGGTTACTACAAAGTTTGCGGACAGCAAAAAAAAAGGCCTGGTGGTCTGCAGGTCTTGCTTCGGTATATGGCGGCCGGAAACCATTTGATTGTGGGGCTCAGTTTCACAAGGAGAGAGATTGGGAAGGTAACATTAGCTGGTGGGGTGGCATCAGCAATTGAGATGCCCCCTGCTCAGGGAACATTGTCAAAAATGTGTGTTGTTCCTGTTTAACTATAGTCTGTAAAATAGCTCCACAGACATGGAGTTCGGGGTTCTATATTCTGCCACCTTTGCAAGGATCAAACCTGCTTGCATCTATCCACATTCCACTTTCACTGTCATCTCAGTCCCCCAACCCTCCTGCTGGTAATGTCCAGTCCTGCTCCTCCAGCTTTCCTCTTTGAATATAGCTTTTTGTCCTACTCCTATTTCTACCTGGTCCTCCAGCCCTCCTGCCTGCATCTAGATTCTGGTCCTTCTCCTGCTGCCTTGGCAATCCGGTCCTCTAGCCTCCCTTTTTGCTTCTAGGCTTTGTTCCTGCTCCTGCGCCCTTGCCATCTTGGTCTTCTGGCCTCCCTACTGGCATCTAGTCTTGGTCCTGCTCCCTCATCATTCTGGTTCTCCAGCCTCTCTGCCTGCATTGGGTCTCTGGTCCTGTTCAAGTCCTTGAACCCTGTCCTGCCTGGTCCTGTTTGAATCATTGAACCCTGTTTACCCTCTGCTTCCCTGCCTAAACCCAGCATCCTACCTCCATTTCTAGTTCCCGATTCACAGTCCTTCCTGTCCTTCATGTTATCTGCTAGTGTCCACTTAAAGAGGAACATCGGAGGCCCTGGAGTATTTTAGACTCGAGTTCCAGCCCTTGTGACAGTCCACTGTGTGAAACCCCCCCGAAAAACTCACCCTCTCCCGGAGCCCTCACTGTGTCTGTGCGTTCTGGCCGAATCCCTGCTCACCCCTCGCTGTGCGCATGCCTGAACTTCCTGAATGGCGCGGTCACTCCACCTCTGCCAGGTGGGAGGGGGATGGGGTGCCGAAGAAAGCCAAGTGACAGCGAGCGTGCTGATTGGCTAAGCGAGACGTTCAGCCCATCAGCACACTTGCACTTGCCTGAGTCTGCGCCGTGAGAGTGGAAGGAAGGTGAGTGAAACAGGGCGACCTGGGGGTGCACACAGTGGGGCATCCCAATTTTTTAATCACACAGGGTCTGGCGCTTTATGCTACAGTGACCAGATTTAGAGCGCCAATGCTGTATGTGTGTGTCCTTTTTTGATAAATATGGTGTGGAGTGCCAATAGTTGGTTGCACTGAGCTGGCTCTACCTCTCGCTCCCTGCAGCCCTGTAATGGTGCTAGAGCGCCCAACATACATCACATTCATCAATGCCGGCCAGGTTACTACAGCGACTGAGGCGCTCTGTTACAGCGCCCGATACTCGCTTACAGTGTCTACTAGCAGTCACTCTAAGCGCCGCTATACAGACGCTTATCAGCCGATACCTGGCGTTAGAAATGAATCAGCCTCCACGTATCTGCTCGGCTCTCTCTTGCTCTATACCTTGCTTCTTTTTCAAGCACTCTCCTTTTCTCTCCTGGCCTGTCTTGCTCTCGCCAGCTGCTGCTCCGCTCTGTATGGGAACAGATGACTCTTTCCTCATTTCCAGCTGTTTAACCTTTCTGCATTATGCATCAGATTGCACCAGACCAAGGTACGCGAGGCGAGGGAGGTAATCAAATCACAGAAGCTCCCTTCCCTTCCATTACTATCACTATTGAATTACTATTAGATGATAATATGCAAATAGGCAGATGCAGGGTGTGTGCAGATCACCGGGTTTCGATCCAGTCCTATCTATGCTGGCCATGGCCCCAAGAGAAGCTACCCACCTACCCAGACTAGGTCCTCTTTACCAGCAGGGTCTCAGAAGCCCAGGCAACATTTAAAATATATCTGTAACTAAAATACAACCTTAAACAAAAACAACAGCCTATTGTTTTTATTTTTGATTTTCTCTATATCTTTACCCCAAGGCCAGCTGATCAAGCTCTGACTTGACAGCAGATATTTTCCTCCAGTCTTCAGTAGCATGCACTGCCCTTTCACATGGGCTCTTGTCCAAAAGTGTTGGTTCAGACAGAGCAGGGGCAGCTGAATCCCTGGTCTCCCTGCGGAGTGCAGGCCCCGACGTCCTACCTACCTGAACGACCGGGTGCAGGAGACCTCACAGGTGCAGAGATGCCAGGGATGCACCCGCAATCACAGCGAGGGACCAGTGGGAAGGTAAACAATGTGGGCAATCTGGGGGAAGGGCTCACACAATGGGGCTTACTGAATCAGAAGTGTTGGATCGACCAGTGATTTGGTCAGCAGACTTAAAACCTCCCTTTCAGCTCTGTGCCAGGGAGGGACCTGCCCTCCACCCCCAGAGAGGCAGAGAAGTTTTCTTTTGTAATAGTCATGTACACTCAGAGTACAATAGTTATATAATCTTCCTGCAGGAGATAAAAAAGGGTCTCTCCCAGATCCTCAGTACAAATAGACAATAACAAGGGGATGACAGATGCACACCACAGACATGAAAGTATCCAATAAAAGTAAATTGCATTTAGATTTCAAACAAATAAATACGATCTGGATATTCAAAAGCATAATACAGAGTTTATCACTATGCCAAAATGCAACACTTCCCAATGGATACTTGGACTTGAATGGATAAAGGAAGATGCATCTGACAGACATAGGTATCAATGTGATACAAGTGACAGGTCTGATACAGTGTATGGTTCCATATTCACACTATGGATAGTACAATCCATAGAGGAAAAACTACTTGTACATTTAAAAACAAAACAAAAAAGACTACAACTGCACCATCTGATTCCATCGGGGTCAGAAGAGGGGCCTATATACAGGGCTACTACTAAGCCCCTAATGCAGGTACAATATTTCCATCACTTATTATGCCTGATTAGGGGATGATAATTAGGTGCTGGAAATGGGCTCAGATCCACTTTTTCATTAATGCAGCAAAAAAAGGCACAAAAAATCAGTTCAGTCATTAGGCGGGAAGACCTGCTGAGGGGTTTGGTTAATAATTAGCTTCTTCAAAAAGATGTGTGCACCAGCACAACTGCTACGGTTTTAAAAAGGAAGTGTTACCTCTACATCCCAGTGTACCAGGAAGATGCTACGTGTGTGCCAGGAAGATGCCACGTTTGTACCAGGAAGATGCCATGTGTGTGCCAGGAAGATGCCATGTGTGTGCTAGGAAGATGCCACGTGTGTGCCAGGAAGATGCCACGTGTGTGCCAGGAAGATGCCATGTGTGTGCCAGGAAGATGCCACGTGTGTGCCAGGAAGATGCCACATGTGTGCCGGCAAGATGCCACGTGTGTGCTAGGAAGATGCCACATGTGTGCCGGCAAGATGCCACGTGTGTGCCAGGAAGATGCCACACGTGTGCCAGGAAGATGCCACATGTGTGCCAGGAAGATGCCACGTGTGTGCCAGGAAGATGCCATGTGTGTGCCAGGAAGATGCCACGTGTGTGCCAGGAAGATGCCACATGTGTGCCGGCAAGATGCCATGTGTGTGCTAGGAAGATGCCACGTGTGTGCCGGCAAGATGCCACGTGTGTGCCAGGAAGATGCCACACGTGTGCCAGGAAGATGCCACATGTGTGCCAGGAAGATGCCACGTGTGTGCCAGGAAGATGCCACATGTGTGCCAGGAAGATGCCACATGTGTGCCAGGAAGATGCCACGTGTGTGCCAGCAAGATGCCACTTGTGTGCCAGGAAGATGCCACGTGTGTGCCAGGAAGATGCCACATGTGTGCCAGGAAGATGCCACGTGTGTGCCAGCAAGATGCCACTTGTGTGCCAGGAAGATGCCACGTGTGTGCCAGGAAGATGCCACATGTGTGCCAGGAAGATGCCATGTGTGTGCCAGGAAGATGCCATGTGTGTGCCGGCAAGATGCCATGTGTGTGCCTGGATGATGCCTCGTGTGTGCTAGGAAGATGCCACATGTGTGCCGGCAAGATGCCACGTGTGTGCTAGGAAGATGCCACATGTGTGCCGGCAAGATGCCACGTGTGTGCTAGGAAGATGCCACATGTGTGCCGGCAAGATGCCACGTGTGTGCCAGGAAGATGCCACATGTGTGCCAGGAAGATGCCACATGTGTGCCAGGAAGATGCCACATGTGTGCCAGGAAGATGCCATGTGTGTGCCAGGAAGATGCCACGTGTGTGCCAAGAAGCAGCTACTTGGGCTTAAGTTTGTGAGTGCTGATGTTACTGTTTGTGTTTTTATATGGTTACCTTTCTGTATATAAGTATATTATATATTCTGCTTAGACCTTGTTTATAATAATAGAACACTATAACTGCATTTATATTAGTAGCCCTGTCTTGAGCATTTATTAGTAAATCATGTGGAGGCTGATTCACTACTAGCGCCAGGTATTGCCAGATGAGCGTCTGTATAGTGGTGCTTAGAGCGACCGCTAGTAGACGCTGTAAATGGGTATCGGGCGCTGTAACAGAATGCCTCAGGCGAAAGGTAGCGCCAGCTCAGTGCGACCGACTAGCGTCGCTCCACACCATACTTCTGGTTGCTATAGCATTGTGATTAAAGTCTGTTTTTGAACACATATACACCTGTAACAAAGCAAAAACAGAGAGCAAGGTATTACCCTTCGCTCACTGTCGCTCTCCTATACATTTCAATGGCCATTCATTTGCTTGTGTTTAAACGATTGACGATTTTTAGTTTTTGCTCAAATCATTGTGTGACCTCTCCTGGCTGCAAACAAACACTTTTAGAAACTTTTTTGACTTTATATTTTTATGCCGAATTATCATTACAGGTCTGGCACTAAAGTGTTAATGTCACAGTGTTAAAACAATGTCATTCCATGTGTTTTCGCTTTGTTACAGGTGGATATGTGTTCAAAAGCAGACTTTAATCACACAGCACCTGGCGCTCTATGCTATAGCGACCAGATTTAGAGCGCCGACACTGTGTGTTTAGTGTTTTGTTACATATGGTGTGGAGCGATGAGTGCCGGACGCACTGAGCTGGCGCTATACTGGTGTTAGAGCGCCCAACATGCATCACATTCATCAATACCAGCCAGGTTACTACAGCAACCGCAATGCTAGGTTACAGAGCCCGATACCCACTTACAGCATCTACTAGTGGTCACTATACAGACGCTCATATGGCATTACCTGGCGTTAGTAGTGAATCAGCCTCTAAGTGTGTTTGAGGCCACTGGGCAGAAAGTCTGGTGGGGATCCCCATATGGTAATTTGTCTCTACAACTGGATGTCCAGTTATAACCCTGCCTCCTTCCCTTGGCGTCAAGGCATGACGGATTTACAACAAAAATAGCTCCTTACCTTGCTAGGGATCCATCGCTGTCACCGGTGCTCTTTGACAGCTACACAGAGGCTGCCCCGAACTGGATCCCTGCTCTCTGCATGCTCCTATCTGCCCATTTAAGTAAACATTCAAGGCAGACATCATTCCATAGCCCCTGGAAATCTGCTGCCTTGTGTAAACACTACTACTGCAAGAATTTCTGGCCCCCTGGCTCTATCAAGGTCTGGAGACCCCTGGGTGCGAGCCCCTTGGGCCCTGTCTATAATCTGGTCCTGCATACATAATGAACATACAGTAGCATTGCAAGAGTTGAACAATGGTGTGTTTAAATCTTGGGTGCAGGGTCAATCCTGCAGTTGCTGGTCCTGCCACTCAAACCTCAGCAATCTGTGACTTGTGGGAAAATGAAGGAGCTATTGCTGGGAAAGAAAGAAGACAGGATAATGGTGGAGCCATCCAAAATGTACTGCCTGTTGGGAGAAGGAAGGAAATCAGTCATAATGATGGGCTTTCATTTTGGCCCTGTGACCTGTCCCTGTTGGATGGAGCTCTGCTAGGAAAAGGTGAGTAATGCATAGCTCACTGATGGTGTGAGGAGGAGATTAGGTTAGTTCTGTGTGCCTGTGGACCATTACAGGTGCCTCCATTAATGTTTGGAAGCATCATGTCCCTCTGATTAGTACTCCATGCCATCAATAGAGCAGACTGGACACCCTGATGCAGGATGGCAGCCTATCGACCCGCGACAGATCTGTCAGGCTTCCAGCGACAAGCCGCCATCCTAACTGGCAGCTTGGGACGCTGATCCCCATTTTTAATTGCGCTTTAAATCATAACAGCTGCCCGCAGCGAATCACTTTCAGCATATGACACGCCAGCGCTCCAATCCAAGTCTCGTCCAGCAGATGAGGCAGCTAAAAATATCCTCACTTGCTGGCCTTAGGTGGAACTCCGGACACAATCATAAAAAGACGCAGAAAGTACGATGATAATATAAATAGTAAATAACATTTCCTGAACCCAATCCAGCTGCTGAGGGAAAACAAGGAGGCGAGAACTCCGGCTGACCTTTGTTTGCTCTCCGGCAGAACTTGGGAGAGTTTACTTTGTCTTTGCGGCGCTGAGGGCGGCCTATCAATATTTGACTACTCTATTAATACCTGCAGGCACCGGGGAGCGGCTGAGTGGAGGAAACGCGCCGCGCTGACAATTCGCAGCAGATGCTGGCGGTGCGGATAACTCCAACGCCATCGCCCGCCGCCGCAGAGTGGCCTGAGAGGGCTCTGTGTGAAGGTTTGTTAACCCACGCCTATCACTGCCTACTCTTTTGCTTCTGCTGGCATAAAGACAGAAGTATTTCAAGTAAAGTCTGTACAGCTGTTTCCTGTCCCCCATTGGATGGAGTCATCGTAACCCTCTACCAGGCAGGGCTGTATTCCCAATTAGGCAAACCTAGGCCTGTGCCTATGGAGGCCTCCTGCAGTGGGGACTGTATAATATTCTGTTCTACTATACTAAAACAGTCCTATTGCCTGCACTTTAATGGCCCCTCAGATGTGCCACAGGAAAAAGTAGAGGGTGCAAGGGGTTAAAGTGGCCTAATCTATAAGATTCCAGGGCCGCTAGATTCCCTCCCCCTGGAGCATCCAGAATCGGGATGCCTTGCTGTTGGAAACCCCCCAGGTCGCCTGGAAACTCACCTTCTTTTCTGGTCCAATGGCACATACGCGAGCAGCGGGCGCATCCTAGCTATCCCTATAGCAGGGCACTTGGCCATGCCAGGCATTTATGGCTGGCGCGGGCATGCTCCCAGTTAGATGATAGTGGGGGATGTGGACAGCAGTGCGCTCGGATCCGCTTGCCTTAGATAAAGGGGCGGGAGTGGATCCGAGCGTGCTGGTTGGATGTGAGCACGTGTGTGCGCCTTAGGACCGGGGAGGGATGAGTCAGGTCAGGCGACCTGGGGGGTTTCATATCCCTGATCAGGGTGCCCCGGGACAAGGATACTGTTACTGAATCACCAGCTAGGAACTCTTTTTGAATCAAGGCCTTATCCACTGTTTGAATGTAACCCCTTATGCCCCCTCCCCGGGTCGAGACCAGGGACCCCTTTGTTCTGGGTTAGCACATGCAAAGACCCTGTCGAGTTAAGTACCTTTCTTTAGAAG
Organism: Gastrophryne carolinensis; assembly: GCA_027917425.1. Lineage (NCBI taxonomy): Eukaryota > Metazoa > Chordata > Amphibia > Anura > Microhylidae > Gastrophryne > Gastrophryne carolinensis. The sequence goes on along the minus strand of CM051235.1, from coordinate 247,091,554 downwards.
GAGAACCAGGGTCTTAGATGTGCACCTTTCTTTAGTGATTATGTCTATGTCTTACTTTATGAACAAAAGTATTGGATGTTGACTTATGATGTATGATCTTTATACTTGCAATAAAAACTATTGTTAAAAAAAAAGTTTGCCTTCATTACGAAAAGGTACTGGCGCCATGCATGTCTCTGTAAGCCTTCAACAAACCCAAGAGCTGTAAGTACTGTCTGTGCTATTTTATGTGTATAGATTTGCTTTTGCCGGGTATCCCAAAAGTAAGTAGTGCATGTGCCCGGTCCAGGCAGTGGCTGCAATACCATTACACATGTAATCCCTCACAACCCCCCATGTAATCTGCAGCAATCCCCTTTAGCACAGTCTGCATATCTGCTCAGCAAAATGGGGGTGCATGCACTAAAATTTCCTAGGGCAGTCTGTATGCCAAATTCCGGGGGGGGGGGGGGGGGGGATGTACTGTGCAGTCATTTACCAAGATTAACAGTCAGTATTTACTGGAGGTGAAAATCTTGTTTAACCCCTTCAGTCCCTGTAGCCTACTAAGCGGTATGGCGTTGTAAGGGTTACCATTGCGGCACGCATCTGCAGGCTGCACTAGGACGCACCTGGCTTGGCACTTTATCTAAATAATGAAAGAGAATTGTGCTTAAGAATGACATCAATAACTGGAGCAGAAGGAAGTTTCGGGAAACAGATGTCATAGCGGAGGATGGCTCAGCCGACCGGTAAAATGCAGATATGCCGCCCGGCTCGCTGACGGTAAATCTTTGAAAAAGCAGAAAAACAGGCTTTCCCCCCCAAACTCCTGGAGAACGCCCACCTTTAAAGCAGCAGCGTGGCATTCCCAAGCTGTCACATCTGACTAGGACTGATACTACATTTATTTAGAGCCACTAGTGTTCAGGTGGGTAACTACAGGGGGTGCAGGGGTAGCAACCACATCAGGACCCATAAAGTCAGGGGGCCCCACCATTGTTACTCCTTTACCTTATTTATAAGATTTGTGCTCACATGGCACCAAGTAGAAAAAAGGAACACCATTTGTTGTGCTGTTTATTTTTATTGTGTCTAAAAAGCCTGCTTGGGCTCCATTACATTCTGCTAGCCACTCTGACTTTATATGTCTGGGAGCCACATTCGATTTGAATAGCTCATAAGAGTAATATAACCTGTATACCCAGGGGCAGACTGGGGCTTTTTGGGGGCACACCGGCCCATCACTCTATTACAACCAGTAAGTGAAATCCCTCATTACAGCGAGTGAAGGGCATCCCACAGAGGCATGTTGCGGCATCTCCCGTTTCAGGCAGTGAGAGGCATCCCTCATTACAGACATTGAGGGGCATCCCTACATTACGGTTAGTGAGGGTCATTCCTCATTACAGCCAATGGGGGCATCCCTCATTACAGCTTACAGCCAGTAGGGGTATCCCTCATTGCAGCTTACAGCCAGTGGGGGCATCCATCAGTACAGTCAGTGGGGGCATCCCTCAGTACAGCTTACAGTCAGTGGGGGCATCCCTCGGGACCACCAGTGGGGCCATGCCTCAAAACAGCCAGTGGGGCATCCCTCAGTACAGCCAGTAGGGGCATCCCTTAGAACATCCAGTGGGGGCATCCCTCATTACAGACAGTGGGGCATCCCTCAGTACAGCCAGTGGGGGCATCCCTTATTACAGACATTGGGGCATCCCTTAGAACATCCAGTGGGGGCATCCCTCATTACAGACAGTGGGGCATCCCTCAGTACAGCCAGTGGGGGCATCCCTTATTACAGACATTGGGGCATCCCTTAGTACAGCCAGTGGGGGCATCACTCAGTACAGCCAGTAGGGGCATCCCTTAGTACAGACATTGGGGCATCCCTTAGAACATCCAGTGGGGGCATCCCTCATTACAGACATTAGGGCATCCCTCAGTACAGCCAGTGGGGGCATCCCTTAGTACAGACATTGGGGCATCCCTTAGAACATCCAGTGGGGGCATCCCTCATTACAGACAGTGGGGCATCCCTCAGTACAGCCAGTGGGGGCATCGCTTAGTACAGACAGTGGGGCATCCCTCAGTACAGTCAGTGGGGGCATCCCATAGTACAGACAGTGGGGCATACCTCATTCCACTCTCTCCCCCCAATGCTGGACAATAATAAGGCAGCAGGTGGGCAGGATGACCGCTGCTGTTAGCCCCCCCCCAGCCGCTCCCACACTCACACATACACGCTGGTACCTGGTGGTCGGGGGGGCTGGTCTGCCCTCCACTGCTGCTCCCGCCGCACGCGTGCACACACACAAGCTTACACACACACTTACCAGCACTTCCTGGTTGTTTCGCGCTGGTCGGTGGGCGGGCCCCATATGGCCAGGCGTCCAATGAAAACATTATGTAAGTGCCGGTAAGCATGAGTGTGTGTCTGTGTGTTAGAGCGGCAACACCAGGAAAGGCTGCGACCCATGAATGACAGACATTGTCACTCATGGGTCGCGGCCTTTCCTGGTGCTGGCCTACCGGGATTTTGCCCGGTATGCCCTATGGCCAGCCCGCCCCTGTATATACCTATAAAGCCATATAACCCATATTACCGGAAAAAAATGGAAATAGTTACAATATAATTCAGTCTGTTACCTAAAAGCATCAAACTTAAACCACCCAGTCTGCATGTAAGCCACTTGCCTCATACAATATTTCGAGGAAGCCTGACGATTCTTCTTCAACATCAATTACATTATTGTTGTTTAAGCTGGCCACTAACTTTACATGTATGTGTTTGAAAGAAGTTCAAGAAAGATTTTTCTTTTAATGTAATAATTATTATTCTGTTAAAGGGAACCCCTAGCATGACATATATATGTTTTTAGCCTTTAAACGCCAGGCACGTGAAATTTATGTGGCTGCATGTCAGTCCATTTTTACTATAGCCTATGCCCAACATTCATAACAACACGAACCATATTGCTCCCTGGCTGAGCAGCCACTGACCATAACTTAACCCGTGTGTGTGTGTGTGTGTGTGTGTGTGTGTGTGTGTGTCTGACCCCTAACTCCCTCCCCAAATTCTGACCCTCAGCTAACCCCCAGCCACTGACCATAACCTTAACCCTCTCCCCAGCCACTAACCGTCACCTAACCCCCCAGCCCAGTCACTGACCATCACCCAAGCCCCCTCCCTAACTGCTGACCCTTGCCTAACCCCCTTCCCAGCTGCTGACACTGACCTAACACCCCCAGCCACTGACCATAACTCAACCCCCCCGTGTATGTGTGTGTGTCTGACCCTCACCTAACCCCCAGCGACTGACCATAACCTAAACCCCCTCCCCAGCCACTGACCGTAACCTAATCCCCCTTCCCAGCCACTGACCATCACCCATGCCCCCTCCCCAGCTTCTGACCCTCACCTAACCCCCAGCCACTGACCATAACCTAAACCCCCTCCCCAGCCACTGACCATCACCTAACCCCCCTTCCCAGCCACTGACCATCACCCATACCCCCTCCCCAGCTTCTGACCCTCACCTAACCCCCAGCCACTGACCATAACCTAAACCCCCTCCCGAGCCACTGACCATCACCTAACGCCCCTCCCCAGCCATTGACCATAACCCAACCCCTCCCTAGCTGCTGAATCTAACCTAACCCCCTCCCCAACTTCTGACCCTCACCTAGCCCCCAGCCACTGACCATAACCTAACCCCCCCCCCCCCCAGCCACTGACCTGCACCCTCCATAACCCCTCTCCCTAGTGGCTAACACACCCTCATCTAAACTCTTCATGGAACCTTACTCCCCAGCCACTGACCTGCACCCTCCATAACCCCTCTCCCTAGTGGCTAACACACCCTCATCTAAACTCTTCACGTAACCTTACTCCCCAGCCACTGACCTGCAGCCTCCATAACCCCTCTCCCTAGTGGCTAACACACCCTCATCTAAACTCTTCACGTAACCTTACTCCCCAGCCACTGACCTGCACCCTCCATAACCCCTCTCCCTAGTGGCTAACACACCCTCATCTAAACTCTTCATGTAACCTTACTCCCCAGCCACTGACCTGCACCCTCCATAACCCCTCTCCCTAGTGGCTAACACACCCTCATCTAAACTCTTCATGTAACCTTACTCCCCAGCCACTGACCTGCACCCTCCATAACCCCTCTCCCTAGTGGCTAACACACCCTCATCTAAACTCTTCATGTAACCTTACTCCCCAGCCACTGACATGCACCCTCCATAACCCCTCTCCCTAGTGGCTAACACACCCTCATCTAAACTCTTCACGTAACCTTACTCCCCAGCCACTGACCTGCACCCTCCATAACCCCTCTCCCTAGTGGCTAACAGACCCTCATCTAAACTCTTCACGTAACCTTACTCCCCAGCCACTGACCTGCACCCTCCATAACCCCTCTCCCTAGTGGCTAACACACCCTCATCTAAACTCTTCACGTAACCTTACTCCCCAGCCACAGACCTGCACCCTCCATAACCCCTCTCCCTAGTGGCTAACACACCCTCATCTAAACTCTTCGCGTAACCTTACTCCCCAGCCACTGACCTGCACCCTCCATAACCCCTCTCCCTAGTGGCTAACACACCCTCATCTAAACTCTTTACGTAACCTTACTCCCCAGTCACTGACCTGCACCCTCCAAAACCCCTCTCCCTAGTGGCTAACACACCCTCATCTAAACTCTTCATGTAACCTTACTCCCCAGTCACTGACCTGCACCCTCCATAACCCCTCTTCCTAGTGGCTAACACACCCTCATCTAAACTCTTCACGTAACCTTACTCCCTAGCCACTGACCTGCACCCTCCAAAACCCCTCTCCCTAGTGGCTAACACACCCTCATCTAAACTCTTCATGTAACCTTACTCCCCAGCCACTGACCTGCACCCTCCATAACCCCTCTCCCTAGTGGCTAACACATCCTCATCTAAACTCTTCATGTAACCTTACTCCCCAGCCACTGACCTGCACCCTCCATAACCCCTCTCCCTAGTAGCTAACACACCCTCATCTAAACTCTTCACGTAACCTTACTCCCCAGCCACTGACCTGCACCCTCTATAACCCCTCTCCATAGTGGCTAACACACCCTCATCTAAACTCTTCACGTAACCTTACTCCCCAGCCACTGACCTGCACCCTCCATAACCCCTCTCCCTAGTGGCTAACACACCCTCATCTAAACTCTTCACGTAACCTTACTCCCCAGCCACTGACATGCACCCTCCATAACCCCTCTCCCTAGTGGCTAACACACCCTCATCTAAACTCTTCACGTAACCTTACTCCCCAGCCACTGACCTGCACCCTCCATAACCCTTCTCCCTAGTGGCTAACACACCCTCATCTAAACTCTTCACGTAACCTTACTCCCCAGCCACTGACCTGCACCCTCCATAACCCCTCTCCCTAGTGGCTAACACACCCTCATCTAAACTCTTCACGTAACCTTACTCCCCAGCCACTGACGTGCACCCTCCATAACCCCTCTCCCTAGTGGCTAACACACCCTCATCTAAACTCTTCACGTAACCTTACTCCCCAGCCACTGACCTGCACCCTCCATAACCCCTCTCCCTAGTGGCTAAAACACCCTCATCTAAACTCTTCACGTAACCTTACTCCCCAGCCACTGACCTGCACCCTCCATAACCACTCTCCCTAGTGGCTAACACACCCTCATCTAAACTCTTCACGTAACCTTACTCCCCAGCCACTGACCTGCACCCTCCAAAACCCCTCTCCCTAGTGGCTAACACACCCTCATCTAAACTCTTCACGTAACCTTACTCCCCAGCCACTGACCTGCACCCTCCAAAACCCCTCTCCCTAGTGGCTAACACACCCTCATCTAAACTCTTTATGTAACATTACTCCCCAGCCACTGACCTGCACCCTCCATAACCCCTCTCCATAGTGGCTAACACACCCTCATCTAAACTCTTCATGTAACCTTACTCCCCAGCCACTGACATGCACCCTCCATAACCCCTCTCCCTAGTGGCTAACACACCCTCATCTAAACTCTTCACGTAACCTTACTCCCCAGCCACTGACCTGCACCCTCCATAACCCCTCTCCCTAGTGGCTAAAACACCCTCATCTAAACTCTTCACGTAACCTTACTCCCCAGCCACTGACCTGCACCCTCCATAACCACTCTCCCTAGTGGCTAACACACCCTCATCTAAACTCTTCACGTAACCTTACTCCCCAGCCACTGACCTGCACCCTCCAAAACCCCTCTCCCTAGTGGCTAACACACCCTCATCTAAACTCTTCACGTAACCTTACTCCCCAGCCACTGACCTGCACCCTCCAAAACCCCTCTCCCTAGTGGCTAACACACCCTCATCTAAACTCTTTATGTAACATTACTCCCCAGCCACTGACCTGCACCCTCCATAACCCCTCTCCATAGTGGCTAACACACCCTCATCTAAACTCTTCATGTAACCTTACTCCCCAGCCACTGACATGCACCCTCCATAACCCCTCTCCCTAGTGGCTAACACACCCTCATCTAAACTCTTCACGTAACCTTACTCCCCAGCCACTGACATGCACCCTCCATAACCCCTCTCCCTAGTGGCTAACACACCCTCATCTTAACTCTTCATGTAACCTTACTCCCCAGCCACTGACCTGCACCCTCCATAACCCCTCTCCCTAGTGGCTAACACACCCTCATCTAAACTCTTCATGTAACCTTACTCCCCAGCCACTGACTGGCAGCCTCCATAACCCCTCTCCCTAGTGGCTAACACACCCTCATCTAAACTCTTCATGTAACCTTACTCCCCAGCCACTGACCTGCAGCCTCCATAACCCCTCTCCCTAGTGACTAACACACCCTCATCTAGACTCTTCATGTAACCTTACTCCCCAGCCACTGACATGCACCCTCCATAACCCCTCTCCCTAGTGGCTAACACACCCTCATCTAAACTCTTCATGTAACCTTACTCCCCAGCCTCTGACCTGCACCCTCCATAACCCCTCTCCCTAGTGGCTAACACACCCTCATCTAAACTCTTCATGTAACCTTACTCCCCAGCCACTGACATGCACCCTCCATAACCCCTCTCCCTAGTGGCTAACACACCCTCATCTAAACTCGTCATGTAACCTTACTCCCCAGCCACTGACATGCACCCTCCATAACCCCTCTCCCTAGTGGCTAACACACCCTCATCTAAACTCTTCATGTAACCTTAATCCCCAGCCACTGACATGCACCCTCCATAACCCCTCTCCCTAGTGGCTAACACATCCTCATCTAAACTCTTCAGGTAACCTTACTCCCCAGCCACTGACCTGCACCCTCCATAACCCCTCTCCCTAGTGGCTAACACACCCTCATCTAAACTCTTCACGTAACCTTACTCCCCAGCCACTGACATGCACCCTCCATAACCCCTCTCCCTAGTGGCTAACACACCCTCATCTAAACTCGTCATGTATCCTTACTCCCCAGCCACTGACATGCACCCTCCATAACCCCTCTCCCTAGTGGCTAACACACCCTCATCTAAACTCTTCATGTAACCTTACTCCCCAGCCGCTGACCTGCACCCTCCATAACCCTTCTCCCTAGTGGCTAACACACCCTCATCTAAACTCTTCAGGTAACCTTACTCCCCAGCCACTGACCTGCACCCTCCATAACCCCTGTCCCTAGTGGCTAACACACCCTCATCTAAACTCTTCATGTAACCTTACTCCCCAGCCACTGACATGCACCCTCCATAACCCCTCTCCTTAGTGGCTAACACACCCTCATCTAAACTCTTCATGTAACCTTACTCCCCAGCCACTGACATGCACCCTCCATAACCCCTCTCCCTAGTGGCTAACACACCCTCATCTAAACTCTTCATGTAACCTTACTCCCCAGCCACTGACCTGCACCCTCCATAACCCCTCTCCCTAGTGGCTAACACACCCTCATCTAAACTCTTCATGTAACCTTACTCCCCAGCCACTGACATGCACCCTCCATAACCCCTCTCCCTAGTGGCTAACACACCCTCATCTAAACTCTTCATGTAACCTTAATCCCCAGCCACTGACATGCACCCTCCATAACCCCTCTCCCTAGTGGCTAACACACCCTCATCTAAACTCTTCAGGTAACCTTACTCCCCAGCCACTGACCTGCACCCTCCATAACCCCTCTCCCTAGTGGCTAACACACCCTCATCTAAACTCTTCACGTAACCTTACTCCCCAGCCACTGACCCACACTCCTCAAGCCTCTTCACTTTTAAATTTGCAGCCCCACTTCTACATTTTTCCCAGGCCCACATTTTGTCTAAAACCAGTCCTGCATAGACTTTCAAGGAGCGATGGGGGCCCAGCATTGTACTTGTATTTTCTTTACTGTCTTGTGGGCACATAAATAATCAGGGTATAGAACAATCGAGCAGGGAGAACAATGCAAGTAAATGTGTCACGCTCAGGGAAGGATCCAAGCAACAGGATGACGGGGTTTAGTTAACAGCATTCCGGCGCTCGGCATCCCAGCCGTGCGCGGTAACCAGGCTTCGTAATGACACTCTTGCTATTATTTGATAAATATAGAACACTTTGTGTCTGCACACGCATGTTAATCCTATGCCTGCAGGGAGCAACAGATCTGTCTGCTAATAAAGGAGGCACACGTTGGCGCTGCACTTTACCCATGATCCTCCTGGCGTTGTGTCATTATAAAATATCACAAAAGGCTTCCATGCTGGAACGTTCAAGTGGGATCTACAGCATAATGTGCGCAAGGGGAAAACACATTTAATGACCACAGTCCCGTCAATCCCATTATTCTGCTTTCCACCACCTCGCAACAGAGTCTTTGTGCTAAAAAAGGCGGCGACAATAACTGGTGCGAGCTGCCATGGAAGTGAACCTATAGATAAACACTGCCCATATGCCTTTGCTGCTTCATCCCCTGGGTATCCTGATTTGTAATGCCTGTCCACATAAAACCCGTTGTGAGGCAAATAAAAGAGAAGAAATAATACTCATCCGTCTGTATCGCTGTCTTACGTGCACCGCCAATAACCCACAAGGTTTACTAGGTGGGTGTGCACATACTGCGCAAGGCACTGTGCATGTCCACCCAGCAATCACCAGTGGCCACCAATGGTCCTGATGAGGTGCAAGAGCAGTGTGGGGGTGTGAGCAGAAATGTCTGTCTTCCCAAGAAGATTGTTGTGGGCCAAAGTGCCTGGGGGAGTGAGGAATGCAAAGGATTATGAGGGGGGCCTCCACCAACCTTTGCGTTATGATCTGGTCCAGGAGGCTTTTCAGTCTTTGCAGTGATCAGTTGCAGTGGGGGTGCTCCTGGTCAAGCCAATGCCACCACAGGGCAGGATGGAGAGTCTAGAGCAGCAAGGCCACCGTCAGCAACGCTACAGTGATGGGTGCAGAGCTGTCACTGCACATAAGCCACCAAGCACAGCCACTGGCAGCTCAATGCACGGAACTGTTTTCTGCTGGACCTGCCGGGCGACTACACCACCACCACCACCCAGAGTGGCAAAGCAGGAGTTCCCGAGCAGCACGCACCTGCACAAGGGTGGCACAAGGGATGTTCCAGTAAGTAGGCGGGTGCCAGACAACCACCAATCAGTTACTTGGCTGGACTACTATTTTAAAAGGAAAAAAAATACTATATCTGGGGCCTTCGCCAGATTTTGTGCTCAGGGGCCCCCACCATGCTTAATCCGGCCCTGTCTAAGGGCCGTGGGCCACCATTGCCTGTTTCTTGTCAGGAAGGATGCCAGAATGGTGCAGCAACGTGAGCAAGAAATGCCTCATTTTTGTATACAGGCAAAAATTAATGGTGCCTGGGGGGGGGGTGATGGATGTAGGGGCCACTGCAGTTGAAATAGAGGTAAATGGGGGGGGGGGGTTCCTTCAAGCTGACCTTCACTTCCCTTAGGTTACACACTGGGGGAGTGTCCAATCTCTTCTGCTGTGGGGAGCACCAACTGCTACCATCAATTTTTTACTCATGGTAAAAAGTGTTTACTCCCAAAAAACGTATTATCATATTTGGCTGTGCATTCATTAAAAACATGTGCACGGTTAAATATGATGCTGAATTGCACCAAGCGAAAACTTTTGACATAAAAAACTCACAAAAAACGTGAATAAAACAGTAACAGTGTTCAATTAACCCCGTGTGTGCTGCCAATTCTTCCTCAAACAGCCTTTGCCCAGTATAAGCCACTGTGAGGTGGCAGAAGGTGGGTTTAGATGCCCCCTTACCTGTGATGGGGAAAAGGGGTAACAAATCAGAATACACAGAATACAAACATAATATAAATATAAACAGAATGCACACATGGGGTTTTCAGGACAATTCGTTCAAGAAAGAGGAGGAGGGTTCTTCTCTTATTAAGTCGGATTCATTGTCACCAGTTTGCCCAGATTTACTACCTGAAGGCTGGGTGTTCAGCATATAAGCAGCTAATAAAGGATTCTCCTCTTCTCACTGCTAACTTGAGTTAATTAAATGCCAATCAAAGAATATCTACCATTACCCCATAGCAGGAGCCCCAGTAGCTATCACAGATCACATCCACTTTAAGGGAGGGGTGTCACCTGTCACTTCTGCTGGGATCAGTGTAATTTGATTCTACTTTAATTAGCCACAACGTTTTCTTTGGTTTCGCTACCTCTGCAGCCCCTGTTGTTACGCCCCTGGTTTCACTAGTTTTGGAGCCACTTTCATGGTCATGTTGCTCTATACTGCACCTACACTGTTGTCCTGTTATTTATTTTATTTTATTTTTTTTACCTTAGTCTGATAAGTTTATATGGCAATACAGTCAGGGTAGGCATCAGCACTGGGTGTACCCAGGCAAGCGTTGGGGCCCCTGCACCTCATTCCCTCTACCCTGTGCAGTCCCTATGCAGGATGCATGGCCATGCAGCAACCAGGGACTGTCAGACAGTTTTTACTTTCTTCTTTTCTTTCCATCTATTTGTTTCCTTCTTTCATCTGTTCTTTCTGCCATTCCTTTTCTTTCTCTCTCTTTCTTTCTTTCTTACTTATTCTTTCCTTATATTATTTCTGTCAGTCCTTCTGTTCTTTGCATCTTTCCTTCTATTATTTCATCTTTTCTTTTTTCTCTTCTTTCATCTGTTCATTTTGCCATTCCTTTTTCCTCTTTCCTTCTATTTTTTTAAGTCATTCCTCCTATTTTTTACGTCATTCTTCTCTTTATTTTATGTCTGTCATTCCTTCTATTCTTTCTTTTTGTCCTTCCATCTCATTCCTTGTATTCCTTTTTTTTGTTTTTGTCATTCATTAATTCTCTTTCTTACTATTCATTCTATGTTTTTGTTCTTTCTTTTCATTGAGTTTTTATATTACTACTTAGATTTATACTACTTAGATTTCCATAGATATTCCATCTATTTATTTTTTGGTATTTCTTTTCTTTCCTGCTTTCTGTTTTTTTCAGTCACTCCCTCTATACTTTCACTCTTTATTTCTTATTCTTTCTGTCATTCCTTCCATTCCTTTTATACTTTGTCATTCCCTTTAAATTGAACTTACATTTCTGTTCTGATAATGCCTTAGGAGTAAAATGGGTCAAGGTATATTATTTACAAAGATGCCAGTAGACAGTATGGTTTATAATATCTGTCTTTTATTATTATGTAATATTATGATCAAAGAAACAGATTATTAATGATAAAGTTCAGCTAAGCCAATAGGGGCTAAATCATGCCAGGGTATCCACGCCTTTTACTATTTGCAATGCTGATAGTGGACTCTTTTGGAACCTGAATGCTGTACCCACAGCCTTGGAACCTGATTCCTGAACTCTGAACCCTGAACCCAGGACTTCCTTGTCAGCCATTGCTTTCCCTTCTGTTTGCTGTTTTCCCTTTTTTGGACTAACCTAGGACTGGACTTCATGCATGTATGTTTTTCCTCACTGCACAGTGTGTATGTATAGCAATCTGAGTGTGAATGTTTGCTTGTTTCTCACAATTGTTTGCTGCATACTCCTAGTCGCTCTGCCTTGCAGTACTCTAACTACTGGTCACTTTTTATTAGTGGATTTCTCCCTTGAGAAATCCGTGACGCTAACCTCATAAATCACCTACATGTGAAGGAAAAGTTGCATCATTTGGACTTATTGATGGGTGACCAGAGGGTGGGTGTGAGTAGAGGTTCTTGTCTTTGGAAAGCAACTAAGGCAGCCGTATATGAAGACTCCCAAACATTTGAACAATACTGTGCTATATGATGACAGCTGAGTGCAGGTTGGGCAGCAGGAGGGAGTTCTTTGATATCATAGCAGACCTACATATCAGAACTGGGGCGCAACTAAGTTAATAAAAGGAGTGCGGGGGCTGGAGTGCCCTGAAAGACTGTCAAAGTTAGGTTTATTTAGTTTAGAAAAAAAAGATGCCTGAGGGGTGATCTAATAACTATGTATAAATATATTTGGGGTCAATACAAAGATCTGTCCCACAATCTATTTATACCCCGGAGTGTAACCATAACCCAAGGGCATCCACTAAGGTTAGAGGAAAGGTGCTTTCGCCACCAACATAGGAGGGGATTCTTCTCTGTAAGAGCAGTGAGACTATGGAACTCGCTGCCAGAGGAGGTAGTAATGAAGGATACAGTAAAAACGTTCAAAAGTGGCCTTGATGCCTTCCTGGCATGTAATAACATTTCCAGCTATGGCTACTAGACCAATGGAGGGAGATAAACAGGCTGAACTGGATGGACTAAAGTCTTTATTAAGCCTTACATACTATGTTACTATGTAATTAGGTTACATCCTCCCTGGGGCAGACTTGAGAGGAGGAATGTTGGTCCGCTTTGGGTTTTCCTAATGTAAAGTAAATCAGACAAACCAAGTCACTTGGATTTCCAGGGAGTCACCCTGTTTTAACCCCCCCCCCCCCCTTACCCAGTCACCCTGTCAGCAACTCAAATCACCCTGCAGCAGGTCTAGCTGGACCGGCCCTTTAAATGCTAGGTGCATTTTAAGCACAATTTTGGGAGGTGGCGAGTAAGCCATGGCCATAAACCCCACCCTTGTCATGCCCATCACCCTGTAAGCTGGCCCCCAAGGTTGGCATCTCTGCTCTATGGGGCTTTCCTTGAAAGCTGCAGCACAGGAAGGAAGCAACTAGTGCAGCCTGGAATAAGCTCCCTTGCTTGAACTTTAGCAGTTTCTTTTTTTAAAAAAAAAGCAGGAAGAACGAAGCAATGGTATCTACTGACTACCTGCCCCCTTTCATTACAGTCATCCTATAGTTCCTCTTTAAAAAGCTCATCACTGCTCATCTCTTAAAACCCCGGGAGCTTGCAGAGCTGTAAGGAGCGAGCGCTGGGCTCAGTAGCCGGATCGGGGAAAGGAAATTGCAGCTGTTAAGCTCCTTTGTACAATTTCAGAAGCGGCATGAGTCCCATCTTACATTTCTCGCTCTGTGTTGTTCTGGCAGACACCTCCATGTAATGCTCATAATCTCTCTGCATTCAGTGGTGCTGAGCTACACGCTGCTAATCTCTCCGTCATCCCCACAATCACCTGGTCCAGATGCAGCCCTGAGCGAATGGAATGAGTGGGGTAGGGCAAAAAAGATTTTTCAAACAATGAGAAATCAGTTCGTAAAGTGAACTTGTCTTTCTGTTAGACATTATCGCCAATCTGAGATCTTTGCATTGACACCACTCCATGCCACCAGCATCTTCTGCCTCGCCCGCATCTCCTTGGCCAACGTCAACTTCCCTACCTTCTTCGGTGCTGCTCCTGCCACCAGGAGTCACATGGAGGCTGACTCACTACTAAAGCCAGGTATTGCCAGATAAGCGTCTGTATATCGGCACTTAGAGTGACCGCTAGTAGACGCTGTAAGTGGGTATCGGGTGCTGTAACAGAGCACCTCAGTCGTTGTAGTAACCTGGCTGGCATTGATGAATGTGATGTATGTTGGGTGCTCTAACACCAGTACAGCGCTGCAGCCAGGGAAAGGTAGTGCCAGCTCAGTGCGACGCTCAGTGCAGATGCTGTGTGATTAAAGTCTGTTTTTGAACACATATCCACCAGTAACAAAGCGATAACACATGGAATGACATTGTTGTAACACTGGGACATTAACACTTTAGTGCCAGACCTGTAATGACAATTCTGCATAAAAATATAAAAAGTCAAAAAAGTTTCTAAAAGTGTTTGTTTGCAGCCAGGAGAGGTCACACAATGATTTGAGCAAAAAAAAAAAAGCCACGCTGTTTAAACACAAGCAAATGAACGGCCAGTGAAATGTATTGGAGAGAGATAGTGAGCAAAAGTTAATACCTGGCGCTCTGGAAGCTAGAGCGCCGCCGCTATACGCTGGGCTCCCAGTAATAATACATCGGACGCTACATGGCGCTGTTAGAGGCGCTCACCAGATTCGCTTTTATAAATGTGGTTTTGCGTAGAACGCCCAACGTTCACCTGCCGTTACGTTCCGCTACCTGGTGTTATCCCTTCTTAAATAACCCCTATAGTAAACTTAATTTCTCTGCTGCTCATTGCTCAGAATCGAGTTCTGCTGGCTTACCTGGCTAAAGGGTTTAGATCAGGAGCCCCTTCAGCAATGGTGGCTATTGTGCCTAATGATAATGGTCAGGCTCTGCTATTAAGAAACATTTTCTGCAGTAAAGTTTTCTCCCCTTTCATCTCTTGTTAATGTTGTGTGCCTATCTCTATATCCATCTGATAACAAAGCGGCCATCTGGACCCCCAAACTACCCGAATGGCTCTGTTCTGAGAATCAATTGCCGAAACAAAGATTGAGCGCCGGAAACAAATCCTCTTGGCTTTCCCCTTCTGAGGTTGGGTATATATTTGAACGTTCGATGCCTGAGAGTGACAGCTTGGGTGGCTGCCAGACTGCGATGAAAAGATAACAGGCTTCGAATGGCTGAACCTTTATCAAAAATGAGAATTCGGCTTTTCACTGGGCTGAAAAATTGAAGTGAATACAGATATGCTCTTATCCAGGAGGAAAATGTGAGTCACCACAATGAGGCTCTTGGAGGTATGCAGCGGCACATGCGACGCGGGCTGATCACTGGCACCCTCTAATCATACCCAGAGCTGCGCAGAGGCCTGTGACTGGCAAGCAGAATAATATTACAAAGGAAGCCAAAGCACTTTTTGTCAATGCCAGACTTCTGACAAAACTTTTCATAAAGGTTTGGAGAGAGTGGAGAAGAACAATAACTAGAGACACCATTATCGTGTTATAACTGTATGATTAAAAGAAGTATCAAAAAGTATACTTACCTTACCTTTCTGACTAGCTGTCAGTCTTCTTCCCTCTTCAATTTGCTTTTTTTCACTCTGAAACTACCTTAGATTTCTACATAAAAGCCAAAGCTAAAGGGACCAAAAAATATTAAACTCCATAATGTATTTATTGAGAAAAATGATCCAATGGAACATATATGCGAGAAGCTAAAGTATGTAGTATGACCCCCTTGGGCAAAACAGCTGCAACTCTGGTTGATTGGTGGGTTTCCTCTCATTAACTGGCTGCTTCATGTCATTCCATTCCATTTTTATTGGATAAGGATCAGGATTTGTTCATTTTAAAATGTTACTTTTTTAAAAATCTACTCAGCACAGCCAGCCCCAAAGCAGTGTGGTCCACCGGGAATTCTTCCTGCACTCCCTATGGCCATTCTGTGCCCATCTGAACATAATTTTAAGAGATTGATAGGACCGCCAGGCCTTAGAATTGAATGGCCAAGTGTGAAGGAAAAATCCAGTTTAAATGTATAGAAACCCAAGGATATAAGTCCGGAGTTCCCCTTTAAAATTCTCTGTCCCTAGCAAATGTCACCCTTTATTTCCACCTGTAGCATTAAGGCTTTCTAGTCATAAACCTAGGAAACCCAGGAGAATTAGCACCTGTGAGCCAAGCACAGATCACAGACTCCCTGCTGACTCCTTCATACGTCTGGCCTGAAAGGCCCCGATCCGCCTGAGACAAAAGTGACCCCTGGCTGTGGCTTCTTCGCATCAGAGACAAGAGCCACAGACCACCAACCCAAATCGGAACATAGCTGGGTCACTGTGTGTCCCAGCACCAAGCCAGATACAGAACCAGCGGGCCACAAAACCGCACGTAGACATACAATTTTTAGAGCCATGCAACCAGGGGAACCTAGAAAAATGGAGATCTCGGGTTCTGACCCATTTAGGGACCCCATCTTTGGACTCGGATCGGATGGCCGGCATCCAGCCCAATCTTTTGGTGCCGTATCCAGAGCCCCCTGCTCAAAGTTATAACCCCTAAAAGGTTTCAGGTGCTAAAGCAGGCTACACAACGGTGGGAGGGGACAATCTGTCCCACAGAAGGGAGGGAGTGAAAGGGTCTCGCCGCATAAAGGGGGATGACCCTAGCCAGGCTGCCGTCACTTCTGGGGGAGGTCATGCTGCAGCGTGCTGGAGGTGCCCATCAATAGGCTTGCCACTCACCTCCATTCTGGGAGCTCTTCATCACCACTCTACAACTGCAACTTAAGCTAACTGACTGTTTTATCTCTGTGTAACTCACTGTAACCTGTAACCCACTACTCAGAACAGCACTTGTATTCATTCATATTCCATCATAGC
This sequence comes from Gastrophryne carolinensis, assembly GCA_027917425.1. Classification (NCBI taxonomy): domain Eukaryota; kingdom Metazoa; phylum Chordata; class Amphibia; order Anura; family Microhylidae; genus Gastrophryne; species Gastrophryne carolinensis. The sequence goes on along the minus strand of CM051235.1, from coordinate 247,074,898 downwards.
CAAATGTTTGTTATCACTGCCTAGTGTGCTCATTGCATTAAAACCTACATTTAACTTGGGCAATCTTTTTGCCTTAGGCAAAAATCTGTGTGTCCGCAGGCTTTGGGCCTGGTAGCCTCGCTAGGCAGGCTCGGACGGGGGTTTGGGAAAGCAGGCTGTGTGTCCGGAGGTCCCTGATTGATAGTTGGATCACGTGACCCGCGGTTCCCTGACACCAAGTATTAGCTATAGGTCAAAAGGCCAAGGGCAACAAAAAGAACATAAAATGCCAGAGTTAGGATGTTTATGCGGCAGTCATGGCCTTTCGAGAATCGATCTTGTTACTGGAAGGTTGCAGGTTCGGTTCTCGGCTGGGGCATGAGTTAAAGAAAAACTATTGCGAAACTATGGCCTAAATATAATAATCTATATAGTTATTCTGGATGGTGGAAGGAGGGGTCACTTATACACCCGCCATCAAGAAATATCCAGCCAGGCTTGCTTTTCTTTCTTTTATTGGAAGGAAGTGGAAATCAGGGGTGACTGGTTCTGTCACCCCTGGATTTTATTCCTACTAGTAGACGAAAACCACAAGCTTGGGGGGAGTTTTATATATAAGTGACACCTCCTCTCATTAGCCAATGTGTTTATATGGATTTTAAATATTACACAATTCTGTGATACAGCTACTTTAGGTGCTTTGGAGCAAGGCACCTTAGCCCCAACTGCTCCCTGGATGCCATGGTTAGGGCAGCCCACTTCTCCAGGCACATGGCTCCACTCACTGCCCCTTTGTGTGGTAATTGGTGGCCTTCACTGGTGTCATACACCAGTGCGGTTATATTGTGTGTTGCACATTGTCACGGATAGGCTAAAAGCAGAGCACATTGGTCATGTGAGCACATTATCACTATCGTTTAAAGTCCCTGTCCAGGCACAGACTAACTTCCAACTACCTAATCTCCCATTGGAACCATGTAAAACTGGCCATTTCAAATTCTCATGTAACATGTAAATAGCTTATGTATTCTAAGCAAAACTGATATCTTCGCTTCAGTTCTAAGCCATAGCTGAGCTTGGAAAGACATGTCATGGAGAAGCATGAAGAGTCATGTGCACGCTCTGCTGTGGTCATAGACAGCTGTGGGACCCCTGTGGCTTACCAGGCTCACTCACACTGAGAGCACCCACAGGCAGAGTGTCTGTTAGACCACTTTTATGGAAAATGTAATTTGAAAGGAGGTCAAACTTTGGAGCCCTGCTATGGCTTCTACCTGGCGCTGCAAGAAATTGAATCAGGCATCAGGTAAGCTGCTTGCTTGCCTTTATTTTGCCCTTGGGTTTACAGTCCCTTTAAGCTACCCAACCCCCTTTAAACATGACCTCGGAGTCTAAACGAATCTAGATTCTCCTGATTTTGGATGCCCCTGTGTGTGACCCCCCCACCCGTTCGTTCATTACTTACCTCGAACTGGTAAATGCACTATGGGATCGCCAGTTTGCGTTAACGGTCAAACCAAGGGGTGTTCTTTCCCAAACAGGGGCATCCCAAATTGAGATGCCCCTGTAAAGCGGACCAAAACCCAGGGGTGGAATTGCTTGCATAGTGGGTATGCCAGCGATCCCAGGGGGTTTCACACAGTAGGGTATCACAGATTGGGATGCTCCAGGGATAGGAAATCAGCTGGGGTGGGCAACTTGAAAGCAGAACAAAACCCAGCACTACCTCCTCTGGAATCTAAACCGAGGTGCCCCATTGTGTGGAACCCCACCATTCGAGGAGAAGTTGGGCACCAGCTGTGCCCTCCCAGTCCACTGCCGGTTAAGTGCCGTCGCACACCCCAAAGGCCGGCCCTGTCACTGGGCCCCCAAGAGAGTGGGGGCCCCCGGCAGCTGCCCCACCTTACCGGGTGCTGACGCCGGCCCTAGGTGTTTGGTTAAAGGGGAACTGGACTATTAAGTGGCTTGTGGCTGTAACAAATTGATGGTCTCTGACTATTAAGTTTATTGCTAGAGATCGGAAAGGCTGTTACGAAGGCACCAAGTGCCGCCATTAGCAGTGTAAATGCGTCACTCAATGCATAATTCTGCAGGATCAATAATCGGAAGCTGTAATTACATTTCCACAACACCAATAATTAATTAGTATGTTCCTGAAGTCATTATCCTGGTGGAGTCTGCCCCCCCCCCCCCCCCTTCCAGGGTTTCTTATTCTCTAGCAGTTGTCACTGTAATTGTTGAACAGGGATTTGAATGATTCATCCTTTTTTTTCCTTGTCTCACTTCTCTGCTCCTAACCTGGAAACAACCTTCCTCGAATGGCCAGATTGAGCTTCACATTTAGCTGGAGGGATCAAAGTCACAGAGAGCATTTTCCATCAGTGTGCTGCAAATGAGGTGCTGAGGCCACCCGGCTGATCAATATCTTCCAATTTACTGTGGACCAGATGGCAATCCTGAGAACTCCGACTTCTTCTGACACAGCGAGAAGCGCTCGCAAGGGGCAGCTGCTACGGAAATGCAGGACTTGTAACTGGACGAAGGTGCCCAGAGGTAAGGAGGGAACCTCATCTTCCAAAAAGGTTTGATAAAACTCCCCAAACCGCAGCTTAGAGCTGTGAATAAAGTGCTTATATTAATCATATAATGGAATCTACCTACTAGCAAGGGGTACAGGAAAAGACCTACTAGCTCCTAAAAACTACGCATTGCTTGCTGCTTTAGGACAATACACAATGATTGCTTTAGTAGAATCAAGTCAACTTCCTAAAAATGTTGATTGCTGCTATTGGACAGTAGGCAATGATTAAGGGTGCTGGACATAATGAAATGTTTGCAGCTACTAGTCAGTACACAGTACTGTGTACTTTTTTTAGTCCCAGTCCACCCCTGCACACCACCCACCTCACCCAAGGCCTGTTCAGGAATTAACTCATTCCTAACACTCCCTTCATTCATGCTCACTCAAGTATCCCCTAACCCCTTTCTCCATATCCCCCCCAGTCATGCACCCCTCAGACCATGTTCTACCTCAGCTATGAAAACAGTACAGGGGTTACCTCTTACAACCCCAACAACAGAGCCCACAGGGTCTAACAATTGCACTCAATCAGTTTTTAGTATCAAAGCAATCATTTTTATTGTCATCTTATTAAAACCCATTAAAAACAAAATCCATGCCTCCCTTTTTTCCTGACCCAAGATTTGAGCATCTACCTCTGCTATGCTTTAGGCTCAGCATCATGTCAGTAGGGAGTTACCCCTACCGTGCTATCTGTGCTTAAAGTGGACCAACACCCATGGGGGATAGGCCCGGAAATCTATAAGATTCCCGGGCCGATCAGATCCCTCCCCACGGGGCATCCGAAATCGGGATGTCCCGCAGGGTGAAACCCCCCAGGAAGCCCACAATCCTACCTTTTCCACGTTCCAGCGGTGCATGCACGTCCACTGCCGCCTCCCGCGCGTCCGTCTAGCAGGGCACGCTCCCGCACCGGCCGTTTGTGAATGACCGGCGCGGGTGCGCTCCCTGTAAGAGGGACGCGCGGGAGGCGGCGGCGGACGCGCTCTGCTTGTCCGGTGCTGCCTCTCACTTGTCCGCCGGTGGAGATTGGCTGCAGCGATCACGTGGGAGAGGTGAGTTTTCGGGGCTTTCTGGGGGGTTTCACACAGCGGGGCTTCGGGGTGCCCCACCGAAGTGGACCAAAACCCAGGATAGTCAAAATCCTGGGTATTGGTCCACTTTTAAGTACTAACAATTTAGTGCCTTTATCTTAAACTAGACCAACACTGTTACAAGAAACAGTGCTCATCCTGCTGTGGTCGATTTTACCCCAAAAATGCCGTCCTATGGAGCTGCAGGTAGTCTGCAAAGAGGAAGTGCTGCAGGGTTTCCTGCCATTGTGCACTGTGGGTCATGTCAATTTCTTCAAGATGGCCATTACCAGGAGAAAATCAGTGAGGTGGCATTTTAGCTTTGAGTGGATGCTGGAGCAATGTAGGTTCTGACAATGATTCAGTATCATGCATGCAGAATGGGGCAAGTGAATTTTGGGAAGTTTCTTTTTTTTTGTGCAAGACCTGGTTTAATAGTGGCCAGATCCACCCTTGCCCATAATATTTACCTGCAATGCTATAGCCTCAGCTGTGAAACACACTCATGGACTGGCTGAAAAGCTTTGATCCACTGCACAGTGATTCCTGTACACAGTGATTGCCACTTGATGGCTTTAATAGAAGCTCATGGACAGCTCAATGTGATTCTAGCTTTTGAACAGTACACAGGAATTGCTTCATTTTTGGAACTCCGCTCTATAACTTATGATAGTATATAGATGTTATCACTGCTTGTGGACAATACATAGTGATATTTAACGTGTGGAAATTCATAATAATAGCCGTTCCTGGACAGTTCGCAGTGATTGCTGCTTGTGGACAATACTCTGTGATTTGAGGCTTTGCATAACAGAAATATACAGCTGCAGTTTTTATACAGTGTTTTTTTAGGCCTCTACTCCATTTGTGGATGGTACACAGTAATGATATAACATATCATTACCCCAAAATACCCCAAACCAGGACTACAGTACCAGCTCCGGTTCCATCTGTTGTTCTCCTGCCTGCCATTTGTGTTGTGAACTCCACCCTGGGTTTTCCATTTTTGGCATCATATGTGTATGGTGGAGTACAAGGCACCCACAGAGAATAATGAGCTCCTCTGGTTATTCCCATACTCCACTCACACCTGTATTGAAACCAAAAGCCGGATCTGCAGGACCTGGCGATAAGGTCACCAAGACGCCAGGCCCACTAAAGAGTGATAGGTGTCATGAGTCTTTATGTTGCAATGGAGATTCTGGTCTGGGGTTGGTTAGGAAAGTCCAAAGGATGAGGCTTCCTGCATGCACTATGCTTGCCCTGGTACAGAATCCTGAACACAAGGGGCCTGGGCTCTGAGTAGTCCTGGATCCCGGCCATAAGAGTAACAGGTATGTATGCTATCTGGAAACCATGTTTTTTTCTCTATGGTTCTCTTTTATATGAAGACTGATGTTGTCTGGAGTCTTCTTTAAACCACTGAATGGATGTAGGATGAGGATGAGCAGTCCTAATCTTACCACCACCTCCCCATATTCTCAGGTGGGTTTGTCGGCCAGCTGCGAAAGAAAGCCTATTGACAATTGTGAACTCCTGTGTCTGCTTCATGTCAGAGGACCAAGCTAGAAAGAGGATAAAAAACCCACAAAAGCAAAGCTATGAAACCTGTTCAACTGATGTTCTCAGTGACAGGATCAGAGCAGGGGGGCCTCAGGGATGCAAAAGGAAACACAACGTGAGTTGCTGTTTTTAGCAAAGTTGCTGTTTTTAGTGGAATTCGGTGACTGTCATCTCCGGTCTGGATGTTCCTCATCTGCCTGAACAGATAAGCATGTGAGGGTGAAAGGACAATGGCCATGTGATAGGCTGGGCCTGGTGCCATCCAGTATCAGTAACCTGTGCACTGGCAGCTTGGCAGGCCGGAATGAGAATTTCTCCCTGGTTACACTGAATTCTATTTATAGAATGTTAGCATCCCGATACACATCCAGCATCTTATGTATAGTATAGATTACCAACATTCAGCAAATCCAGGATATCAAGCAGTATTTTATTCTTATACAGGAACAGAGAAGAAGATGTATAAGGATCAAGCAAGCCTTAGCCCTCCTCCTGCTGAAAAACTACAAGTCGTAGCAAACCATCTACAGCATGCTTCACCTCAACAGACTCGCTCTTTCTACACTCACAGCCCATAAATAGTAACCACCACTGATCTGCCGTTTGGACCGTTTGCTTACCTTTTCCAATGTAGTCTAGGCTGGCCATGTGACCCACCAGAATCCAGTGACTTGGTAAAACTTATTGGTGGTCGACAGGGTACCTGGGAAGCATGTGTGCAGGATACCATCCTTCCACTCCACCATGACCCACTTGTTCTCCCTGCTGCCCCCTCCACATACCTTGCCAGGTTCCTTGTTGACCCATTCACATGTCCCACTGGTGTTGCCCATTGGTGTGGACCTCCCGCCCATAAATACCTTGCTGCCTCCTCTCCAGGTTTATTGATGTCTCTCCCTGATGACCCACTGGTGCTTCCCGCTACCTCATCTTCGGCCCCACATACCTTCCAACCCCCTTTCCAGATTCCTTGCCTTTCTTTCCCCCATGACACACTTGTTCTCCCCGCTGCCCCATCCCCCTCAAGTTTCTTGCCATCCATCCCCCATGACCTGCTGAGTGCTCCCTGAATCCTCCTCCACCTCCCCATTCCTTGCTGCCCCTATAGACATTGCCCCCTCCCTCCCACCACATACTTCCCTCCACTGGTACCATGATGGGTTCTGCAGCCACTCCTCTACCCTTCATGATCCTTCTTGTTGCCCCTGTAGACCCTTCTCCCCTCCATGTTCATTGCTGCCCACACCATGTTTATTGATTTCCACCTACCTACCGGGTGCTCTCTGCAGCTCCTTCATGCACCTAGCTTCTCACTTTGCATGGTGCAAACACTCCTCCCTTATGACCTGCTGATAGCTCCCAGCAACCCCTTCCCCTTTACATTTCCTTCAGCCCCATGTATAATAACCTCTCCCTCCACGTACTGTACTTTACTACCCGCTCCTGGAATTGGGTGCATCCGTCACTCATCCTCCCTTTCATAATCCTATGATCCTTGCTGCCCCCAATACACATTCCCTGCTACGTCCATTGTCTGCTCCCTCCCTACACATATCTTAATGCCCTCAACTGGTTTCAAGATCATTGGGGGCATCTTGTTTTCTGGAGATGAGTCATTGGTGCCAGCCATAAGACAGGGCCCTTATTCCCCCATATTGGGCTCAGTTATGCTGAGCAGGCACTGCCTGGAGCTATGGTACAGGCACAGCATGGCTCATACTCTTATAGGAGAGCAGCAGCTTCATAGGATGGGTGAGGAGAGGGCAGAATGTCTTCCTTTCTGCACTGAGATATATTGGACTAGAAACTTCCCTGATCCAAGATTTTTGTTTTTATTTTCTAAAAAGCAAGAAATGGTTCTAAAATATATATTTATGTTTTAGATTGTATCCCTTCTGCAGAGGTTTAGTCTCATTACCCCAATTCAGGAAATAATTATCCCTTATAGGCTATTAACAAAAGTGTGGCGATACATGATACATACAGTGACAAACAATTGCACATGGGCCAAAGAGCTCACTATAATTAAGTGAATTACCCTTTATATTTGCCTATCTATTTGGTCTGCTTGGTTCCGCTTACACAGCCATGTGACATGTCGCTTGTCTCTTATGTCATTTGTCATCCTGTGCACACAGCAATAAGGAAGCTGCCTGTCCTGACATCTCATTAACCACACCAGCGATTTTCAGCGATGCCACTCGGGAGGCTCAGGAACCGCCACCGGCATTACAGGTCTCCCTGATGATCAGCTGACCTCCCATCCTTAGTCAATATAATTAGAGCAAGAACTCCTGGACACCAATGAGAGTTGTGTCTGTCCCCAAACTATAAAATAATTGCAGAGCAGTGAAATAAAAGGCTTTATGATGTCATCAATAAATTTATATTTCTAGTGCAGAAAAATCCGATAGGTGCTGAGTTTTCTAATAGGTGTTAGAAGAAGCTTTGCCTAGGGCCAATGCGATGATGCCAAAATTAGTGCTTCATGATGGACTGTCGACGGTGGCAGGCAGAGTGGAGAGCCCTCGAATGCCATTGCTTTACAGGGCATTGAATGCTGCATTTGACTGATTGGATTCTGGAGCTAGGTGAGTTGGGTGGGGATTACTGTTACAAATTGAGATGCACCCTAGGGACCAACAGTCAAAAATGACTTAAACCAGACCAACACAAAAAACAGTGCTCATATGTATCTCTCCCGAGGACAATTTAGATTGCTGCACATAAAAATTATTTTACCTTTTTCTAACTCCTGCTGTAGTAAATTTCGAAACAAGATGGTGACTCATGCATTTGCAGGCCACCTGCAAACAGGAAGTGCTGCTGGGCTTCCTGTTACTGTGCATTGTCAGTTATGTCAGATGAATCCAGACAGCAGCACGGCTGAGATGCTGGGAGAGGAAACTCCAAAATGGCTGCTACCTTTCTTTTTCAACTGTGCCAGGCTGTTGGTCCAGTTTAAGTGGGAATGTATTTAGACTTTAGGTTCACTTTACACAATAAAGACCAGGGGCTTCTGTAGACTTTGTGCTTCGAGTATCCAGGCCAAAAACATCTGAGCAGCTTCAGTCAGCAGTCCCCAACCATCTCAGTCAGGGATGGATTATATAATGAGCACATGGGGCTCCTTCCCTGAGGCCTTCACCACCACCCTTTCAGCAGTACCCACCAGCCGGTACTTTTGACAACCGAACCTTTTTTTTCTGGACCCTATTTCTTTGCTTTCAATGGAAGCCAGCATCCGGGGGTGCTGATTTGTCAACACCATATCTATACCAGGTACAGTCTGCAGGAGGAAATTAAAAAAAGCTTTATGATGCCAGCAATTAACATTTATTTATAGTGCAGAGAAATCTAATTGGAGATAGATGAAGTTTTGTCTACAAGTACCGATTGTGATGTACTGCTGAGATGGCCGAAGCCTGCTGATTGAGAATGATCAAAGGTTTTGGACAGACACTTGTAGCACCCGAGTCTATAGAGTCCCTGTTCCTCATCATTTAAATTAAACCTCATGTCTAAATAGACTTTTGACCCACTTACAATCATCCCAAATTTCATATGGAGATTGCAGAGACCCCCCCAAAAAACATAAGTGTCAGGGGGGTCAAAGAGCTACGGCTGGAAAAGAAATCTATGCCCCAATGACTTTTTTTCAGAGGTACGCATAAATGTTTTTTTTAAACTGTATGGAAAGCTATTTTTTTATTTGCCATAATTTAGTTTTAATGGCCATTTTAACAATTTTTCTCTATCCACAAAGCTATTTTAAAAACACATTTAAATACTCAATCAGTGCTACCTCCCAACCAATCACAGAGAAGAATAGCTCATTGTCTGAGCATTTTAAAAATAGAAGCAAACCAATCGGTCTGAACTCCAGGGAATGACAAAAGCTGAAATATGAAAGCTTCGGAATCCCATCACTGCAGCTTGGGCTGCAACACAATCACACATGGAATAGAAAAATATGAAGATTAAATTCAGGTAAATGGAAGAAATATTAAGGCATCGACTTGCAGAAATAAAATAATTTTCTATTAAGAAATCTTACGCTCTCCCTGGAAAGCTTGTGCCAGGCAGGTGGAAGGTCCACATTGGTCCCCTCGCTATCTCCATATACCATATACTAAGGGTATACTATACTAAGAAGTAGTTGCAACACACTGTTGACACCCAATAGGAGGCGCTAGCTACTGCAGGTGTAAGAAATAGAGAATTCTTATAAAATCTAAAATATTAGAGCTATAAGTTTAAAATATCTAAACTAGGTCTTCAGCTTCCCTAGCTAGGAAAGTAATTAAGCCTCTTAGATGTTAATTTTGAATCAACAGAGGCATAGACATTTTGTCTGAGGTGGGGCGCACACAATAGCATTGGTCCTAAAAGGGAATCTTAATGATGAAATGTAAATTAGGTCAATGCCTGGCCGTGAAATCCTTATGTCAGTCGATGGGCTGGCTAAAGGGAGGGGCTAGTCCTTACCAATGCCTGGCCATGAAATCCTTATGTCAGTAGATGGGCTGGCTAAAGGGAGGGGCTAGTCCTTCCCAATGCCTGGCCGTGAAATCCTTATGTCAGTAGATGGGCTGGCTAAAGGGAGGGGCTAGTCCTTCCCAATACCTGGCCACGAAATCCTTATGTCAGTAGATGGGCTGGCTAAAGGGAGGGGCTAGTCCTTCCCAATACCTGGCCATGAAATCCTTATGTCAGTAGATGGGCTGGCTAAAGGGAGGGGCTAGTCCTTTCCAATGCCTGGCCATGAAATCCTTATGTCAGTAGATGGGCTGGCTAAAGGGAGGGGCTAGTCCTTCCCAATGCCTGGCCATGAAATCCTTATGTCAGTAGATGGGCTGGCTAAAGGGAGGGGCAAGTCCTTCCCAATACCTGGCCATGAAATCCTTATGTCAGTAGATGGGCTGGCTAAAGGGAGGGGCTAGTCCTTCCCAATACCTGGCCATGAAATCCTTATGTCAGTAGATGGGCTGGCTAAAGGGAGGGGCTAGTCCTTTCCAATGCCTGGCCATGAAATCCTTATGTCAGTAGATGGGCTGGCTAAAGGGAGGGGCTAGTCCTTCCCAATGCCTGGCCATGAAATCCTTATGTCAGTATATGAGCTGGCTAAAGGGAGGGGCTAGTCCTTCCCAACACCTGGCCATGAAATCCTTATGTCAGTAGATGGGCTAGCTAAAGGGAGGGGCTAGTCCTTCCCAATGCCTGGCCATGAAATCCTTATGTCAGTATATGAGCTGGCTAAAGGGAGGGGCTAGTCCTTTCCAATGCCTGGCCATGAAATCCTTATGTCAGTAGATGGGCTGGCTAAAGGGAGGGGCTAGTCCTTCCCAATGCCTGGCCGTGAAATCCTTATGTCAGTAGATGGGCTGGCTAAAGGGAGGGGCTAGTCCTTCCCAATGCCTGGCCATGAAATCCTTATGTCAGTAGATGGGCTGGCTAAAGGGAGGGGCTAGTCCTTCCCAATACCTGGCCATGAAATCCTTATGTCAGTAGATGGGCTGGCTAAAGGGAGGGGCTAGTCCTTCCCAATACCTGGCCATGAAATCCTTATGTCAGTATATGAGCTGGCTAAAGGGAGGGGCTAGTCCTTCCCAATGCCTGGCCATGAAATCCTTATGTCAGTAGATGGGCTGGCTAAAGGGAGGGGCTAGTCCTTCCCAATGCCTGGCCATGAAATCCTTATGTCAGTAGATGGGCTGGCTAAAGGGAGGGGCTAGTCCTTCCCAATGCCTGGCCGTGAAATCCTTATGGCAGTAGATGGGCTGGCTAAAGGGAGGACTAGTCCTTCCCAATGCCTGGCCATGAAATCCTTATGTCAGTAGATGGGCTGGCTAAAGGGAGGGGCTAGTCCTTCCCAATGCCTGGCTATGAAATCCTTATGTCAGTAGATGGGATGGCTAAAGGGAGAGGCTAGTCCTTCCCAATGCCTGGCCATGAAATCCTTATGTCAATAGATGGGCTGGCTAAAGGGAGGGGCTAGTCCTTCCCAATGCCTGGCCATGAAATCCTTATGTCAGTAGATGGGCTGGCTAAAGGGAGGGGCAAGTCCTTCCCAACACCTGGCCATGAAATCCTTATGTAAGTAGATGGGCTGGTTAAAGGGAGGGGCTAGTCCTTCCCAATGCCTGGCCATGAAATCCTTATGTCAATAGATGGGCTGGCTAAAGGGAGTGGCTAGTCCTTCTCAATGCCTGGCCATGAAATCCTTATGTCAGTAGATGGGCTGGCTAAAGGGAGGGGCTAGTCCTTCCCAATGCCTGGCCGTGAAATCCTTATGGCAGTAGATGGGCTGGCTAAAGGGAGGACTAGTCCTTCCCAATGCCTGGCCATGAAATCCTTATGTCAGTAGATGGGCTGGCTAAAGGGAGGGGCTAGTCCTTCCCAATGCCTGGCTATGAAATCCTTATGTCAGTAGATGGGATGGCTAAAGGGAGAGGCTAGTCCTTCCCAATGCCTGGCCATGAAATCCTTATGTCAATAGATGGGCTGGCTAAAGGGAGGGGCTAGTCCTTCCCAATGCCTGGCCATGAAATCCTTATGTCAGTAGATGGGCTGGCTAAAGGGAGGGGCTAGTCCTTCCCAATGCCTGGCCATGAAATCCTTATGTCAGTAGATGGGCTGGCTAAAGGGAGGGGCTAGTCCTTCCCAATGCCTGGCCATGAAATCCTTATGTCAGTATATGGGCTGGCTAAAGGGAGGGGCTAGTCCTTCCCAATGCCTGGCCATGAAATCCTTATGTCAGTAGATGGGCTGGCTAAAGGGAGGGACTAGTCCTTCCCAATGCCTGGCCATGAAATCCTTATGTCGGTAGATTGGTTGGCGAAAGGGAGGGGCTAGTCCTTCCCAATGCCTGGCCATGAAATCCTTATGTCAGTACATGGGCTGGCTAAAGGGAGGGGCTAGTCCTTCCCAATGCCTGGCCGTGAAATCCTTATGTCAGTAGATGGGCTGGCTAATGGGAGGGGCTAGTCCTTCCCAATGCCTGGCCATGAAATCCTTATGTCAGTAGATGGGTTGGCTAAAGGGAGGGGCTAGTCCTTCCCAATGCCTGGCCATGAAATCCTTATGTCAGTAGATGGGCTGGCTAAAGGGAGGGGCTAGATTTGGGGAAATATTTGGGCAGTTGGGAGAGGACCAAGGCGGAGAGAAGATGCCTGGGCACTTAGTTGGTAACTAAGAGCAGGTAATTTAAGGCCTATTTGGAAACTGGCAATTGTAAATAGTAAAACTTTCAGGTAATTTTAGGAATTGTTTTATGTATTTGTTTAGTCCCTGCGATGTCCATACTGTCTAGAGGTTAATGTAACTGTTTAGGCCCTAATTACATATATATATATATATATATATATATATATATATATATATAGTGTTATTTGTACATATGAGGAACTGTCCTGTATCATAAGTATGTGCACAATACAATATTTTATACATTCTCATTAGCGTGATTCCTTTCGTCACCCACAATCTAGAACCTACAGTGAGCCATTATTGTTATATTAATCATTGATATTTTTTATTATGTCTTTTATAATAATAATTGTTTACACAGGGTATTGCAGTTTCCAATCCTCCAACAGAGCAAAGAGTCTTGGTAAGTATATGGGCTGTGTGTGCAAAAGTCAGCCAGCGAGCACACCGGTTTGATCCCACAGAGATCTGCTGGCTGAACCAGTCTTGGTTACAGTCTTCTGCCAAAGAACCAAAGAAGGGTATATAAAGATTTTTCCACCTAAAGGTGCATTTTTAGGTGTGTATTAGGACCAATATTTCACAAGGGGACACTTTCATGAAACTAGCATACCATAAGTTTCATTAGCATAAAATCACCACCCAATGAACACCAAAAATGACATATGGAAAGTTTGTAGTTTCCCTAGGAAACTTAATATGGATTATACTATACCCTACCCAGAAGGCTGGGCCTTGTGGACCTATAGGGCTTGACTTAATGACAAAGTATAACAGTGGATGGGGGATTCAGGGCACAATTTATCCTTCTTATGGGAGTTTGTGTGTGTGGGGGGAGGGCAGGTAAAATGCCCACACTTTGTGGGCTGGAGGACAGGAGGCAGCAGACACTGCGGTAAATGGTGCCACCTTCAATGCAGAGGCACCATAAGATGTCAGTGCCCCATCATATGGAGACCCAAAGGGGGAAGAGGTGAATAGGGCTATCTAGGGTTGCTGGAGGGCAGCAGAAGGAAGGGAGTTAAGCTCTGAGGGGAAGCCTTGCCACAGTGACAGGCGTCCTCTTTGGCACCATGTCGGGGTAGGTCTGCTTTAAATGGACAGCCTTCATTCTTATTTTCTATTTCAATAATGTTATTTTAATGACACAGATCATGGGAAGAGGACATTGATCTAGTTCCAGCCATCGGAATGAGTATCATGATGCAATTATAGATCTGACGTGGCAGCTGGTTCCTATTAAATCCAGCAAGATGTACAGAATCATTTTTTTATTAACATATGAAAGAATTTTTCTGCAGAGTCATCTCTTTTCCGGATGTAGAATCATCTCCTAATTAGACTTCATTTCAATTTAAATAGTGAAACTCGTAGCAAATCGGATTCACCTCCAGCTTAAAAGAATCACTTAGCAGCTTGAATTTACATTGCTGATGATACAAGTGTGTCTACCTATTAATTATTCATTTATGAGAATCCTTTCACTACCTAAGGCAGGAAAGGGGCTTTGCTATAGAGTTCCAGGCAGATGTGACACTGCCTATGCACTGATACTGTAATGCAAAGATGTACAGATATTGCAAAGTTTACCCTAAGGCTGATGATTTGTTGCAGCGATTAGAGGGTGTAAAAAAAACTTTCTTTCACTCCTGATTTCCTGAGACCCATTTGACATTGACACTCATAAACATACTGGCTTCTGAAATCTAGAACCGCAGTATACACGTCAACAAATATCTGTCTGAGTCTATTATGGACCCAATGCATCTCACTCTATTTAATGCAATGGATTGTGCTTGACAAGCACTGATGCCTGGACAGTCTGGGACCAGTAGTTTCTAAGCCCCAAACCTGGGGAGAGAAGGTGAGTATCCTTTGTTTTAATGCCGTTATAGTGTACAGAATAGATGTTTTGCAGTTAGGCATGTATAAACTGTTTGTTGTGCATGGGTACTTTAACTGACACAAATAAGTACAATAAGTACAATAAATTAATAATTGCTTTGACAGTTTGGTCTTTATTTATTATGTATGCAAATATTTAATGTCAATATAAATGAACTTATAAATAATACAATGCTGTGATTACTCACTTGTAGAATTGGTATTATGAGTATACAGTATGTCCTGCTCCAAATCTAATACTTACAGTTGGGATATACTCCGCCAGATGGCGCTGGACTGCAGAGACATCGAAAATAGGCTCCTCCCAGACCCTCAAATACCCAGGGACCTCCCACAAATCCCCAGCATTGAAAAGCAGTTAAGGGGAAGCCGGGAGAATTAAACAATCCAAACTATCACAATGATAACAATCACCATACAGGGGATCCAAGAAAATGCAAACCAAGGGTGGGTTGGAGCAGGACGTACAGTATACTCATAATACCAATTCTACAGGTGAGTAATCACAGAATTGTATTATTCTTAGTATACAGTACGTCCTGCTCCAAATCTAATACTTACAGTTGGGACATCCAATAGCAGTGTCCATAAAGTAGGGTGGGATCCCCAAGAAAAATCAGCAGCAGGCAGTTTAAACCACTGCCGCCTGCAGAACCTTTCGGCCAAACACAGCGTCAGCTGAGGCCCTAACATCAACATTGTAAAACTTTGAAAAGGTATGAACAGAAGACCAAGTAGTTCAACAGAAGCCTGGTCCTGAAAAGGCCAAGAGGCACCAATAGCACAAGTACAATGAGCAGTAAGGCGGAAGGGAGGATTCTTTCCCTTAGCAGAGTAGGCCTGAATCACAGCCTGACAAATCCACTTGCTGATAGTAGACTTGGCTGGAGCCAAACCCTTCCTAGGACCAGAAGGGACCACAAAAAGAGCATCAGTCTTCCTGAAAGGTGCAGTAGCCACCAGATAGTACTTCAGACACCTAACCACATCCAAAGAGTGCAAAACTCTCTCCTTAGCATTGCTAGGATTAGGGCACAAAGAAGGGAGAACAATATCCTGATTCAAATGAAAGGCAGACACTACCTTAGGCAGAAAATCAGGTTTGAAACGAAACACCACCTTGTCCTGGTGTCTCTCATAGTAGGGGGCTGAATGGACAGCGCCGCCAACTCAGACACACGCCTGACAGAAGTGATAGACACCAGAAACACAACCTTGAGCGTAAGAATGGCCAAGGCAGCATCCTGCACAGGTTCAAAGGGAGCACCCTGCAAGGCTGACAGAACCAAGTTCAAATCCCAAACAGGCACCATAGGTTTTCGTGGGGGACGCACATGAGTGACCCCCTGGAAAAAAGACCTGATCAGAGGGTGCTAAGAAAAGGACTTCTGGAAAAAAATAGCCAGGGAGAAACCTGACCCTTCAGAGTACTGAGTTGGAGCCCCATCTCTAACCCATGCTGCAGGAACTCCAGAATCCTGGGAATAGAGAACACACGACAGGGAAGAGACTTAGACTCACACCAGTCAATGTAGGCACGCCAAACCCTGTAATAAATGGAAGAGGAAGACTTCTTCCTAGCTTTAATCAAAGTATCCACAACCGAGGAAGACAGCCCCTTCTCCATCAAGATGGAGGTTTCAGCAGCCAAGCCGTCAAAGCCAGAGTTTGTAAATTGGGATGGCGTAGTGAGCCCTGAGTGATCAGATCTGGCACCAAGGGCAGAGCGTACTGATCTACCGCCAGCTGTACCACGTCTGTGAACCACACTCTTCTTGGCCACCTGGGGGCCACCAGAATTGCTGGCACCCCTTCCAGAGCAATCTTGCGCAGAACCCTACCCAGCAGGGGAATTGGGGGGAAGACATACAGGAACTGAAAGTCCTTCCATGACATTGCTAGCACATCCGAGGTCAGGGCCAGAGGATCCCTGGACAGAGAGACAAAAGCTGGAAGCTTGTGATTGGGGCGGGACGCAAACAGATCCACATCTGGTTGGCCCCAACGGTGACACAGAGATTGAAACACCCTGCTGCATAGGGACCATTCTCCCTGGCGAGAGGTCCCCCTGCTCAGAGAGTCCGCCAGGTGATGTTCCACCCCCGTGATGTACACAGCTGAAATGCAGGGGACATTGGCCTCCACCGAAATCAGGATCAGAGACGCTTCCTGGAGGGCCCCCTTGCTCCGGGTCCCTCCCTGATGATTGATGTAGGCAACTGCCATCTGGTTGTCCGAGCGCACCTGAACAGGTAGGCCCTGAAGATGAGTAGTCAAGCGAGCCAGAACTAACCTGATCGCTCTCAGCTCCAAGACATTGATAGGTGTGTGGGCCTCCTGAGGGCCCCACCTCCCCTGGAACCGCAGGGACTTCCAGAAACCCCCCCAACCTGACAGACTGGCATCCATGGTGACCGTCTCCCGGGAAGGGGCAAGAAAGGATCTGCCCCCCAACAGGTTCCTTGAGTCCATCCACCACAAGAGGGACCTCCTGACCAGGGGGGAGAGCACACAGACCCTGTCCAGGGACACTGGGTCCTTGTCCCATACAGACAATAGGTGAAGTTGCAGAGGCCTCAAGTGGAACTGAGCATAAGGGACCGCTTCGAAGCACGCCACCATCAGGCCCACCAGCTGCATCCCCTGCCTGATGGAGGGATGGGGACAAGCTAGGAGGGACTGAGCCTGTGCAATCAGACTGTCCACCTTCTGCTGAGGAAGGAAGATCCTTGCCTGAACTGTATCCAGATTCATTCCTAGGAATGGGGTTACCAAGGAAGGGGACAGTGAGGACTTGGGGTGGTTGATCACCCATCCAAATGACTCCAGAGTGGACACCACCAGATGAGTATCCAACTCTGCCTGATGTAGAGACTGGGAAGTGATGAGAATGTCGTCCAGATAGGGAAGCACGCGGACGCCCTAACATCTGAGCAGAGACTTCACGCCAGCCAGCACCTTGGTGAACACCCTGGGAGCTGAAGTGAGGCCGAAGGGCAAGGCCACAAATTGGTAGTGTTGATCAACAGAGCAAACCTGAGGAACCTTTGATTACCTGGGAACACAGGAATATGAAGGTAAGCATCTTTGATGTCCACAGAAGTCATGAAATCCCCTTGGCGCAGGGAACTGATGGCAGAGCGCAGAGTCTTCACCGGTCTGAGACATGAAGCCTCCAGACGTGAGCGAAGTGCTGCAGCCGTCCCCCAACCCGGATGGGTGAGGGCGCCCCATCATGCCTGAGGGGGCTCGGGAGAGGATTTAGCTTTGGGACCCCAGGAGGAGCCAGGACGTCCACGTCCTCTGCCTCTACCCCAGAAATGTCCCCGGGCCCCAGGGAAAGAAACCCCCCTTCCCTGTCTTGCACCACGGTAAGGGGAGGAGAAGGAACCCTGACCCCGTAAGGGCCAAGGTTGCCGCCTGCGCTGGGGTAACCTGCCTCTCTTAGCAAAAAGGTCCAGGCGGTCTCCAAACAGACGCAGTGCTTTAAAGGGGAACCCAGTGAGGGCCTTCTTGACAGCATTGTCAGCAGCCCACTGGCGCAGCCAAACCGAGCGGCGTATAGCCACCACGAGGGCAGAGGTTCTGCCACACATTCTGATGGTGTCAGCCAATGCTGAGAGGACAAAATTTACAAAAACATCACAACTGGAGAGTGCATTAAACACCTCTCAAGGCAAATCATCAGGGGCACTATCAAGCATATTTCTGATAAGGGTTCTAGGGGCCACAGCAGTAATGGCAGAGGCACAGACCGGGCGCAGTGCCGTCCCCGCACATGCAAAGGCGTGGGATGCCAGCTGATCAATACGCCAGTCTTCGGCATCCCGCAGGGTAGTAGAATCAGGGGAATGCATGACAGAGGTGTTAGCCCTAGGATCGGGGCATCCACCTCGGGGGGGGGGGGATGACCAACATTTAACCACCTCAGCAGGAAAGGGATACTTCCTATCCCAACTCTTTGGAACCCCGGGAAGTTTACTGGGGCGCTCCCATTTCTTGAGCACAAGGTTATGGAAATGTGCCTGCTCTGGAAATTCCAAACATGATCTTGCTGTATGGAAAAGCTCCCCTCTTTGCCTGGGAGCCTCAACAGGGAGAGAGATAGACAGAACCTCAAAAATCTGTCAGTGTCATCCGGGTCCCAGGAGTCAGAGCCAGAATCGTCATGACCCCTTGGTCATCTCATCATTACTCTAATAATCGAGTGTATGATTGGCAGTCCCGTGATCGGAAAAGATCTACTCCCAAGTCAATATTGAAAGGGGGCAATAAGTCCAGGCGTGTTACCTTCCTGACCACTGATTCGGACTCGGACTATACAGATTCAGAACCAGCAATTAGATCCAATATGACACATTATAAGAAAGATAATAGGAGAAGATATCCTTCTAACACATTATCACGGGAAGATAGCCAAGATTGGGTTCCTTCGTCATCATCTTCGTCCTCTAAACCCTCTTTTTTAGCCAACCGCAACCGCGGTCAGAGTTCACAAATTATAACACGGTCAAAATTCAGAAACCGTGTCGACGGGCAGGACGAAGACATAAACATAACAAGACAAGGTTCCCGCAGAGCTCGATTTTAGAATCACAGAATGTCCTCAACCTGTCTAGTCAGATGTTTTCCCCTGCGGAACTGTCTCTATTGACCAAGGGCCTGTCCTATGTCCCGGATGTGCATTTTGATTCTTTCAGGACATTGTTGGACGTGAATAAGTTTGTGCGTGCGCTCACATTAAAACGTCATTTTGCAGTGACATCTCCTTCTGAGGAGACCCAGACTAACCATATCTCTTTCCTTTCAGGTGGTGATACATTGGCTGCTAATGAAGGTATCTCGGGCGAGACCCTACACCCTACTGAATCTACAGTGATTCAATCTTTCTCTACTATATGTAGAGACACTGACATAGAACAGTTACAACATGAATTGGGCCAAAAATCAGGTTTATCATGTGTATCCATGCCGGTGCCCCTCAAGTTATTAAACCGAGATTTTTATCCAGTTAATTCTCGGGGTGATGTCCTGGCCATGTTCCAGGAGGCTATGCAGCGTGATATCTTGTCTTTAGCCAATACCATGAAAGTAGCTAATAATATTAATTCTTCTACTAGTAATATTCATCCCCCTCCACCGACAACAGTGATGCCAGTTAGGGCACAACAACCTAACCTAACCAGGAAAGAGATTAAAGCCCTATCCAACTTGAGAAAGAACGACAGCATAATTATTAGACAGGCGGATAAAGGGGGAAAGGTGGTCATTTTGGACAAATGTATGTACAGGGATGAGGCCCTTAGGCAGCTTAATGACACCACCACCTATAAGAAATTGTCCCATGATCCTACTTTATACTTTCAGGAGAGTCTTTTTAAACTGATAGATGAAGGTTTAGCGCTGGGCGTCCTGACTAAGAAGATGGTGGATTACTTGAAAGTACCTAACCCCATAACTCCCATATTCCATCATCTTCCGAAAATTCATAAGGAAGATTTCCCTCCTAAGGGGAGACCAATCGTGGCGGGGATAGGAGGCTTGAATGAGCCTTTGGGTAAATGGCTAGACAACATGTTGCAACCTCTAGTGTTGAGACTGCCAGGCTTCTTAAGAGACACGGGCCACTTAATACATCTTCTTACGAATACCCAATGGTATTCAGGTTTGATGTTTTGTACCATGGACGTTTCGTCTTTATATTCTTCCATTCCCCATGATTTGGCTATCAAAGCATTGGAGTTTCATTTGCAGTTATATACTGATTATGATTTTGATTTGTGTTCTTTTATTATTCAAACCACGGAATTTCTGTTAATGCACAATTTTTTTATTTTTGATAATACTTTTTATTTACAGCTGAAGGGAGCCTCAATGGGCGCCCCTTTCTCCCCCACTTTAGCCAATCTGTATATGGGATGGTGGGAGCACCATTTCATTTTTGGGGAAAATAATAAGTGGCGGTCCGTGATTACGAGCTATTACAGGTATATTGATGATCTGTTTTTGATCTGGTCATCATCACAAGAGGAATTACGTTTATTTATTGAATATTGTAACACTAACAATCTTAATCTAGAGTTCACTGCTAGCATGAGTACAGAGTCCATAGAATTTTTGGATCTCCGAATCACATGCGATGATAACTTCAAACGATTACTTACTTCGACTTATAGAAAACCTACAGCAGGTAACAATATCCTTAGGGCTTCCAGCTGCCATCCGCACCACACTGTTAAGTCCATTCCGGTGGGCGAGATGCTTCGCAGCAGACGCAATTGTTCCCAACTTAGCACTTTCCAGGAAGAATCATCTCAAATTGAACAGAGGTTGAGGGACAGGGGGTATCCCCCCTGGATGCTCGACCGAGCTAAACGGATTGCTACCAATAAATCGAGGGAATCCTTGTATGGCATGAATTCAAAACACAAGAGTAGGACCCCATTCCATGGTGTCACGTTTAGTACCCCTTACACCAAGGAATTTGGAGCAATCAGTCGTATTCTTAGGAAGAACCTACCAATATTAAACGCTGACCCTATCCTTCAACAAACAGTTGATAAGGGTATCCGTATTGTGAGCAGGAAGTCTCCTAGTTTAGGCAATTTACTATCACCTAGTCTCTTCAATTCAGCCAGCCCGGGTCATACCACGTGGCTAGCCACACGGGTTTTTTTCCCCTGTGGCTGCCAACGTTGTGGCATGTGCAAATTTGTGAGTAAAGGGCAACACTTCACATCCACCACTTCAGGAGAGAGGTATACCATCAAGTCTCTCCTTAATTGTAATACAAAGATGGTAATTTACTTGATTACTTGTGCGTACTGCTCGATCCAGTATGTGGGTTGTACCACCAGAAAACTTAAATTTCCGAACATCTACAGGGTTTTGGTAAATCTAACACCATGGGTATTTCTAACGTGGCTAAGCACTTCAACTCTCACCATATAGGGGAGGAAGTGTCTTTAAAAATCAGTGCTATTGAAAGGGTCACTTTAGGTCCTAGAGGGGGTGATATAAGGCGAAAACTTCTGGCACGGGAAGCATACTGGATTTTCAAGATGGGCACTCGTTCCCCCCAGGGCCTGAATTATAGGTGGGACATATGGTATATAACAGATAGATAGTGTTCCAGACTGAGTCCACAGTTTGTTTGTTTGTTTAATTTTTGGGTTTGGTTACTTCATTTAACTCATCTATCAATTTGATTGTAAGGTCTGATCGTCAATCTGTGGATCCATATTGCTATATGTTATAGACAGTCCAGTTATGTGCGCTTCATAAATGAAGCCACTTAGTTCATTGACTCCCCACTGTTTCCCTATATTGTTATAGGGTTTAGGTATGCTTTAGGGTTGTATCCTATTTATGGGGCGATATATCCTGAATATCTTCTATTATTGTCCCGATTTTTATGGGTTTCTACCATCTTGCACTCCTCTGAGTATGAATACCCCTGATGGGTGTCTAGTTAATTGTTCCACATATATTTCATACTGGGTCTATATAGATAAAACCTTTCTTTTTAGGCTGGCACACTGTTGCTATTATTAACATTATTAACATTCGTAGACGCAATTGTATGGTTTTCCGGCGGTGTGATCATGTATCATATTTATGTGTATCTGTTACATTGTGGGGCATTATATATATGCACTTATGTACCGCAATGATAATCATTGTTTTGATCACGCTTTATTGTTTTTATAAGTTCCCCCTGTGTGTTTCCGTCTGGCGGCCCGTGCTCTCCGTTGCGTGCGATGGCGTCCTGGTTGCCTGGGAGACCTCCCGGGTTGCGGTCATGTGGTCCGCTGTGTGACGCTTCCTCCCAGCGTTTGAGCCTATGCCTCCTTTCATTGGCCTGTGTGCCTGTCAGGTGGGCGGGCTCTCGCTGGATTGGCTGCGCGGACCGGTGGTTCCTGGATGTTGCGGCCTGGTGGGTTTCCGGGCGGCGGGAGCGCCGCGCGCGCGGCTGGAGGCTGCGGCCCTCTTGTCTGACACACACACCGGGTTAAGGTAAGCCTTGATTATGTTTGTTATATATATCTTTGTGTGTAGTACCTCATTTATCTATGACTAAGGACCCTCCCGCGTCCGAAACGCGTTAGTAAGCACGTGAGATTCTACACTTCCATCTGGGTTCTGTTACATGGTTTTAAGCTGTCTTTGTTTTTGGATCATATGGATGCTTTTACTCATTTTGGATTAAAGTATTGCATTTTAAGGAGTGCTGACCAACTGTTATATTTTTCCCTCTCATCAGATGAGCCTGAATCAGAAAAGAGCTCCCCTTCATCAGACGGGGTATAGCCACACAGATTCCAAAACTCCTCAGTTCCCATAGGGAAAACAGTGACATTAGGCGTCAAGTGCCGCTTCTTAGCAGGGGCCTTACGCGCTAAAGACTTCGCAACAATCTGTTCAACAGTAGCCAGTCTAGAAGACACATCAGGCTGAGAATCCCCACTAGTATGCAACTCAGCAGGAGTGAGATTTAAGCTTGGGGGAGTAGGTGAAGTGAAACGAGGTGCAGCCACTGGCAGGCCAGATTGCAATGCAAGCACCTGCTCAGCACAGGGTACACAGACCCGCGCCAGCGTCAGCATGAGGCTGCGCACACGCTACACACAGCCGGTCTTGTCCCGAAGGGACCCCGGTAACATTATGCTGGCATGCCTCCATATGGTGATTATAGCGGCGCTATACGCCGATAGGGAATAACGCTATATAGCAACCCGTGGGAGTATAATTTTTACAAGGCCTACAAGTAATATACTAAAAACAGGGCCGGGAGAAGCCAAGAAGGGTTCGTCCCGCCTGAAAGACACAAGCAGACAAGACCTTAAGTACATCGTAACAAAAGTGAAGCAGATAAAGCCGCCTGCGAGGGCACTTACGGACGCACATAGGCCAACCAAGTCAGAAAAGATGGCGTCGGTATACCTCGAGGGGCGGCCATTAATAGCGATGACGCGGAACGCGCCAAAGACGGGCCCCGCCCCCCGAAGAGCGCGAAGCCAGAAAGGCCAACAGCCAATGATGGCGCACCAGTGCCTGAGGTAATGCCGCCACCAAGCACGGAACCAAGTCAGAGCGCGGCAGCGCTAAATTTAAAAGCAATAAAGACCAGTCAGCGCGGCAGCTGACACAAGAAAAAGACATGTGAAAAGTGAAAGCACAGACTGCATAAAATACATATCTACACACATACACCACCCCCTCTTTTCCCCCGAAGACTACAAGGAGGATGAGGGTGGACGGCGGCCACTTAAATAGGGCCCACCGATAGGCAGGGGCAATAGTGCGGGAGGGGCATCCCATAGAGGCTCACCATAAGCCTGAACCGCCTACCCTTTGGTGGGGGATTGCGGTGGAGCAGCGCTCCTAAGCACCAACGGCGGTGCTGCCTACCTTCACCCGACCAGCGCAGCCAACGCTGGGAGGCATAATACTAGTGGAACGGGTGGGAATAGTCCTACAGGGCCGCAGGTTAATAACCCCGCTCACCTGCGAGTAGAGAGCCAATTTCTCGTCGTTCGCAGCCAGACTGCAGAGAAATTCTGGGGAATTGTGGGAGGTCCCTGGGTATTTGAGGGGCCGGGAGGAGCCTATTTTCAATGTCTCTGCAGTCCAGCGTCATCTGGCGGAGTATATCCCAACTGTAAGTATTAGATTTGGAGCAGGACGTACTGTATACTAAGAATAAACTTGCACCTCGCAACTAGGCAACATCAAAGGGACTCTAAAACCAATGGCAATAGTTAGCCAGCAAGCACCTGTCCTATGTGCCTTTCCTCCATTTCTTGCAGTGCAGGGTAAAACCTGTAGCAGGACTCCCAAGCTTTGATTTTTTTTTCAAATGTATTTTTCCAGGACCACACAAAAAAGTGGTCCTACAGCTACAATGTTCATTGGTGCTTCCAGCATGAGCAAACACAGCAAGCCACGGTGGTCCTGCCATTGTCTCTGGGCAGAGGAGAGCATGCTCAAGACTCATACAGCTGTTACTATGACATGCCCTTCCCAGTTTAACTATGACCCAGAAATTAAAGCAAAGAAATCAGTTTTGCCTAGGATACATTAGGTATTTATATATAATCAGAGATTTTGAAGTGCTTTGCTATGGTTCCTTATATACTGTTCCTAAGGGGGATAAGTTGGGAGAAAGTTAGTGCGTTTAATACACTGATGGTTGAAGCACACCAATTTGCAATCATGCAAGAGTAAAGGGAAAAATGACGGTGTTCTGTCACCCCGCCTGTGTACCAATCACAGGGACATAATACAGTGAGAAACAGTTTGAGAGAGACGAACAACCACAATTTGAATTGCAAGCAGTGAAGGGATTTTAATTTGAGGAAAAAAAGGATCACAATACAGTATATATGCATATTGTTGTGAGGGGATACAGCCCCTGAGAGTGACCGCTATGTGGCGCTCCTGTTTACATCTATAGAGAATACACAGTATGATCAGTATACAGCGGTCCCTCTTGAGAAAGGCCAGAGCGGCCGAAACGTCGAGGGTATTACTTCCACCCGCGCCTGCCTGTAAGATATATCTTGTTATGCTTCATTGAACTGTGGTTTTCTTGAATTGCTTCTTTATGTAGTGTTTGGATGTTGGGGAGTTAATAGCACTCCTTCAACCACTACCTTGATTTCTATTGCTTTTCATGCTGTATGTATACTGATCATACTATGTATTCTCTATAGATGTAAACAGGAGCGGACATAGCGGTCACTCTCAGGGGCTGTATCCCCTCACAACAATATGCATATATACTGTATTGTGCTGCATGTTTGTATAGCACTTGTGATCCTTTTTTCCTCAAATTAAAATCCCTTCACTGCTTGCAATTCAAATTGTGGTTGTTCGTCTCTCTCAAACTGTTTCTCATTGCAGAAAGTTAGTGCGTGCCTGGACAGGGAAAGGGACTGGTCATAGGGAACCAAGCCAGGTAAGCCGATGCCTACTACTTCCGCATTCATTGAAAGGCTACCAATCACATAATTGCCAGTGACCAGTGGGTTTTGCTGAGTACACGTCAAATTTGAATGGTTGCAGGAGGTTACATGATTGGCTGCTATTTGCTGCCATACAAGTGAATGAGGAAGTGGAGACTGGACTTCCTCTTTAAAAAAACATGAATTCCACCCTCGGGGTTCATGGGGGCCAACATGCAAATAGTGTTGAAGCCTGTCTGTCAAACTATATTGCTTGTATCACATGGTCACGTGATTGTCATCCATACAAGGGAAGGTAGTATTGGTGGCCTGCTGTCAGGGCTTTCCGGATAGGGACGTGCAGAGAGGTCAGAGGCAGTTAAAGCGGAAAAAAACCCACTGTACTTATATAAATACATTTGGCAAAAGCCCCTGCCGATATTCCCTTCTTAGGGTGTAGAACTAAAAATTTATATTTTTGCTTTTCAAATTGTCCTGGAACACTGTTTTTTTTGCTGTCTCTCGAGGTAAGATGGCAGGTGATCAGTCATTGCATAGGTGTGGCAATGACATCATTACCACACAAAACAGTGGCAATGAATGGAGGAGACAGAGCTTTAAAGCTAAAACAAGCGCCATTATCTGGGATTGGAGTGAAGCAAGAGCAGTTAAAATTGGTAAAAAGTGCTCTTCATGGGGGGAGCAATTCAGAGGATATTAGTTAAAAATGTGGGATTTGGTCAGCTTAAAGTATTTTTACATATTCTATAAAATATTGCAGAATCTATACAAGATAAAAGAACCACAAACCATTAAAAAATCGCAGATATGGCAAGTCATCACCATTTTCCTGGGAGTCATTTTTTTAACCTTGTCGCTTGGTCAACTTATACAAAATAGCAGGCACAGCTTTTAATATTGATAACTGAGCATGCTGCCCAACCCATCAAGCTACTAGAACATGGGCCAAACCAAATTGCCAAGGGTCATAAGAAAGGGGCACAACTCCACAAATACATAATATTTTTTTAAGTGTTACACTATAGCAAAAAATGTTGCCTGGTCAAAACAGCAAATCACCCCAAATGCCAGAGTAGAGCACAGCCAGTCCATTGTTCCATGAGGACAGGCCCAGTGCTGTGTCTTCTCTAGAAAGATTATAAACTTTGAAATATTCCAGTGTCCCCTGTAATTTTTTGACCTAATTTAATATTGAATTAGTATTTAGTATTGAAATGAGCAATACTGAATACTGAATTATTTATGAGGAACGAAGTGAATATGCAAAAAGTAGAGAGTAAGAGTTGTTACTCCCAACGCACGGGACATGGCAGCAGCAGCTTCTGAACTCACTATCTGGCAGAAATAATATTATTTAAATCCATTCACTCTGCTTTTAGTAGCTTCAGTCTGTAACTCTACCATGTCTCCGTTTTTCACCCCGTCTTTTTCTTGCCATATTTCCTTTATTGTTCTTTCTAGTTTTTCTTCCATGTTGTTTCCTCTGCTGCATTCGCAGTCTTCCTCTCTTTTACATTTTCTCTTTCTTTCTCCTTTCCTCTCTTTCATGTTTTCCTGTTCCTATTGCCTCTTTTTTCATGTTTAATTGTTTTCATTCTCTCCATCCCATTCCTCTCATTCCTCCATATTCCCCTTTTCTTCTTTTTTCACCTTACCACTTTCTCATTCTTACCATCCCATTTTTTCCATGTTTCCTTCTTATTTTCTCTTTTTCTATTTTCCTAACTCTTGTCAAACATGAGATACTCAACAGGTATTCATAGGCTAAAAACTTCATGAAAACTCATTTAAGAAATCAGAGTTATTATGTGCTAACCTGTCCTCTCCCATTCCTCCTCGGGAGGGATCTGGGTGTCCCTTCAGGCTGCCTTAGAATGTACGTAGTCAATAATATATATTTATCGGCTCCTTCTGCATGGCACCCATTGTGTGTCGCTGCTTTAAAAGGCTCCTTCATTCACCAAAAGAACAGTCAGTGCCGTCACACTGCCGGTCCCCTCCATAATAGCCATCAGTCAGCTAGCCGGGAAGATATAATTGCTTTACATTATATTACACAATGCAGGTCTCTGCTGCCAGCAGCAAACTCATGTGACGATCGTGTGTGGTGGCCATAGTAACTAGCCGGGAGAACAAAAGATTACTTTACATGCTCGTCATTACAGGCCAACCTAGCCACGCTATCTATCTATCTAATATCTATCTATCTTTCTCATATCTATCTATCTATCTGTCTCATATCTATCTATCTATCTATCTATCTATCTATCTATCTATCTATCTCATATCTATCTATCTATCTATCTATCTATCTATCTATCCCATATCTATCTATCTATCTATCTATCTATCTATCTATCTATCCCATTATCTATCTATCTATCTATCTATCTATCTATCTATCTATCTATCTATCTCATATCTATCTATCTATCTATCTATCTATCTATCTATCTATCCCATATCTATCTATCTATCTATCTATCTATCTATCTATCTATCCCATATCTATCTATCTATCTATCTATCTATCTATCTATCTATCTATCTCATATCTATCTATCTATCTATCTATCTATCTCATATCTATCTATCTCATATCTATCTATCTATCTATCTATCTATCTATCTATCTATCTCATATCTATCAATCTATCTATCCCATATCTATCTATCTATCTATCTATCTATCTATCTATCTCATATCTATCTATCTATCTATCTATCTATCTATCTATCTATCTATCTATCTATCTATCTATCCCATATCTATATCTATCTATCTATCTATCTATCTATCTATCTATCTATCTATCTATCTATCTCATATCTATCTATCTATCTATCTATCTATCTATCTATCTATCTCATATCTATCTATCTATCTATCTATCTATCTATCTATCTATCTATCTATCTTTTTCTCACTCCATTGTTCGATTGTAACATTTATCTATCTAATTTATCTAGCTACCCCATAATCAATGTAACTATTACTATGTAAATCTATCTCTTTCCCTTCATCTCCCTTCTTTTTTTATCACTCTCTTTCATTTTCTGCTATTTCTATTTGCCTTCTTATATTTTTCTCAGTCCCTCTCTCTCTCGCCCCTAATCTACCTATTTCTCTATGTATCTGTTTATCTCAATATCTCTCTGTCTGTCTTACTTTGTTCCCATGAATTCATCATATAGTGCTTTCTTCTTCCATCGAACTGTCTTTCTTTTATTTTACTGAACAGCATGATCACATGCACTACAAGGACAATTTTACTAAAAAAATGAAAAATACACTGAAATAAGTACATGACACACCTCATATTTCTGTCTGAGCTGTCAAGTGCTCCTTAACAATTCTGTACAGTCATTTTTGTAACCTTGTCACCTGGTCAAAACAGCAAATCACCTGGGAAATGCTGGAGTAGAGAACAGCCAGCGCATTGTTCCATGAGAGGAGAGGACAGGCTAGGTGCTGTATCTTCCCTAGAAAGACTGTAAACTTACAGTCTTGGACTGTATGTGGATCCGCCTTGACTGTGGAACTGATGGCGAGTGCCGTGTCAGGGGAGTGGAGTCTAAGAGGCCACCGGTATTCACCAGAGCCCACCGCAAGGCAGGTTGGTCTTGTAGCGGCGAGTGACCCCCAGGTCGCTACCCCCCAACAGCGGCCCAGTTCCACAGTTAGCCGAGGTCCAGCGTGGTGCACAGGGGCAGGCAAAAGACTTAGTGAGTACAGGCAGAGATCAGGGCTGGCAGCACAGGTTCGTGGTAAAGGTGAGTAGCCAAGGTCGGGGCAGGCAGCAAAGGTTCAGAGTCGGGGGCAGGCAGAGGTCGGTACACGGGTGAGCAATCCAAAAGCAACTGATTTACAACTGGCATGGAAAGACCAAGATCTGGCACTGATGGAAAGGAGGTGCCCCTTTAAATAGGGGAAGTGGATGCAGGATTGGATGACCAGGCACCAATCAGTGCTGTACAGGCCCTTTAAATCTCAGGAATCCGGTGCGCGCTCCCTCTAGTGGACGTAGACATGCGCGCACCTGACCATGCGAGGAGGAAGCATGGGGGGGGAAGGGAGACGGCTGGGAGCAGCCATGGAGGTGAGGGAAGTGCTGTGAGATGGACGACGGCTGGATGCAGCCATGGAGGTAAGTGAAGTGCTGCGAGATGGGCGCGCAGCGCTCACCCTAACACCTACTTTATTATTGAACTGAGCTGATATTATTTATGAATATGCAAAATATTCTTCCACCTAACTTTTTTACATGTTCACATGTACTCCAAGGACAATATTACCAAAAAAATACACTGAAATAAATCCATGGCATACCTCAATAAGTTCTTCTTCATAATGATGTACACACAACCTAGGGCCAGAGTGTACATAGAACTCATTAACCCATTAACCTAGAGGCTGGCTTTAGGCAAAAGTATAATAAAGGAGGGCACAAGAGGCAAAATATGTGTCCCTATAGATAATTTAAACCCAAGAGTTGGTAAGCCACAATGAGTGTTGGTTGAATGCTGTAGCTGAGCTAATCATACTAACACTTATTCTGTGCTGAGTAGAATCATAGACAGAGCCAGTAAACAAGCATGAAACAGGGGCTGGGTCTGGTAAATGATAACAGTTGGGTAATGTCTCAAGTGGTGAGCTCTCCACATGTTTTTAGATAATCTGATTATTTTGTATATTTGTAGCAAATGTCTTATTAGAAAATGTATGCACCTCACCTTGACAACCTCTCTACCTTAAAGAGTACCTGAATGCAAAAATCCACAGTGAGAGCAAGCAATGATCTGACCTGCACAAAGCAATACAGCCTGACACTTGCGTGCTGTAGGACTTGACAAGTTGTGGTTGAGTAGCGCAGATGTCAGAAACAATTTGGCAAAATTGTGTGCTGTGGGAGAGTCAGGTGTGGCTTGGCACTCGACTGCTTCAGGACTTGGCAAGAGACACAGTTAGGAGAGGAAGGGTCAGAAATGTGGTCAGCCAAGGTAAGATTGGCAATGGCTTGGCACAGAATGACAACAGGTCAACCTAGACTGGAACAGCATGAGCACTGTCAATATGGTCAGCTGTGAGCTAGTTCCTGTTTTTAAATTGATTGGCAAGTCAAAATTTTAAAAATAAATATCCGTAGCTTACCTTTCATTGAGTGGTTCGAGCATTGTGCTTCTCTTCAGTCTGTCTCCTTAGTTAGGAAAATCACTTCCTCATTCAGCTTTCAGTCCCCCACTCCACTGACCTGGTCCACCAATCAACCTTCAGTGAACCAAGAATGGAAACACCCCCCCACTCCTTGCCCATATTTCCTGATTGCCTCTTTCTGCGGCTCTGAATTCTCTATGATTTCTATGAATCTCCAATGCACTAATGCTTTTAAAGATAACTACGGCGTCTTTTCGAAAACAGATTAAAGTTTAGGACAGTGCAACGTGTAACCTAATACAATGGGACAACAATCGGGCTTGCTATAGTATAACTTTAAGCAATCTACAATCAGACGTGGGCCTAAGCTCACCACTAAGGGCAGAGCAGCACTGGCAGTGACCCTGTGAGTGATGCTTCAGGAAGTCATGCCTGGCTATGCGGGTTTCCAAAGCAACGCTAAGGTACTTACTGCTACTTGGGGATATGTCTGAAATGTGTTTGCGGTGCCCCCTTACAAAGAGTTTACTGCCCTATTGTCAGTCTCCTCGCCTTTCCTGCCCTTTAAGGCATCGTGAGCCCGCCATACCACGGACTGCATGCAGCAGCATGGTTTTAACAGAGCAGGCTCTTCTTCTGTCGCATGCTCCACAGTGACACCTGCTGTTCAGCCCATTGGAAGTGCACAAGGCCTAGAGTGTAAGCTCTTGGACTTGATTTTACTTCCTGGTGTCCTGAGTTTGAATGGACAGGAAGTGACTTCACCAGACTCTGGCACATCCCTCCCTGTGCTGATTGATAGCCCTATTTAAGAGGACAGTTGGCCTACAGCCAATGCTGTGTTATCAGCTTACTTCCTGGACCTTGTTTCCCTGATTCCTGAATACCTGATTGAATACCTGGATTTATACACGGACGGATAACCTGATTTTTGATGCGGATTGCTTATGGACTTTGCCTGTTTTCTGCCTGCCTCTGACCCCGGATACACCCTTGGACTCTGCTCAGACTTTTTATTTGCTCTTTGGAGTTTTTTCTGCTTCACTTCGCCCCATACCCGGAGCTCAGCTCTCCCCATGATTGTAGCCAGGAGGCTTGACACCTATTTGGTCACTTGGTTTGCACGCCCCAAAGGAACCAAGTATCAATTATTACACAGAGCAGACACATAATACTACCATAACACACCCAACAATCCGTTCCCCCCCGTTGGGGCTGAAACTCCAAATTGCACATATATTCAGCAATGATGCTCCAGGGATAACATAACATCAAAATGACTTATGTTGTCACATCTCAAATTGAAACAGCACTGATATATTTTAAATGAACTTGTTAGATTTAAATGGGTTGGTAAGTTAGTTATAGTTGCCACTTACGTCAAAGGCTTCTCCAGCCGACTCCGTGGTGACCCAATAATCTCTCCCAGGGTGCAAAATGCCTGACCCAAAAAGTCCTGGAGAACAAAGACAAACATCAACACGTTATTTAATTGAACTGAACAACCTCTCATGCAAAATACATAAATACACACAGCTGGAAAAGAGTCTCTAGGCTGAGGGGATAATCAAGCACACTGGTGCCACTCGGGTGGCATATATTTACCCTGCCCATTGTTGCTGTCCCTTGTTCCAAGTGACCTGTGTTGTTGTAGTCAAAGAGGGTTTTTCTTTGGCCTTGCACTAGCTATACCTATTCTATCATAAATGACCTGCAGTGTTGGAAGGGGGCATAAATGTTCCTCACTCTTACCACTCTTACTGTTTTCTGCAGCCTGTCCTTGTCTCTCTTGGTTGCCCCTAATAACCAAATGGTGATATAAAAACACATTTCTGAACCAATAACAACATTTTTTTGTAATACTAAACATATAACAGAATAAAAGTATGTTAGGGGAGGGGCAGGGGAGAGTTTTTTTTGGAAGTTTACAAAGTGGTAGGTAAGGACACAATATCATTGCAATGTGTTGTTGGTGTTAGAATTTAGAATAAGGAGCAGAGCTCCTATGGTTTTAGCACCATGAATACAATTTCTCTAGTTTTAGCACCCTAAACAAACCCACCCCCTAGAATTTGAACACCTTGGAGAATGATCTGCTGCTTTCAGCTCCATGAATGGTGTAGGACTGATTTGATCAGCATGAGCAGTGTAGAAATAGATTTAGCAACATGGACCTGTAAAACTAGTTTCAGAACCATGAATGGTGTAGATCTGGTTTCTGTACCATGAATGGTGTAGAGCTGATATTGGCTCCATGAATGGTGTTGAGCGGTTTCAGCACCATGTTCATATAGAACTAGTTTTAACACAATGGACAGCATAGAACTGGTTTTAGCACAATGGGCAGTAAAGAACTAGTTTCAGCACAATGGGCAGTATAGAACCGGTTTCAGCACACAGGGCAGTATGGAGCTGGTTTCAGCACACAGGGCAGTATAGAACTGGTTTCAGCACACAGGGCAGTATAGAACTGGTTTCAGCACACAGGGCAGTATAGAACCGGTTTCAGCACACAGGGCAGTATGGAATTGGTTTCAGCACACAGGGCAGTATAGAACTGGTTTCAGCACAATGGACAGTATAGAACTGATTTCAACACCATGGGCAGTATAGAACTGGTTTCAGCCCAATGGACAGTATAGAACTGGTTTCAGTGCAATTGAGTGGAATTAAGGGTATAGAACCTATTTCAGCACCATGGGCTGTATAGAACTGGTTTCAGCACCATGGGCAGTATAGAACTGGTTTCAGCACCATGGACAGTATAGAACTTGTTTCAGCACACAATGCAGTATAGAACTGATTTCAACACCATAGGCAGTATAGAACTGGTTTCAGCCCAATGGGCAGTATAGAACTGGTTTCAGTGCAATTGATCGTATAGAATTGATTTCAGCACCATGGGCAGTATAGAACTGGTTTCAGCACCATAGAAACGTGTTTCAGAATAATGGACGACATAGATCTGGTTTCAGCACAATGGACATTATAGAACTGGTTTCAGCACCATGGGCATTAACGAACTAGCTTCAGCACAATGGGCAGTATAGAAATGGTTTCAGCATAATGGACAAAAAAAGCAATGGGTTAAGCACAATGGATGACATAGATATGGTTGCAGCACATGGGACAGCATATAACCTGTTAATGTAAAACTGGTTTCAGCACAATGAACAGTATATAACTGGTTTCAGCAAAATTGACAGTATAGATCTGGTTTCAGCACAATGGGTGGTATATAACTGGTTTCATCAAAGCGGATAGTATAGATCTGGTTTCAGTACAATGGGCGGTATATAACTGGTTTCATCAAAGCGGATAGTATAGATCTGGTTTCAGTACAATGGGCAGTATAGAACCAGTTTCAGCACAATGATGGATATAGAACTGATTTCATCACCATGGGCAGTATTGAACTGGTTCCAGTGGAATTAAGAGTATAGAACCTATTTCAGCACCATGGGCTGTATAGAACTGGTTTCAGCACCATGGACAGTATAGAACTGATTTCAGCACCATGGGCAGTGTGTAAATGGTTTCAGCACCATAGGCAGTGTGTAAATGGTTTCAGCACCATGGGCAGTGTAGAACTGGTTTCAGCACAATGGACAGTATAGAACTGGATTTGGCACCATGGACAGTGTAGAACTGGTTTCAGCACAATGGGCAGTATAGAACTGGTTTCAGCACAATGGAGAGTATAGAAATGATTTCAGCACCATGGCAGTATAAAACAGATTTCAGCACCATGGCAGTATAGAAATGATTTCAGCACCATGGCAGTATAAAACTGATTTCAGCACCATGGGCAGTGTGTAAATGGTTTCAGCACCATAGGCAGTGTGTAAATGGTTTCAGCACCATAGGCAGTGTGTAAATGGTTTCAGCACCATAGGCAGTGTGTAAATGGTTTCAGCACCATGGGCAGTGTAGAATAGGTTTCAGCACAATGGACAGTATAGAACTGGATTTGGCACCATGGACAGTGTAGAACTGGTTTCAGCACAATGGACAGTATAGAACTGGTTCAGCACAATGGACAGTATAAAACTGATTTCAGCACCATGGGCAGTGTGTAAATGGTTTCAGCACCATGGGCAGTATGTCATTGGTTTGTGCACCATGGACAGTATGTAAATGGTTTCTGCACCATGGACACTAGGGACCATGAGCAGCTGGCATGGTATATTTTGTGTCCTTCTGATTTCCGAACATTGCTTATTAAAAATTAGGATACAAAAAGTTAGAAACATGTTAGGCTGTTTTTAGGGGACAGACAGTATTACGTTATCTAAGTCAATGGGGCCTGTCTAAACCCATAAACACCCTGATCCCTACCATCTAAGTTAGTATTGGAAAAGAATTGACAGTGCTGGCAAATGCTATTCAGCTTCTCTCTACATGATGATTCATCCTGCCTCTGTACAGATGCTTTAAGTACATGGCAGGCCCATCCAGGGCTATCCTTTATGCATCAGTTGTCTGTCTTTATTTGTCAGGTCCCCCTATGGTGGGAACTAATCCTGGGTTACATACAAGACTGGTGCCTGTGCTGCTTATAGCGTTTTCCGGACATGATTGATGACCAGCAAAGACATCACAGCCCAGCAAGCTGTCCAGAGAAATGAAATACAATTGCTGGTGACAAACATAATACATGTATAACAAAAACAAACACCTAATTAGGCTTTAATAAGACAACCGGCTGCCACGTATTTGGCAAACCTTGCTTTTTTATGCAAACGAGCAGAGGAAAGTTCCCTATTTAAATAGGACAGCCGTCAGCTAAGAACAATTAGCTTTAACATGAATGTTCTCCACGCTGCAGACAGGCCACAAATAGAAAACCTAAAATTACCGCTAATGCAAATAAATTTGCGCAGGCTGTGATGTTTCAAAGATCTTGATTTGCTCTGAATCACCAATCCATGTTGTGGCTTCCGGCCATAAAAACATTTTGTTTCTAAAATCAGGCAGATAGGATATATGCGGGATGGGGGGCGGGGGGACCTCATGCTGATTTTGATAAATAGCCTTGATTTTTTATTTTCCTTTTACAATGAATTCCTCCTGGGACAATACTTTGCTAACAGAATAAGCTGCAAGACGTGTAGAATTGTTTGTAAAAATATGTTTTGTATATACTTTGCATGTAAAGAGCAACTTCACCTTTGTGCCAGTGTTCAGTAATGAATTCAGTGCTCATACATTATCCAAAAATATATATATTAATAATATTTCCATTTATAATTAAAATGGCGCTATTTTTTAACAAGAGGCTGGTTGGTCCCAGGACTGTGGGGCCTTCGGACCATCCATGCTCCCGCCCTCCCACGCGTATACACCCCATGCAAGCCACATGTGGCTTACCTTCACCTTGCTCTGCAAAACTTGGCCCTGCCATTGGCTACCATCAGTCACATGCTGGCAGCCAATTTCAGGGTCTGCGTTTGCCGAGATAGTACATACCCATTTAATAAAAGTGGTGTTGTATCAGTTTAATGCAAGATTACACATATTTCTATAAAACATTGGACTAGAACCAGGACAGCCATCCAGAAAGTATAAGTTTAACTCCAATTTAAGCTATTAGGGGGGTCCAGATGAAGCCAACTATGATTTGTTTTATAATGATTTATTATTTATGGTCCTCTTCTCTAGCATAGATTATGCAACAATCTTAATAAGTACACAATGTTAAAACGAAGCCAAAGTCTAAAACAGACTCTTGACAGACAGTCCGGATTAATATTCCCTAGGGTGCCTTGCAGTGGGAATGGATACTAAGATGCTAGGAGCCACGACACGCATCATATTCTTCCGGTTACTAAAATATAATTTGTCAGCAGCATATGGCGCTGCAGAGCAGCCGTATCTCTGTTTGCTCCGCCCAGTGTGCCTGTCAGTGGCTTGCAGAGCAAACATAGATGAGGTGCCGCTGTTCTGCAGCGCTATCTGCTGCTGTATCTCATCACTGCAGAAAGCTCAGCTGAAGGTGAGTATAAAGCACAGCTCCCGGCGGCTTGTTGGGGATTCACACAGTTGGGCATCCCTATACCAGGGAAATGAGTGAATGAATGAAATGGACTGAGGCCCTTATTTAACAAGGGATAGCGCCAGGTAGCGACTGGTGAGCGAACGGTAATGACGCTCACCGCCACGAGAACGCCGGCTCCCCACCACAATCACACATTTATCAAGCTGATCCTGCTAGGCGACTGAGATAGCGCCAGATAGCGACTCATTCATCATTATTCCATGCCACAGCGCCAGCGAGCGACCTTGAACAGCGACAGGTATGACCTCTCGCTACCTGGCACTCTCCAATGCATTTCAATGGAACATTTTTTGTGTGAACATTTCTGTTATGTGAACATTTCTGTTACCACTTCTGCCATTTTAGATTTTTTTTTTTAAGGTAAGAAAAAAATAAAAAAAAAATTTGTGCAGAATTGATATTACAGGTCTGATATTAATGTATTCATATTCCAACATGTTTTTATAAACTTGTTTTTTTTGGATTCCCAAAATATGGTTGTTTGGGGGTTAAAAAACTACTTTTAACCCATCGCCGCCAGCGCTCTGGGGTTTAAACATGCATTTCACAGCGCGAGAATTTTTGGAGCGTGATTTGTTAATGAATATGGTGGGAGCTGGACGCTATGGCCATTCGCTATCATGCGCTCCCATACAGCGCGGAACCTGTCAAATAGCGACTCATCACCTTGTATTCAACATTACTGCACACCGACTCAGTCGCTATCAACAACCGAACAACGGCCAAGCACAGCGACTACTAGCGGGCGCTCT
Source organism: Gastrophryne carolinensis (assembly GCA_027917425.1). Classification (NCBI taxonomy): domain Eukaryota; kingdom Metazoa; phylum Chordata; class Amphibia; order Anura; family Microhylidae; genus Gastrophryne; species Gastrophryne carolinensis. Next base: position 247,037,656 of record CM051235.1, on the reverse strand, counting down.
GAAAATACTGCTACAGTCGCTCAACTGTCGCTACCTGGCGCTATTAATAAATCAGCCTCTGAGTCTATTTCAGATTTTGAAGACTGCAGGTGGTAATGTGAGTATAGCTGTTTTTTCTAGCCACAGGTTTTAGAGGGCTAATGTCAGTCAAAAAAGAATTGGGGCTGGTGGGTGAAATGCACAGTGGGGGCTTCCAAAATCAGGATGCCCCCGTGCTTGAGTTTTTTCTTCACTGTAGGTCCTCTTTATGGGCAACTAAAGCAGCTACATTTCATGGGAAAATAACCAACATTTCAAGGAGCATTATGGTAATAAAGAGAAATAATAAAGAAAAGTCAAAGATATTTACAGAAACAAAATTCTTTAGTAGGTTTAGCCAGTGCCCCCCCTTCCTAGATCCCACAGCACAAGATGCAGGGCTCCGGGGCCATGCTTGATCTGTAGCCCCCGCATTGTGCTCTGCCAGTACAAACAGAGCAGGGATGGTGTGGGGTGCTGCAGCTAAGCTTAGCCATACTCACCTAGCAGCATCCTCACTCCCTCCACCCTGCCCGCTGTAGGATCCAGGAATAATGTGGTAGCTCAAGCTGCATGTGAAAGATATATGAAGGTGGGAGGTAGTTCACATCAAAACAGCAATTGTGGGAGGCTATTCTGACATCCTGCAAAGAAATAAAGCGGAAACTCTACAAAACCCACAAGTTCAATGGATGCAAGAATCATGTTACCATGTAATTTGGACTCTTATGTTTTGATTGAAATTTCTTTTGGTTTCAGTAAATGTGATCTGTTAATGTTGCAGATTCAACAAATGATCATTTTCAGTTTTTTGGGGGACACGTTGTACATAATGCTAGTTTAACAAAATAACACACTTTTCAAATAATTTTAGGAAGCCTTGAGCCCTATAATAGTTGGATGGTTTACAAATTAAAGTGGACTAAAGGACACTGGGGCCGGATAAATCCTCTGCCAGGGGCATCGCGATTTGGAATGTCCCACTGTGTGAATCCCCAGGAAATTGGAGTATACGCACCTAAATCTTCTATCCAAGAAATGATTGGCTCAAAGGTCAACCAGACCAGAGAGTCACAAATAGGAGCACCACCGATATAAATCTATATACCATTTATTCAATTTATACCAAAAACAGACACATTAAAAACACAACAACACAACAATGAACAAATTAAAAACGCCTCTACCTGCCCTGAAAGTAAATCTTCTATCCCACGGGCCATGCGCATTCCTCTGGTGACCTATTTTGCATGCTCAGTATGCGTGGCAGACTTTTATGTAGAGTGGAAAGAATGGGGGTGCTGCATAAGATTGCTCTGCCCTATGCTGTAGCGCCTTGCTGCCTTGTCACATGTGATGTGGGCTTGTGGTCCAAGCTGAGTATATGTTGATTTCCCTGGGGTTTCACAAAGCTAGGTATCCAAAATCATGATGCCCCTGGGGCAGGCACCAAAATAGGCTCCCAGTCTATCTGAAGAAAAGCCGCTGGTGCAGCTGCAAAAATGCAATGGGAGGTAATATAGTTTTTTAGGTGATCAGAGGGGCTTCAAACAGCAGGGAATCCTAAATCGGAATGCCCCGAGGTTAGGCAAGCAGCCGTCCTGGGAGTCTTCTAGACCAGGGATTCCCAACAGGTGGTACTAGTTCCACTGGTGGTATTTGAGATCCTCTTTGGTGGTACACGTCAAGGCTGTAGACCCTACCCCAACCTGATATGCTGCCATCTATACTTCACTCAAGCATTATTTGCACCAGTTTTATATGCAATCCATTTACTTTACATGGCTATTTTGTATGTTTTGATTATGGTTGAAGGTGACTGACAATGCTCACCCAGGTGGTACTTGATATAAATCAGAAAATGGAAAGTGTTGCTTGATGAAAAAAGGTTTTAGACTCCTTAGATATAAGAAACCCTTTTTATTCTGTATTGATCAAATTACCAGTGTCCCTTAAAGACAGACTCCAGTCTAAAAAACTCTTAATTGGAGCAGCCATGATGGGATGACTGCGGCCATGCCTTATTGACTTCTATTGAGAGGAGAAGCAGGGTTGTTTTGGCTCATACATAGAAGACAATAGAAGACAAAGGGGTGGCAGCCCCAGGTAATCCGCTCATGGCTGCTCCCATGAACCTCAAGCATTATTTAGACTGAACTGTCATTTTGAGACACATTCATCTACAATATCCAATCAGCATTCTGTGTAACACAACCATATAAACAGCCACTACTAATTAGACCAGATTTAGATTTTCTAGCCGAGTTTGTGAAGTCCATATTGAATCACTGTTGCTTCTAAGCTGGACTGCAGCTGTAATTATTTTATTCAGCGCACACGCTTGCTAATGGCAGCCCAGACAGGATGTGGACTTCCTCGATTCTCAGTGCTAAAGATAACCAGCAATCATTGCGGAATCGCCCTCCTTTCCAGATGCATCTTTCCAAGCTGCGCGCCAGGCTCTCCCACCCACCGCCGCCATGCTGAGAACAAGAAGTGTCCTTGGAAACCCCCGAGGAGTCTCCAGCACAGAGCCGCTGGCTATCCACATCTAAGGCTTTAAAGGACAACATTGTTCTAGATACAATAGACCGGCGTGTCTCTGAAAACTCTTTTTTAACCAAATGGGGGAAATTCGATCATTTAGGGCTGCCGGTTTGATCAATCAGGTTGCGGGTCAATTCTGGTCACAGTGCAACTAACTAGGTTAGAAATAAAGGTTCATCACAAAGAATGTCCTGGAAAGCTCACCATATGTTTCCAGGCTAACTGGGTCTGAAAAAATGGTGAGCTTACTCTACACATGTCTACTCATCCCATCTCTGCTCATCTCCACTCACCTCTGCCTGCCTCAGCTCTGCCCCCTCCACTCACCTCTGCTCATTTTAACCCACCTATGCTCATCTCATTTTTTTGTCTTAAACCGGACCTTCACCCTGAATAAGAGCCTATCTTATATGGTTCCCCCACCCTGTACGTACAGATTGCCCACACTAAACCAGACCTTCATCCTAAATAAGAGCATATCTTATATGTTCCCCCACCCTGTACATACAGATTACCCACATTAAACCGGACCTTTATCCTAAATTAGAGCTTATCTTATATGTTTCCTCCACCCTGTACATACAGATTGCTCACATTAAAAATCATCCTACCTGCATCTACTGCAATTTATGGATTTTTTAAACATCCAGGATGATGGTGGCCCATGGAGTCTCTGGCTTCCTGCAAACAGGAAGTGTCTTCTGACTATGCCACTCTGGGAGTGCTGTCCTTTTCCTTTTTCCACCCCCCTGTGCTTTTCACCCCTCTCCTCAGTATGTGATGCTTATGAGGAAAGATGGTGGTGCCAATATACTGGAGTCCAGAGTTGCAGCCCAGTGTAGAAAAAAATTATAAGTAAGTGACTTAAACCTTTAAATACATACATTTTAAATGCTGAAGAATATTTTTTTAAGGATTTTGGCTGTTCATTAAATGATACTGAAGGTATCCTCCCTTCTCTGCCTGTCTCACCTCTGCTTACCTTTGCTCACCACATGGCTGCCTAACACTGCCCATTTGGCTCATCTCACCTCTGCTCACCTCACTTATTCTCCTCTTACCTCTGCCCCCTCTGCCCAGCTTGGTTCACCTCACCTCTGCTACCTCTGCTCACCTCACTTCTGCTTATCACTGTCCACCTTGGCTCACATCTGCCCCCCACTTCTGCTTAACCTCTGCATGCCTCATCTCTTTCTACCTTTGTTCACCTCGCCTATATCAGCTCCGCCTACCTTTTCTTACCCCACCTTTGTTCACCATACCTGTGCGCACCACTGCCCACCTTGGCTATTCTCTCCCCACCTCTACTCTACACATCTCCCTGTTTTAGCTACGCCAACCTTTGTTCATCTTGGCTTACCTATACACAGCTCCAACTACCTCTACCCACCTCTGCTCATCCCACTTATGCCAAACTCTTCCCACCTCACCTCTGCCTCTGAATTGATCTAAACAATGCTTTGAGGTTAGAGTTATCCAACAGTAAACTGTACCTTGATGAAGAACAGATGATGCCACGCCCAGACTGAAAAAGATTGTGCCCCCTCCCCTTTGTTATGCACGCTATATCAATGAACAAATGACTATAAACTATGCAATGGATATTTTTTTTTTTGGGGGGAGGGGGGGGTTATTGAGCTTCACACTACCAGACACAGCCAGATAGTGCAATGGTTGCAAAAAGAGACCATTTCCGAGACCATTTCCATTGTAGGGCTACATGGCTATTTGAACTAGGAAAATCTTTAATTTGAAAGAGAAATTACCTTCTGTAGTTCCAACCAGATTGATGCAAAGAAGAAAAGAAGACAGAGAATCGATTAGCGGGCTACATAGAGAAGTCAGCCATATACATACAGAAATATGCATGGTGGGTTACATAGGGAGCCGGAGGGAGCGCGCTGCACGTTATGGAATGATGGATGAATGGCCTAATCACAAATGTTATTAACGCCATCATGGGCCACACTCACGTGCTTTGATATATTGCAGCTCCGGGAGTCCACATTGAACCTGGACACAAATAAAATTAAAGGCAAGATGAAATTCATGAGCAACACATTTTGGGATTGTGAGCTTTGTCAGAACTATTGGTTGAGTTGTTAATCAGGAGCTTTACTCTTGTGGGGGCAAGGTGAGGATTTTTCCTAGATTAGGACAAATGTGTCACTTTATCAGACCCTCAGAAACAACAGCACACACAAACCTACTAAAGGTCCACTGTGAGAAACTAAATAACCAGCACAGCCATTGGTCACAGAATGTCCCTTTGGATTTAGAGATTTAATACTTATCGGCTATGGACATCTGACTAAAGTATATACACGACCCCCCCCCCCCCCCATGGCTGCGTGAATGCCACCTGCTGTTGATAGCAGAGTGAATGAATTGCAATGCTTCACTGACTGTGTGGGCCAAGCAGACCTGCACCTTCCCAGACCTGCAACTCTGGTCCTTGGTTATAGGGGCACTAACCAAACCTACCTCCTCATGCCATCAGTGAGCCAAGTCTGGGTTCTATTAACACCAGGAAGTTGTCCAGGTCTCACCTTGTCTCTTTCTACCACTGCCCACCTTAGCTTACCTCTGTCCACCTCACCTCTGCCTTACCGCCTCTACGCACCAAAATACAAAGAAGCAGGAAAAAGAAGGAGGAAGGAAGATGAAAGTTGGAAGGGGGCAGTTGTGGCCTAGAGGTAAGGGGAGCGTACATGTGACCGGGGGGTGGAAGGTTTGAATCCTGGTCCTGGGACATGACTGAAGTGCTCTTGAGCAAGGCACCCAACCCTGCAACTGCTCCCCCTGGGACAAAAGTCACTTTCACATTTGTTCTGCTGACTCCCCTGCCGCATGCATCAATTCATGAATGAATCAGTGAGACCATCTCCCGGGTGCAGCAAGATGGCGTACTCCGTTACAAGGAGCCTTTGGAGCAGTAAGGGGGCAGTCATCAGCGATTTGCATGCTTATCAGTTATATTTTTACATTTTAGAGGTTTCAGCTGTTTCTTTGTTTTTTTATTTATAAGACTTTATGACTGCTTCAAGTTAAAGCTTCTTAAAAACATTTCCCTACTGAACCTCAGTCAATCATTTCACATATTTAAAGGTCTCAATCATGTCTCCTCTTTCTCTTCTTTTCTTCAGGCTGTACAATTTAGGTTATTTAATTCTCACATGATAACTTTTACGTTTAGGTCCTTTCACTATGTTTGTTGGCCACCTTTGGACCCGTTCTATTTGAATAATGTTCTCAATACCTAAAATAGGTAAGCTGCCAGTACAGTCCACGGAAGTTTGCCAAAAAAGAGGGTCTGCACTACATATAAATGTTCAATGAATTACAATAGACCTTTATTATAGAAAAATGCACATACGCATGATAACATTGAAAACAAGAACAAATGAAAAACAATTAAAAGATAAGGAATGTGGATGAGGAGATGGACCACTTAGTCACAAGCTCTAATTAATTAATATGTTTAAGTTCAAAAGGCTATTTACATGGTGTATGAGATTCCATGATGTTAATACACAAAACTCAGAAATAGTGCAAGTGACATAAATAATTCCCTATACAGAGAAAAAGGTGTAAAGAAAGATGTCCCTATTTATTTTAGAGGTGTCATAGAAGAGAAAGTGCATGTGCAAGCAGAGAAGTGCAAGTAGTGCAAAATAGTGCTTGGAGGTATGCCAATCTGTAAAGTGCATACACCATGAAATGCCAATACAAGCTAATAAAATTATATATCAACAAATGGAGACAGCTAGATCCAGGCCATCTACCCGCTGCCGACACTGACGCGTTGCGTGGTGGTAAAATCCCACCACTTCGTCAGGATATTTGAATAATGTCTTTTTGTAGGTAAGGTCTCCATACTGCACAAAGTATTCTAGCTGTGGCCTCAACAGAGCTCAGTACAGTGGAATCACAACCTCCCTCTTCCTACTGGTGATGCCTTGAGCTATGCAGCCGAGCATCCTGCTTGTGTTCGCTGTTACATTGTCCACTCATTTTGCAGCTTTCAGTAATGAATATCTCTAAATCTCTCATACCGAAGTCTTTTTAATGCATTACTTCCCATACAAAACTCAGAGCGGAGATTCATTTTACACATGTGCAAGATTTTATATTAAGTAGTTAAGATTCCTAGTTTCTATTGACTATCTATCCAGTAAAGCCAAATCATTTTCCATGTTGCAGACACCTCCAGGAATATCCATGCTATTACTCACCATTGTATCATTGGCCAACAGGAAAAATTAGGTAGGTGCTGGATGTAACAATGCAAAAACAGAGAGATGGAGGAAATCTGAAAGAGAGAGACCTGCTGAGCCAGCTGAGTGCTATCTCTTCAGTGGCACGTGAATGGTGTCTCCAGTCGCCCCATTACAGAAGGAATGCGCTGTTCCACTGGACATCTTTCACACCCCATCAGCCATACACAACTTTAGCGCAATATTCTGCAGTGTGTAACATTAGACTTCCAAGCAGCACAAACGCATCATAGTGGAAAATTTCACATTCAAGCGGCAATCTTAGATTTTGTTGCCAGCACCAATTTCTTGCATGCTTAAAGAGCTATTGGATAAGCTTAATTAAATTCGCTAATGAGATATTTGTAAATTACTGGGAGGAAGATGAGCTTCCCTTCTTTGAGTTCATCGCTAAACAATTAGACTTCCGACGCATCTGCCGAGGGCTTCATTTACACATTTCCTTGGCTGAGCTACTGTAGAAACAAGGGATGGGTGACTCCCCAATAATGGCGCAACTTCCTTAATTATAGCCATCCCACTGGCTGTGCACTGACATGATGGCAGTGCTGACTATAAACATTAGAGGGCTTATGGTGGAGAGGCTCTCCATCTTTTAATTATTATTTTTTTTCTTTACTTCATGTTATATTTTATTGCCTGCAAAAGTAGGGTCTCCACTCTTTAATGTTTTTTTAAATCCTGATGTGTGTAGAGTAGAAGAAGCAATCCGATATTTATTTGCTTTATATTGATGTTGCTTTAAAGGGACTGTCTGGGCAAAAATAATGAACAATACATACTCACCAACATTCCTGAGCAGCTGATAAGTTTCAAACTAAAGGGACAGGGACTTTAAACTAAAACTTTCCTTAAAGCGGTCCTTCACTCTAAATAAGAGTCTATCTTATATGTTTCCCACACCCTGCACATACAGGTTGCTCACATTAAAAATCATCCTACCTGCATCGACTGCATGTTATGAGCCTTTAAACATCCAAGATGGCGGCTCATGGAGCAACAGGCCGCCTGCAAACAGGAAGTGTATATTAACTTTAGATGCTGGGGAATCATTTTTTAAGGGTTTGGGCTTTTCAGTAATTCATGGTGAAGGTCCGGTTTAAAGGAACAGCACAGCCAATGTCAAAAATAAGGCAGCAAGGAGCTCATTTAAAGCCTGTCCCATGTGCCTCTCCTTTATTTCCTGCAGGGGGCAGTAGATACTCTAGCAGGTCTCCAAAGTTGACCCCTCCTTGTTTTGATAACCATGCTCCAAATGTAGTCACACGGCCGCTCCTGTCTCCCAGTGCTCTCAGCGTGAATGAACCCAGCAAGACACAATGGTCGTGTTTGCTATGCTTACATTCTATTAGGGTATACAGGAAGATACAGAAGGAGGAAGAGCTTACAATCTTTTAGGATATAAGGGAGGATACAGAAGGAGAAGAGCTTACAATCTATTAGGGTATAAGGGAGGATACAGAAGATGAAGAGCTTACAATCTTTTAGGATGTAAGCGAGGATACAGAAGGAGAAGAGCTTACAATCTATTAGGGTATAAGGGAGGATACAGAAGGAGAAGAGCTTACAATCTATTAGGGTATAAGGGAGGATACAGAAGGAGAGGAGCTTACACTCTATTAGGGTATAAGGGAGGATACAGAAGGAGAAGAGCTTACAATCTATTAGGGTTTAAGGGAGGATACAGAAGGAGAAGAGCTTACAATCTATTATGGTATAAGGGAGGATACAGAAGGAGAAGAGCTTACAATCTATTAGGGTATAAGGGAGGATACAGAAGGAGAGGAGCTTACACTCTATTAGGGTATAAGGGAGGATACAGAAGGAGAAGAGCTTACAATCTATTAGGGTTTAAGGGAGGATACAGAAGGAGAAGAGCTTACAATCTATTAGGGTATAAGGGAATTTTTATTGGTAAACAAACAAACAAAACTCAGCTAATCAGCATTAATACATAATATAAAGATAACGTATACTTGTATACAATAAACATAACACAGCAGAATACTACATACTATACATTATCTATCGTGTCTATACTCTTAATGATTACTCAGTGCAGATACATCAGGTTACAGATCAGGGGTTAGGTGCCATCATTATGTAGAGCAGTAACACATTAAACACCATCATAGATCTGAATCATCAGAGTCGTCCTGCCTGCCAGTCACTTCCATATCAGAGTCTATCGGGTCTATAGCTGCTGGTGACTTTTTCTTAGTCGGTGGGTCCTCCTCTGACCCCGAGTCACATTCTCTGGCTATACGCTTTAACTGTTGCTCCAGCTCCATAGTATCGTGCCCAGAAATATCTGCACCTGACTCAGACAGTATGTTATATCGGTTGGATGTAACTGTCACTGTTGTATCTGTTCTGCCCTTGGACTTTTTTCCTGGCTTTTGGACTAAGGACCATGCGCCCTCCGGTCTGCGGGTGGACTTGTCTTTTTTTTTCCCTCTCTTATCACCAGGGGCTTTACTATCTGCAGAAGAGGCTGGAGCAGGGCAATGGGCCATAGCAGGGGAAGGGGCTACAGGGGAAGATGGGCTATCAGCTTGCTCCGGTGCTGGCCGTGGGATGGTGGCCACAGGATGTGGGGTTACATCTGTCTGAACTCTTATCTCAGTTGTCTCAGACCCTGGCCTTGTTACTATCCGCCCAGACATCAGAGCCTCCTCCTCTGTAACCTCACCTGATGCCTCCAGCTCCTCCGCAGCCTGGCTATAGAGGTTATGGAAGGCCTCCGAGCAGTCCTTATGGTAATGACCCATCTGGCCACACAAGTTACACCGGACATTTGTACACATGGAGCTGGTGTGACCAATCTCCCCGCACAGGTTACACTTCACTACAGTACACACTCCGGCCACATGACCGGCCTTCCCACACTTAAAGCACAAGCGGGGCTGACCGGCATAGAAGCACACCCCCCTCTCACAGCCGATAAAGAAGGAGTTGGGCAAATGTAAGGTAACATTACTGTGCTGCCTGAGCTTCACCAGCACCCTCCAGCCTCCCGTCCAGATCCCATCATCATCAAGACACTTTGTCAGGTCAGACACCATCTCACAATGTCTCCTCAGCCATATCAAAGTATCCTGCGGGGGGACGGACTCATTCCACAACAAGATATTAACGCTCACAGTGCCCGGCTTTGATACCGGGATAAGGATAAACTGGTCCCATCCCTCAGCGCCCCTAAACTTTGTCACACTTGCCCAGAACCTGTCCAAGCTGCCCATGAGCTTGAAGCTTATATCGTAGCCCTGCCTGTCCGGGAGGTTTATGACGACCAATATATCTGCGGGTGTGAACCCCATCTGGTTACACAGGAGCTCCCGGATCACATGTCTTCTGTCTGGCAGATCTTCCTTTGCCCCCTTATTCTTAAATCTTACCACGTTCCTCCTCTTAAATGCCTGACCGGTGTAATGTAAGCCGGGGCTAAAAGATGGGGCACCATGGCTCCAGGCATTCTGATGAGGAGCGTGGCCAGATGCATCGCCAGTATTATCACTGCGGGGTCTGGATTGCGGGGAACCCGCTACCTGTGGCTAAACACCTATAGGAGGAAAAACATAATTAGTGCATGCAGACGATTCAGTCCCATTACTATCAGGAACCGCAGGCTGTTCATTGTCCCAAACAGATTGCAATGCATTGAGACTTGCTTGCTTGTTTCCTCGATCGATGTCCAACAATGTGGGGACAGTTCAGAGGTGTCTCTATGTCCCAGCTGTGACCCCGGGATTGCAATTTGGGGGGTCTCTCCAACTTCCGTAGTGTCACTGGCTGAATCGCATCCATTCTCAGGCTGGGGGAGGGAGCCTTGTGATACACAGAGTCCATTGCTGGAGCCATTCAGGGGTTGCTCACTGCTACCCCCTGGGGGTGGTTGGCTTACTTGGCTGGCATCAGGAAAAGAAGGGGCAGAATCTTGCAGCACTGGGGTCCTGTACAGCAGCTCCTGTGAGGATGTCTCCTTCTCTGATGGTGAGGGGGGGACTGAGCTGGGTTCAGGTATCTGTCTGTGTTTTAGGAGCTTCTGAGACTCCTCAAACCGATCCAGGTTCTTGTATCTCTCTGCCATGGGCCCTATTTGTTTCTCAAGTGTCTCAATGTCTCTAACAACTGTAGCAAGCAGTGTGAGGAGAGTCTCTAGCACATCATCACAGGAGGCTGCTTTATGGGGGTTTGCTGCCTTTACTTTATTCATATGCTCTATATGTCTTTGCAGGCCTGTCCTGGATGCTCTTAAGCTGTTCATTTTGTTGACAAAATCTGGAATCTTGTCTGCAAGCCGCAGTTCTGGTGCGCGCTCTGTCTCTTTAAGACTTGCCTTGTGCCTTGGCTTTTCTGCTGGGTCTTTGAATGTCTCTGCTGCCTCAGTCCTGGGAGACCTGTGGCCATTCCCCAGCTCAGCATTTGCCTTGTCTGATAACTTCTCAGATTTATGTCCAGTAGCAGATTTAGCAGATTTCCCCCCAGTTATGGGGTTACCGGTGGCCGGCTGGGTCTTGGATCGCAGGGCTCAGGACTCTCGGCTCACACACACATTCTGCTGCAGGTTTTCCTGCATTGTCAATCTTTCCAAAGATGTCCTCCTCAGCTTGTGCTGCTTCCCACTGCCGGCCTGAGCTGGCTGCTGAGTGTCCATCACAACAGGTTGTTGGATCTCCCTGCCTGGATCAGCACAGTCACTTTGCTGGGGCTGCCGCCCTCCCTCCATTACATGCTGCACACAGACACTGCTACACGGCCCATTATTATTATCCACCACTTCCATTCCAGCTTCACTTACTTTACTGTAACTTTCTTCCATAAAGACTCTTCCACCTTCATTGTAATCCACTGCGGTCAGCCGGTCAGCAGCATATTCAGTAGCCAGAGGGTCTCTAACATGGACTCCAGATTCAGACCCAGAAGCCTGGAGCTCACCTGGGGAGCGACCCCACCCAAGGCAGCCAGGCCCTGGGCTAGAGCCAGACATTCACAGCACCTGCAGAGAGCTCACACACCTCCTCCCTCCTTAACGATCTATTAGGGTATAAGGGAGGATACAGAAGGGAAAGGGCTTACATTCTATTAGTGTATAAGGAAGGATACAGAAGGAGGAAGAGCTTGCAATCTATTAGGGTATAAGAGAAGATACATGAGGAAAAGAGCTTACAATCTATTAGGGTATAAGGGAGGATACAGAAGGAGGAAGAGCTTACAATCTATTAGGGTATAAGGGAGGATACAGGAGGAGAAGAGCTTACAATCTATTAGGGTATTAATTAGGGTAATTTTCGAATCGTCCTGGAATGCTGATATTTTTATAACAGCTGAAACGCAGTGATCCAAACAGTCCATGATGCCATTCACTACAGATCCCGCATGCGCACTTTACAGCGCAACCGTCCTGATCTGACACATCCATACCCACGCCCACAATGCTGACGAATATCACGAGATCCCTTGTAAATACCGCCCAGATACAGGCAGTCTGTCCTGTGACACACCCTGGGAATATAACCACATGATTGGCTTATAACAGACCATCAACATCACATTTGGCCAACACAATGACATCAACACACGCACAGCACCACAAGACAATGCAAGCATTAAGGACCTGAACTCCAGCCAGCCAGGCATAACAGATGATACCTACCTACCAAGCTAACTCTAGCCATACCTACAAGGTAATTCCGCAACACATCAAACTCACTAGGCCCTGCCAAGTATCTACCTAAACAAAGTATCAACCTACCCTCTATAGCTCCATATAATATCATACATACAACTACCTATACTCTAGGCAATCCCCTTTAACAACTATCAAGCCGCACATTGGCATTATTACTATGCACAAGCCTGTTTAACAAAGTTCTCTGGATACAGCATCACCAAGCACAATCTATATCCAAGCAACACTACACTTACATTATTTGTGCTGGGGCTCCAACCCCCCCCCCCCCCCCCCCTTTTATTTTCACCAGACCCAGTCCACAGGACGAAAAGCGTTGGGTGGACAGATACACAAACTTTAGATTTGTCTACCACACATTTAATGAAATGAACAACTGTTGTTACCATGGTTATACCTTCAATGTCTTATGATTAATATCGCACCCAGCTGTTTACCCAGCATATATTACTAATGTTTAATGACGAACACTGTACTTATCTGAAGATACAGACACAGTAAGAAGTAATACTGTGCAATTAAACAATGATGATACTCCCACTTTAGACACTGGTCCAGGTCTTTTCTTTAACCCCCCATCTATTTTTGATAGTATCTCAGTGGGACCTGTGTCTTCTCCAGGTACAATAGTCCAAGTAAGGCTTGTGGAGCAACCCTCTCAAAAATATCCCTCTTTTCTACATGAGGTAGGTATTTCTGTGGCCTTTATTAAAGTGTATGTGGAGCTGACACTAGCATGTATATGTGTGGTTGCAGCAAAACTTGTTTTCTAGACTTTTTTTTTTGGTAATCTCTACAGACGCCCTTTAATTTTAGTCCACTAAGTTACCCCGCATTAGGATTCAAACTGCATCTCTTTACTAGAAGCCAATTTAGTCTCTAAAGCAAGAGAATTAGGCATGAAAATGGTTTTTACGAGTTGACTCTCACTTGCTCTCTCTGCCAGATGAGGCCAAAAAAAGGGTCCTGAAACAAGTTGTGTAATATTACAACTTATAACAGCTGAAGATATTATTTTTAAAGGGGATATTTGGGCTATAGTTTGAATTAACAATGTTATCAGTAATAACAAAATATATCAAATAACTCCTGGACACTTCTCAAGATTCTTTCTACACAATACGAACATCAGCAAGTAAAAAAACGTCAACACTGGGTCACTAAACCAAAGTTGGTACTGGGTTTAAATATATGTATAAGCCCCTGGAATGGACCTTTTCTTGTCCTGCCTGTTTGAAACCCACATTACCCTGTCACGCTTGATTGACCGGCACTGGAGTCTTGTAGACCAGCCAATTTGATGGTTGAGTTATCTTTAAGGCAGATCTTAACCCTCTCTTGCATCTATATGCCAGGCTGGGTGCTGGTTCACAGGGACACTAAACTAACCTTGCCTTCCTCCTCATGCTATTAGTGAGCCCTGCATTACAGAGATACTGACAATTTGCTAGCCGAGCTGCGTCATTTTGGAGGGGGGAATAAATACTGTAGCTACAAACGTGGCAAATCTACCGCTGATCCAATAAAAGGCATACTTCACTAAAGGGTGCAGCTATTTTCTGTCACCATAAAAAATGCCAGGTTTTGGTTTTAAATGTAGAGGCATCCCAAACTAAGATGACCTAGGGGGGCGTGTTAAAAGAGGAATAAAGCCATTTTTTTAAACTTTTGGTCCACTTTAAACGAGAAGAAACACTTCACTGACAGGTGTGCAGCAGCTTCAGCAGCCTTGAAATGTAGCAGGTGGTGTTTGTTTGGGGTAAGTGTAAAAAAAGCAGGGCATAGCTATAGGGGATAAAGACAAGGGGCAGCATCAGGGCATGCGAAATGGAGGGGGGGGGGCAATCAGAATATATTCTCTAGATCATTTACCAACTTTGACATAACATCATGTATCTTGTTCAGTACCATTAAAGATGTTCTAAATAAGATGTTCTTAAATAAATAATAATAGTATATTGGTCCCTCACCAGATGTTGGGTCATGTGCAGGGGCATACATACCATAGAGGCCGGGGGGCAGCTGCTACCAGGTCCATGGAAGAAGGGGGCCCATGCAAGCCTTGCAGTCCCTAGGGCAAAAGCACTACCGCGGGCAGACCCCCTGCATCCCCTATAGTTAAACCCTTGCCCAATATGGGAGGCAAAAGGCTACTGTATGAGGTGTGATGGGGTCTTATTAACAACAATGGGGTCCTGACAGTTTTAATTATGGCTTTGAACACAGAGGGGGGTATTTTAAGGTTCTGTCCTCCTTTTCTTATTAAACAACCACTCCCCAGACTCCTCCATTGAGGCTGCTGTGGGACAAGGTGTTACCTCCATGAAAGCCAGCATATTTATCAGCAGACAATTATGAGTTATAGGACATTGAGCATGGTGTGTCTATGTGTTTGATTTTCCTTGGGAATTTGGATCCATTATGTATCTGGTAGTCAGCTGTTCAGTTATTGAATATGGTAAAATATGATAAAAATGTTTTTTGCAGACTAGGAGGTCAAGTTGAAATTGAAGTAGATCAATGCAGATCAAGCATTAAAATATGAATCAATTAATGCTCAATTAATATTAATCCACAAATATCTAGGGCAAGGTGTTACCCCCCCTCCCCGCAAAGTAACCAAGAGCTCTAAGAAATCAAGCATGATATGTCTATGGGGTCGATTCAGATCCTAGTGAGAAAACTGCCATTCACTTCCACTGTCTACCCGATTCAGAGGCAGAATAAAATGTACACCCAGTAGACAATGGAATTCAATGGCAGTTTTCTCTCCTAAAAAATAAGTGAGTTTTCTCACCAGGCTCTATGTGTTATGATTTCCCATGTCATGATAATGTGTTCTTTAGCCCAGACCTATGGGATCCTAAATGTGTTTGATATTCAACTGACTCTTTTGTACTGTGTTCGTGTTTCATACATGTAACTCCAAAATCTTCTGACAGACTAGAGATGTGTGCATTGAATTATATCAGCCCTTGTCAGACCAACAACAAAACAACCTATTACTCCCCTGCAACAACTTCCTCAGGGTCCAATGCTAAGAAAAACTTGTAAGGAGTGATTAAAAATGGTCATTTTTAGAAGAAGCGCACCAAGACAGTGGGTTGGGATGGAGTGGCAGGTAGGGGTCCAGTCTTGCCATGAACTAGTCTAAGACCTCCTAAGGCATTGGCGCGCTTGTACACGCAAGCCATGGGACACACTGTCCAAGATGGGAGCATATAGGGTTAAATCTATATATCTGGCTTTCCCTTTCCAATCTCATTATCTCTCGCATACGCGGGTTGTTTTTATCCGCGTCCCCTCCTCCCGATGACACGTGACATTTCTGCGCCGATGTATGTTCCCGTATGTAAATACACCTACATTAGCGCCTGCTATATTTAGACGCGTTAGCGAGCATAATCAGGTATCGCCAGCCCAAGACGATCTGGCTGACCCTGTTTCCTCTTCTACGGCTAATTAATTTCTGCGAAAAATGCTCTGGAAACAGCTCTGGCAAATTTACTGTGAAATTGTCCTGGCCCTGCAATTCATTAGCGCAGCGTGAAGCTCTGTCTGCCAGCCCCCTAATCCTGGTATTTGTCAAGGCGTTCATTTAAAGCGGCACTTACACAGGGGTACAAGGCTTACCCGATACCTTGGAGTGTTGCGTCTCTGGAGGGATTAATGAACCTTTAAGGGGCATTCCCTTAACTACTCAATGGCTTCCTGTCACCGGGCTGGAGGGTCAAAGATACCAAAGTACATGAAGGATGCCCATAAATGCATAGCGATAACCATAGCAGCCTATGTGGCTACCATGCGTCCAGTAGCCAGCAGAGCCACATGTTTAGGAGGCTTGATAAACTCTTCCACCATCTGTATCCTTCTGGAATCAAATTCAAAAGAACAATCCCCAGATAACCTATGTTAATCTTAAAAAGAAGTGACCTTCAGTAACTTTCAGCTTATGTACCCACCAAAGTCTTCCTCTCTTTGCTGATACAATTCTAACCTATGATATAATATACCAGTCACTTATACCTTTGTATCCTTGGCTTTATGTACAGATGCCTGGGGCCCCCTGAGCTGCAAGGATCCAGGGAGCCCCCCTGATGTTCGCTCAGGGTCCACTCGGAACAAATGGTTTTACTCACTATGGCAAGTGGTCGAAGCCTTGGGTGCTCCACATTATCGGCATTTGGTTATTTCCACTTGGCCAGTGGTGGCGGCCCTATGGCACCCGTGCCAGAGGCAACACTCAGAGCCATCTCTGTGGCCACCCGTCATCTTTCTAGTACACGCATTTTGGTTTTTTTCACCTCCCCCTTGGCACCAAAGCCATCAGATTGGCACTGAAATAAAGTCTTGGCTTGCAGTTTGGGCACTCAGTCCCTGAAAGGTTTGCCATGACTGTCCTAGGCGATAATGTCACTGGGGATCTAGGCACCTCTGAGATACATACCCCTGTACCTTTTTAAAAAGTCTTATTTTGTTTATACCACACCTATTCCTTTCCTCATTAACTATCCTGTTACCTAAAAAAAGCTCTGTAAGGACTCCATGTTAGTGGTGCTGATCTCACAGGGCAATACAAGTCAAAATAATATACATTTAGTAGATTTTGTGTTGATTCTAACTCCCCCTTACATTATCAAAAAGCAAAATAAAAAATATGCCTGAGTCAGGCACTACTTCACTATCTGGTAAATAGTTAAAGGTTTCTGAGGAGTGCCCCTTTGTGTCCTCGACAAACGAAGCCCCAAGGCATCAGGAATCAAGTAGTCATGTACGGTGACCTTTATATGGAGAATTAATCTTGGCCGATTGTATTCATGGTAATTGCAGCGTATTAATATCTAGTTTTTTTTTTAACATTCTCTAAATGTCACTCATATTTTCATTTAGAATGATTGTGTATTGTATGATTGCAGCGTAGATTGTGGGGATTAAAAGCCCAAGTCCAGGCCATTAAATTTCCCTCCCATCATCTCCTGCTCTATTAAAGCCATATCTTATGTAATAAAGTAGTCCAGAGCTCAGCAGTGCTGCTGCCAGAATTACATGGTTAAAGGTCAAGGCCCCGGTGCACGTTTCGCACTTGACATCTACTCCCATCAGTACTGTATACATGACATCATGCCAGAGCCTAGTGCCTCCTTTTCCATGGTACAGTTCCTAATGGACCATATCATCCCTGCAAATGTTTCCTTAGACATATCCCTGCAGCGGTGAGTGCTAATAAATTTAACTGGTTATCAGAGCACCAACCAGGATAATAAAGCCATGGAACTCGTATGGGGCCCAGCCAAAAGCTACTGTTATGGGGCCCATCCATATAAAGTTTAAATCCTGTGTCCGGTGACTTCTTTTATATATGTATATTGTTTAACCAATTTATTACTTGATTCAAATGTTAACTGAAATACTTAATTGCTTAATTCATTAGTTCATTAGATTAATATGTATTGCTGATTAATTTAACAAAATCATACATATTCTTACTTAAAAGAGGTTGTGGTCTTTTCGCCAATGGATGCCAGAGCATCAAGAAGATCCCGGGTCATGCACAAAATACCATGGAGAAGACTACAAGCAATGCTGAGACTGGGAGAAGAAAAAGGGATCAAATATGAAGATGGCAGACATTGGTAAATTGTTTTTTAAGATTTTTTTTTACTTTACTTTTAAAGCCAAGCAGCGGCCACTGGCCCAGGGTACTGCTGAGTATAGGCAGTAGTGGATATGACCACCCCTAATGAGTTGGTACAGTACCTTTATTAATGTAGGTGCAGATAATGTGGCAGGAGTAGATATTACTCCCTAAGCCATCATTCTAGGGATATAGCACTGTAGGGGCTGCAGGGAATTGGGACGGGTATAGGGAGAGGGGTATAGGGGGGCGGGTTGGAGGACGAGTTGGGAGGTACATTCTGGCACAGGGTCTAGGTGAGGTCAGCCCAGTTGTTCACAAAGCAGTGAAGCCCACTGGGAATTCTCCCTGTGCTCTCTATGGCCAGTCTGCCCCTGTTGATGCCCATCAGTAAGGGCCGATCATTCTTCCCGTGGAGCCCATTGTTGGGGGCCCCCCTGGTAGAACATCAGACCAATGCTGAACAACATAAGGGCTTGTATTCCGGCATAGTCTGAGACTGGCAGTGTAGACTTCAAAGTGGACCAATACCCCGTGTGCCACGGGTGTTGGCCCCTGTCGCTATATGACAGTCTGGGGGGTACATCCAGAATGATGAAGCCCCCCCACGCACATAACTCCCCAGAATACCCATAAATCTTACCTTATCCTCTTTCCTCTGCCGGGAATTCACCGCAGCGATTGACTGCCCACATGGGTGCCATTGTTTCCTGCCACCGGAATGTGCTGTCTATGTGAGTGCCGGCGGCCAAACACTGCACTGGATTCCCGGCGGAGGACTGAGGTTAAGGTGAGATTTACGGGTGTTCTGGGGGGTTAAGTGTAGGGCGGCTCCAGCATTCTGGATTACCCCCCCCCCTTATTGCGGCAGGGATCAACACCCGCACTGCACACGTGTTGGTCCACTTTAAGCCATAGGGATACCACCATAAATGGTGCACTGGGCTGGTAAAGTTCCTTGAAGACTAATGTAGAGACCCCAAAGCAGTAGAAGATTTTCAGTTAATGTCTAGGCTGACCAGTAGGGGGAGGCAGAATATGTGCTGGAAAATGTGTGAATCTACACCAGCCGAATGCAGGAGGGTTACACTAGCAACAGGGAATTGCCAACTCCACCATCTCAGACCACTGGAAGGGAGCTACCTGATAACCAGCTCCAGGAAAAGTGCGACGCTAGACTTTATTACTTGGCTATCGCACTGTCAGCACCGTTCCTGCATTAGCTTGCGTGTTGCTTAGTTTGCCTTAGCTTGCTGACCTTTGCTATGTCTAATTATGTCCAGTCCTAAGCCCGGTTGGTGACCTTTGCCACATATGACCACAGCCAGTGTCAAGCCCTGTTGCTGACCTTTGTCAAATATGACCACGGCCAGTGTCAAGCCCTGTTGCTGACCTTTGCCACATATGACCACCGCCAGAGTCAAACTCTGCTGCTGACCTTTGCCACATATGATCATAGCCAGTGTTAAGCCCTGTTTCTGACCTTTGTCAGATATGACCATCACCAGTAACAAGCTCAGCTGCTGACCTTGGCCACATATAACCATAGCCAGTGTCAATCCCTGTTTAAGACCTTTGTCACATATGACCACAGCCAGTGTCAAGCCCAGTTGCTGACCGTTGCCACATCTGACCATGTCCAGTATCAAGCCCTGTTGCTGATCTTTGCCACATATAAACACAGCCAGTGTCAATCCCTGTTGCTGACCTTTGTCAAATATGACCACAACCAGTGT
The DNA here is from genome assembly GCA_027917425.1 of Gastrophryne carolinensis. NCBI lineage: Eukaryota > Metazoa > Chordata > Amphibia > Anura > Microhylidae > Gastrophryne > Gastrophryne carolinensis. Next base: position 247,017,751 of record CM051235.1, on the reverse strand, counting down.
CAAGCCCAGTTGCTAGACCTTTGCCACATGTGACCATGTCTAGTGACAAGCCCCCTAGCTCACCATAGCAAGTCTGAAAAATCACCTCTCCTGAATATTCCCTGGACAGCTTGTCAGTGTTGGTCTTCATACTGGCCACCATCTGTGGGTCTAGTCATTGCGGACCCATCAATGCTGGGTTGCTGCTGTGGTTTTCTGCTTGTTATGCTATTGATAGTTAAAAGAAAAAAACAGGAAGTCTTAGGTAGACCATGTGACTATATGCATAGTGTGTTTAACCTGCTAACAGAAAGGAGCTGTTTTTTGCTCCATGTATGTACCCTGTTCACGTTTATGTTTCTGATTGTTGCTGAATAAACAGCCATTGTTCCAGCATGCAAGAAGAGTGTCGTGTACAATCTGCTGCCAACATTTTCCCCCTAGATTGCCCTCCCTTCCTTTTCCTCACCCTTGGCATCGTCAATGAATGGTGTCTATCGTCTTGGTTGATGAACTGCTCTCTTACATTCTCACTGTATGCCCCACAGGCAGTGCCTCTCCTCTAGCCCCGGCCATGCACACTCTCCCTGACTTTTGAAGGTACCAGTCAACACACCGGACATAGAAGCTGGGTTCCCCATGGCTCAGAGGCTGGAAATGCTGAGACACTAGCCTCTATGCCCGTCAGCATGCGTCTGGTGCTTCCCCAGGGGTGAATACCCAGCTGAGACTTCCCCAGGGGCATGCCTGATGAGGAGCAGCCTGTTAGCCAGGCAGTTGGCAGAGTTTGCCCTGTTCAAGAGTACAAAATGGCCTAGGACAAAGCAGACTGTGTGCCGTCTAATGGACCTTTCACTTATCCTCCCAGAAAGCAAATTGGTAGAGTCTGGTAGGTGGCACCCCCTTGTCCCCACCCCAATAACATAGAGCCAGGCCATATATAAAAAATAAATACTAGCAAAATAATAATAATTCTGGCGCCTCTTGGTTGATGGTGCCCTGTGCAGTTGCTCCATCTAAACACCACTAAGACCAGCAGTGGCCTTTTAGAAGTTGACTGGGAATTGCAGCTCAGGTTTTCTTTTAAATAGAATTCGACCTGAAGGAGGAAAATATCTTCCTGGTCACCAACAGAGCCCAACAACACTACATTGCTAGTTTTTCCATAATATCTGTCATCTTCTAGAAGTGTCGGGCAGTGATTACCATAAATTAGCATGAGACGAGGAGCAGGCACATGGCTACAAAAGTTACCGCCGCCAAGCCAGCACATTATAAATGACCGTGACGCTGGCGCGGCGGCCTCCTAACTACACGAGCAAAAGTGTGAAATTATTCCAATGGCTTTGCACGTTGCAGATGGGATGACTGACACTTGGTGCCTCTCGGGCGCCCTTGCATACAGTCTATCCACCAGCATGTAAGAGCATAACTCTACTTGGTTGGCCGGCTGCCAGGAAAGAAAGGTGCCAGGATGCTGATGCTGTTTTGCGTCGTCACTCAAGGACGCTTGGGACTTTTTTTCGTGGTTTGTCAACAGCGCTCCAGACGCTGCTAAATATTAATGCGCTGCTTCCACCTTGCCTCCATGCTGAGAGGAATACATCTGCACAGGTACCCTTCCCCCATCTCTTTTATACATTGCCATTAATATTAATAAAGAAATTCCTGTGCCCATTGGCTGAACCAGCAATCAGAATGTCCTCCTGATTTATTACTTTTCCCCTCTTCCGTCATGGCTAATAGATGGTGCACTGACTCGCAGATGTAAACTAGAACGGAGAACTAAGAATTATGCTTTTACAAGGACACCTGTCAGCAAAAATGAAGAACATGCAGTTCAACTGTCCCTTATAGCGCAATAATAAAATGTGAGCCCCCTTAGTGTATTAAAATAAAATATGTGAGATAAATTGTTACCAGCATATCTAGCTTATATTTATGGTGCACTCCACCATAAAATATTTTCTTTCCTACATATTTTCCATTGTCCAACTCTCGCCATAAATTTAGGCTACACTGTAGCTGAAATGTGTGAGCTGTGGCCTGACTTTGCCCACGGGGGGGGGGGGGGGGGGGGGGGTGGAGGGGGAACAAAGTTTAGGAAAATAAATGACATTTCTTGAGAACACAGAAATAAGGATGTTTTGGTTTTCCTACAGTCTTCCTTTAACTCTTTACCTACCAGATGAGTTCATTTCAACTTGCCTTCTAGGAAGAGTAGCTAGAGTTGGCTATATGTTGGGGTGAGCTCAGATGACACGCTGGCTATTGCATTTTGGGTTCTGGAAAGGGGGGGGGGGTCCGGTCATATGATGTTTTGATTCTTATTTTTAAAAATATAAACTGCTGGTTGGCTGCAGCAGGTGACACTGACAGCACTGGAGCCTGGTAACTGGCACTGGAGACTGGCAGATTACTCTGGAGCATGGCAGGTATCACTGGAGACTGGCAGATTGCTCTGGAGCATGGCAGGTATCACTGGAGACTGGCAGATTACTCTGGAGCATGGCAGGTATCACTGGAGACTGGCAGATTACTCTGCAGCATGGCAGGTATCACTGGAGACAGAAAGATGGCACTGGAGACTGGCAGATTACTCTGCAGCATGGCAGGTATCACTGGAGACTGGCAGATTACTCTGCAGCATGGCAGGTATCACTGGAGACTGGCAGATTACTCTGCAGCATGGCAGGTATCACTGGAGACTGGCAGATTACTCTGGAGCATGGCAGGTATCACTGGAGACTGGCAGATTACTCTGCAGCATGGCAGGTATCACTGGAGACTGGCAGATTACTCTGCAGCATGGCAGATATCACTGGAGACTGGCAGATTACTCTGCAGCATGGCAGATATCACTGGAGACTGGCAGATTACTCTGCAGCATGGCAGGTATCACTGGAGACTGGCAGATTACTCTGCAGCATGGCAGGTATCACTGGAGACTGGCAGATTACTCTGCAGCATGGCAGGTATCACTGGAGACTGGCAGATTACTCTGCAGCATGGCAGATATCACTGGAGACTGGCAGATTACTCTGCAGCATGGCAGATATCACTGGAGACTGGCAGATTACTCTGCAGCATGGCAGATATCACTGGAGACTGGCAGATTACTCTGCAGCATGACAGATATCACTGGAGACTGGCAGATTACTCTGCAGCATGGCAGGTATCACTGGAGACTGGCAGATTACTCTGCAGCATGGCAGGTATCACTGGAGACTGGCAGATTACTCTGCAGCATGGCAGGTATCACTGGAGACTGGCAGATTACTCTGCAGCATGGCAGATATCACTGGAGACTGGCAGATTACTCTGCAGCATGGCAGATATCACTGGAGACTGGCAGATTACTCTGCAGCATGGCAGGTATCACTGGACACTGGCAGATTACTCTGCAGCATGGCAGGTATCACTGGAGACTGGCAGATTACTCTGGAGCATGGCAGGTATCACTGGAGACTGGCAGATTACTCTGCAGCATGGCAGGTATCACTGGAGACTGGCAAATTACTCTGCAGCATGGCAGGTATCACTGGAGACTGGCAGATTACTCTGCAGCATGGCAGGTATCACTGGAGACTGGCAGATTACTCTGCAGCATGGCAGGTATCACTGGAGACTGGCAGATTACTCTGCAGCATGGCAGGTATCACTGGAGACTGGCAGATTACTCTGCAGCATGGCAGGTATCATTGGAGGCCGGCAGATTACTCTGGAGCATGGCAGGTATCACTGGAGACCGGCAGATTACTCTGCAGAATGGCAGGTATCACTGGAGACCGGCAGATTACTCTGGAGCATGGCAGGTATCACTGGAGACTGGCAGATTACTCTGCAGCATGGCAGGTATCACTGGAGACCGGCAGATTACTCTGGAGCATGGCAGGTATCACTGGAGACTGGCAGATTACTCTGCAGCATGGCAATTGTCACTGGAGACTGACAGCTGACACTGGAGACTGACAGATTACTCTGGAGCCTGGCAATTGTCACTGGAGACTGACAGCTGACACTGGAGACTGACAGATTACTCTGGAGCCTGGCAATTGTCACTGGAGACTGACAGCTGACACTGGAGACTGACAGATTACTCTGGAGCCTGGCAATTGTCACTGGAGACTGACAGCTGACACTGGAGACTGACAGATTACTCTGGAGCCTGGCAATTGTCACTGGAGACTGACAGCTGACACTGGAGACTGACAAATTACACTGGAGACTTACTGACTACTCTGGAGACTGACACCCGTCACTGGAGACTGACAGCTGACACTGGAGACTGACAGATTACTCTGGAGCCTGGCAATTGTCACTGGAGACTGACAGCTGACACTGGAGACTGACAGCTGACACTGGAGACTGGCAGATTACTCTGGAGCCTGGCAATTGTCACTGGAGACTGACAGCTGACACTGGAGACTGACAGATTACTCTGGAGCCTGGCAATTGTCACTGGAGACTGACAGCTGACACTGGAGACTGACAGATTACTCTGGAGCCTGGCAATTGTCACTGGAGACTGACAGCTGACACTGGAGACTGACAAAGTACACTGGAGACTTACTGACTACTCTGGAGACTGACACCCGTCACTGGAGACTGACAGCTGACACTGGAGACTGACAGATTACTCTGGAGCCTGGCAATTGTCACTGGAGACTGACAGCTGACACTGGAGACTGACAGCTGACACTGGAGACTGACAGATTACTCTGGAGCCTGGCAATTGTCACTGGAGACTGACAGCTGACACTGGAGACTGACAGCTGACACTGGAGACTGACAGATTACTCTGGAGCCTGGCAATTGGCACTGAATACTGTCAGCTTACACTGGAAACTGGCAGATTACTCTGGAGCCTGGCAACTGTCACTGGAGACAGAAAGATGGCACTGGAGCCTGGCAGGTGAAACTGGAGTCTGACAGATGACACAGGAGACTGACAGACTACTCTACACTGGAAAATGACAGATGACACTAGAGGCAGAGGATGCTGAAGTTGGCCAAATGAAACAGGAGATTGCAAGATTATAATGGGGACTGACAGATGACACTGGAGACTGGCATATGTCACTGGAGCCTGGCAGCTGGTACTGGAAACTGACAGCTGATGCTAGAAACACAAAGGGATAAAAAAGAATGATCCCACATTGATACAGAGCACTGACATTGGGGCCCAACAGCTTAAGCAGCAGACTGCCAGGCGACACTGATGACCACAAACTAAGGCAGGTGAAAAAATGTCAGACTGTTACTGAAACCTAACTACTGAAAGTGAAGACTGACAGCTCATACAGGAGACTGACAGCTGAGACTGCTAGACAACCATAAAATGAGGAAAAGGGCAACAGAGTTTGACTGCACAAACTGAAGAGTGTCTGCCTAGGGCGGCCACCTGCAGGGGGCATTGTAGCATGCGCTCCTACACTATAGTAGAAAAAAACACTTTGAGGCTGATTCATTACTAGCGCCAGGTATCGGCAGATGAGCGTCTGTATAGCGGCGCTTAGAGCCACCTCTAGTAGATGCTTGTGTGCGTGTATCGTGGGCTGTAACAGAGCGTCTCAGTCGCTGTAGCAACCTGGCCGGAATTGATAAATGAGATGTATGTTGGGTGTTCTAACACCAGTACAGCGTTGCAGGGAGCGAAAGGTAGCACCGGCTCAATGCGACCGACTCTCATTGCCTCATACCATATTCAACAAAAAACAGACGCACACAGCGATGGCGCTCTGGATCTGGTCGCTATAGCATAGAGCCGCAGGTGCTGTGTGATTAAAGTCTGTTTTTGAACACATATCCACCAGTAACAAAGCGAAATCACATGGAATGACATTGTTGTAACACTGTAACATTAACACTTTAGTGGCAGACCTGTAACGACAATTCTGCATAAAAATTAAAAAAATGGAAAAAGTTTTCAAAAAAATGAATCTTTCTAGGCCAGGAGAAGTGACACAATTATTTGAGATAAAAAAAAAAATAAAAACCAAACAGAAGAGTCGCTCACCATATTCGCTTTCATGTGGTTTTGTGTACAGCGCCCAGCGTTTACCAGACACTGCCAGCCACTACGAGGCACTACCTGCCGCTATCCCTTGATGAATAAACCCTTAGTCTGTGCTTTTAAACTGTGTCTGGAGCAGCCTGAACACCAAATACTGAGATTAGAATTAGAATGTCTGAAAGCTGACATGGGAACTGACCACAACCCCTTTCCTATAACTCAGTCTCTGAATTGTATTTATTCATGGCCACTATTTTTTTGTGTTAAGAGTTGAACCTATCTCGGCCCCTCCTTAGACAGACTTGCTTGTCTGTGCAGGGGAGGAAAGCTGCTCCCTATTTTGGTTGTCTGTATTTCCCCCCTTGTACAGGTCCACCTTTTGGTGCTTCAGTGGTCATGGATAAATAAAATCCTGGGGGTGAGCTGCAGATTAGCATCTGGATCCCAGCAACAACAGCTTTATTCAGCAGCTTACCAGGATATAAGCAAATATTTGTTTTTACACTTGGAAGATTTTTAGGGATAGTTGGGGTTCGGCGAGTTTGGAGTAACTTTGAAAAAATGCTTGGGGGGTTCGTGGACCTGAACCCGAAGGCGGTCCCTACTGAAATCAATAGGGACCTGAACTTTTTTGGGGGGTGGCTGTGGCGGGGCAGGGCGGTTCAGAATGTGCGACTTAACTCTGCCCAGACCCTCTCCTGTCAGCGGCAGTGGTAGCGGCAGCAGTTGCAGCAGCATTTGAGTCTGGCACCAGTAGGGGCTACAAAAAGATGGCCGCAGGCTCCCATGAGTGAAGACGCATCTAGTGCCATCACTAGTAGTGTCCTCACTCATGGGAGCCAGCGGCCATCTTTTTGTAGCCCCTACTGGTGCCAGACTCAAATGCTGACAGCAGCCCATCAACCATAACTCCCAACTTGTAAAGATAGGAAAGAGGGACACACGGGTAGGCACGAGCGCCACTGATTTTTGGTCAATTAAGACACACCCCTAGCCACACTCATACCACACCCCTAAACAGGGGATTGCCATGTGACTGGACATCCACATTCAAGCTCTGAGCTTTGTACTAACCTGATCCCAGCCGCACACTGCTGGGTTTAGTTGGTGTTTGTGCAGTGTTAACTGCTGTCTTCCATTCATCACACAGAGAGCAGGGACAGTGCGTACCAACACACACCAATCCCGGCGGTGGCCATGCTCACTCGGCTCCCCGTCCAATCCCAGCAATGGCTGAGCTCACTTACACTGAAGAGCTGCAGCTGATTGGCTAACGAGCTCTTCCTGCAACACGCGTTAGCAAAGAAGTCTGTCTGCACTGAGAAGGGAAATGGGCTGTGGATGGGGGTAGAGGACGCAGCGCCGTGGTGGCGATGAAGGCTCTTTGTCTGGCATAAGCCCCGACCGTCCTGCGGTAAGAGGGAAACTGGGCGGGACACGGGAATCATAATGTAATCCCAGGACAGTCCCGCCCAATCCGTGATGGTTGGGGGGTACGCATCAACCAGCTTTTCCGTGTTCAGGCAGGGCGCAAACTCGAACATGGACTTCTGGCTGAAGTCCATTTTCAGGCTTGGGAACCCAAACTGGCAGAGTTTGGTACGAACCCGAACTTTGCAGTTCAGGTTGGCCCATCTCTACTGATAATCTCAGCTAGTACTCCCCCTACTGGCTGAAAACAGGCAACAGCTTACATGTGTACTGTATTGTGGCCTAGATTGGTTCAGAAGCATCTTTGCTTGTTCCAGACATTGGCCTTGATTCACAAAGCGTTGAAAAAAACTCTCATGGTAGTATAAAAATCAATTCATGAGAAAAAAGCCTGAGAATTTCACTGTTAGTGAATCACCAGATAGGAAGACAATAAAAGTCAATGGCACTTTTTATTACAGGTAAAAAGAGGTAAAACGTTCAATACTTTTTTTCAGGAGTAAAAAAGTGCCATTGACTTTCATTGTCTTCCTATCTGGTGATTCACTAACAGTGACATTCTGATACTTTTTTCTCATGAATTGAATTTTTTACTACCATGAGAGTTTTTTTCAACTCTTAGTGAATCGAGGCCATTGTGTGCATGTTGGGAGATACAAGCATTACACTAGTTTCTTTGTATATATGTCTTGCCTTTACATTAAGCACTGTTTAGATGTCTGACTTGTACCCTGATGAAGGGACCCCTTGTAGTTCCAAAACATTGAATTTTTATAGAATAAACTACATCACCTATGAAGCTGAGTGCCAGCTGAAAGTGCTTTGTTTTACTACACTGGAGAGGAGCCACTATCTCATGTAGAAGAGGACCCTCCATTGCAGTAAATAGAGCAGGATGGCTGCATCATTTTAAATGATGGCGTGGGTGTGTTAGTCACAAATGTGGGGTTGGGTGCCAACATCGCTGGACTGGATTTAGTGATCAGGTTAGTTTCCAAGTGCTGGAATAGGAGCGATCCGCTACAGGGAATAAAGGGGACTCAAGCTTTGTTGTTTTTTTGCCTGGACAATCCCTTTAATTTGTATATTAGAAATGATGATAAAATCGCCTTTAACTTCATTATATACCCAAACCCCCTATTGGGACTCTGGGCTCGGTGTCTAGGTATGGCTGGAATTCGAAGGCGCTGAGGCAGAGTAATAATTACCATGAACACATCTGAGCCAGACGCGCTACCAGCCCCATTATTAGCCCATATATTTCAATACAGTTATTTGTTTGCTGGGAGGAAGCGCCATCATATTATCTCTGGGGAAAATGATTCTTATTGCTTCAGATAGCCGAGCTGCTGTAAATACAATTAGCCATCGGGAAATTTAACATTGTCTTCTGCGGCTGGGGAAGGGGGGCTGAGAGCCAAGGGTGAGGGTGGACAACTATTTCCAGGGTGGCTCTCTCTTTCTACTTCTCCAGTTTCTCTTTTTTGCTCTCTGTCTCATTTGTTTGTCTCTGTTATATGCCTTTCTCCTGTCTCCCTCTTCTTTCTCTCTCCTTCTCTCTCTCTCTCACACACACACACACACACACACACACATTCTCTCTTGTGTCTCCCTCCCTCAATCTTGTCTCTCTCTCTTGTGTCTGTCTCCCCTGTTTCTCTCTCTCTCTTGTGTCTGTCTCCCCTGTTTCTCTCTCTCTCTCATGAGTCTGTCTGTCTCTCTCCTTTCTCTCTCTCTCTCTCTCTCTTGTCTGTCTCCCCTGTTTCTCTCTCTCTCTCTTGTCTGTCTCCCCTGTCTCTCACTCTCTCTCATGAGTCTGTCTGTCTCTCTCCTTTATCTCCCTCTCTCTCTCTTGTCTGTCTCCCCTGTCTCTCTCTCTCTCATGAGTCTGTCTGTCTCTCTCCTTTATCTCCCTCTCTCTCTCTTGTGTCTGTCTCCCCTGTTTCTCTCTCTCTCTCTTGTGTCTGTCTCTCCTGTTTCTCTCTCTCTCTTGTGTCTGTCTCCCCTGTTTCTCTCTCTCTCTCTCTCTCTCTCTTGTGTCTGTCTCCCCTGTCTCTCACTCTCTCTCTCGTGAGTCTTCCCTGTTTCTCTCTCTCTCTTGTGTCTGTCTCCCCTGTTTCTCTCTCTCTCTCTCTTGTGTCTGTCTCCCCTGTTTCTCTCTCTCTCTCTCTCTCTCTCTCTCTCTCTTGTGTCTGTCTCCCCTGTCTCTCTCTCTCTCTCTCTCTCTCTCTTGTGTCTGTCTCTCTCCTCTCTCATCCGCTGTCTCTTGTGTTGTGTCTGTGTCTCTCCTCTCTCATCCGCTGTCTCTTGTGTCTGTGTCTCTCCTCTCTCATCCGCTGTCTCTTGTGTCTGTGTCTCTCCTCTCTCATCCGCTGTCTCTTGTGTCTGTGTCTCTCCTCTCTCATCCGCTGTCTCTTGTGTCTGTCTCTCTCCTCTCTCATCCGCTGTCTCTTGTGTCTGTGTCTCTCCTCTCTCATCCGCTGTCTCTTGTGTCTGTGTCTCTCCTCTCTCATCCGCTGTCTCTTGTGTCTGTCTCTCTCCTCTCTCATCCGCTGTCTCTTGTGTCTGTGTCTCTCCTCTCTCATCCGCTGTCTGTGTCTGTCTCTCTCCTCTCTCATCCGCTGTCTCTTGTGTCTGTCTCTCCTCTCTCATCCGCTGTCTCTTGTGTCTGTGTCTCTCCTCTCTCATCCGCTGTCTCTTGTGTCTGTCTCTCTCCTCTCTCATCCACTGTCTCTTGTGTCTGTGTCTCTCCTCTCTCATCCGCTGTCTCTTGTGTCTGTGTCTCTCCTCTCTCATCCGCTGTCTCTTGTGTCTGTGTCTCTCCTCTCTCATCCGCTGTCTCTTGTGTCTGTCTCTCTCCTCTCTCATCCGCTGTCTCTTGTGTCTGTCTCTCTCCTCTCTCGTCCGCTGTCTCTTGTGTCTGTCTCTCTCCTCTCTCATCCACTGTCTCTTGTGTCTGTGTCTCTCCTCTCTCATCCGCTGTCTGTGTCTGTCTCTCTCCTCTCTCATCCACTGTCTCTTGTGTCTGTCTCTCTCCTCTCTCATCCACTGTCTCTTGTGTCTGTGTCTCTCCTCTCTCATCCGCTGTCCCTTGTGTCTGTCTCTCTCCTCTGTCATCCGCTGTCTCTTGTGTCTGTGTCTCTCCTCTCTCATCCGCTGTCTCTTGTGTCTGTGTCTCTCCTCTCTCATCCGCTGTCTCTTGTGTCTGTCTCTCTCCTCTCTCATCCGCTGTCCCTTGTGTCTGTCTCTCTCCTCTCTCATCCGCTGTCTCTTGTGTCTGTCTCTCTCCTCTCTCATCCGCTGTCCCTTGTGTCTGTCTCTCTCCTCTCTCATCCGCTGTCTCTTGTGTCTGTCTCTCTCCTCTCTCATCCGCTGTCCCTTGTGTCTGTCTCTCTCCTCTGTCATCCGCTGTCTCTTGTGTCTGTCTCTCTCCTCTCTCATCCGCTGTCTCTTGTGTCTGTGTCTCTCCTCTCTCATCCGCTGTCTCTTGTGTCTGTGTCTCTCCTCTCTCATCCGCTGTCTCTTGTGTCTGTGTCTTTCCTCTCTCATCCGCTGTCTCTTGTGTCTGTCTCTCTCCTCTCTCATCCGCTGTCTCTTGTGTCTGTGTCTCTCCTCTGTCATCCGCTGTCTCTTGTGTCTGTCTCTCTCCTCTCTCATCCGCTGTCTCTTGTGTCTGTCTCCTCTCTCATCCGCTGTCTCTTGTGTCTGTCTCTCTCCTCTCTCATCCGCTGTCTCTTGTGTCTGTCTCTCTCCTCTCTCATCCGCTGTCTCTTGTGTCTGTCTCTCTCCTCTCTCATCCGCTGTCTCTTGTGTCTGTGTCTCTCCTCTCTCATCCGCTGTCTCTTGTGTCTGTCTCTCTCCTCTCTCATCCGCTGTCTCTTGTGTCTGTCTCTCTCATCCGCTGTCTCTTGTGTCTGTGTCTCTCCTCTCTCATCCGCTGTCTCTTGTGTCTGTGTCTCTCCTCTCTCATCCGCTGTCTCTTGTGTCTGTGTCTCTCCTCTCTCATCCGCTGTCTCTTGTGTCTGTGTCTCTCCTCTCTCATCCGCTGTCTCTTGTGTCTGTGTCTCTCCTCTCTCATCCGCTGTCTCTTGTGTCTGTCTCTCTCATCCGCTGTCTCCCTTTCCAGCCATTCAGATATGCTGAGAGCAGGAGCATGCCTCAGACTAGAGGAAAGCCGGGCATGCGGGCAGCAGCCCTATTAACCAGTCGCTGATCTCAGATCTGCTGTCTGGGCATGGTTATAGTGGGGAAAACATACATTTTATTATCTAGGTATAAGGAAGAGTAGACAGGGCTATTTAAACCGGGCCAACAACCTTACAGAGTTGTAAACATTCCCCTCAAAGCTCCCTTGGCTCATTCTGCATGCATGATACTGAATCATTGTCAGCACTTACATTTGCTCCTGCATCCAACTCAAAGCTGAAACCCCACCATTTTTTTTCTGCTTGCGGACATCCTGTTGGACTTCCTTTCCCAGCTTTCCAGCTCTGGTGCTGCCTGGATTTAACCCACAATGCAAAGCGACAGGAAACCCAGCAGCACTTCCTCTTTGCAGGCAGCCTGCAGCTTCCTGGGACACCATTTTGGTGGTACAATTGAGGACGGAAGGATTTATAAAAAATGTTTGCTTTTGCTTTAAATAAAAAAGAAATGTCTAAACAATCCAGCTCCCCCTAGGTAGGTAGGAGGGTACAATGCAATGTATTTGTTAACTGTCCACAATGGAAAACAATAAAGCTGGCGGTTATGACAGACAGCAACATGTTGGGGGATCACAGTGTCTGTTCCTGGCATCGGAGGAGTGACTCATCTCTCCAGCCTTCTCCTCAATGAAACAGCAAAGCCGTGTCATTCCTCTTCATGTGATGATGAGCCAGATGATATTAAAAAAAAAGACGTTTTATTTTTAGACTCAAGCTTTTAGGTTTTATTCTACTAAATCTGTCACAATCATGACACATCATGATTTTCTTCCTTTGTTTGCTGCTTGGAACATTCTAAAGAAGAACTCCGCTCTAATGAATGCAGCTAAAGAGAATCTGGATTTCATACAATCAATTGGTTAGATTTTCTGTTTATCTTTCTGTGATAAAAAAAGATCGAAAGAATTTATTTATATGAAATGTTTGATTAAATATCTAGAATTTGATTAAATATCTAGAATCAGTTTGGATGGAACAGCAAAAACCTGTAGCGCTCACAGTATTTTTTCTTTTTTTTTAATTTTAGATTTACAGACTCTGAAGGTCCACGTTAACCTGACTCTGACAACTGACAAGGTTAATGGACTGTCCAGGGTAAAACAAACAAAAATAGTACTCACCTCTTCTCTCCCTATCTGCTGCATCTCAGGCCATCTGTGTCCAGTTCCCCAACTGCAGAGGGGGGCAAGGGTGTACTCCAGTGACTGTAACTGACAGGGGGGCAAAGCCACGTCCTCTCATGTCACTGGTGAGCAGTTGCTGGGCTGCCAAGGAATCATCCAGGCCATAGGACTAAATCCAGGGACCCAGTAAGCTTCGAATAGCCGGACATAGAATCAGCAGCTGTTGGGGAGAAGAGGTATAATTTTTTCTTATTTGAGCATAGATAGTCCCTCTAAAGTGGACCTACATCCCTCCAGAGAACTCTCAGGCCTTGTTCACACCAAGGTGACTATTTGGTGACTGACCTGCGATGCATCACTTAGCAATCAGAAGGTAATGTCTTCCCATGCAAGTCTAAGGGGCCTTATATATCAGATGGGAGAGACTGAGCTTCAATTGCGCTGAGATTTGCAACGTTCTGCATGGAGCATTTTTGGGGGAAACAAATTGCAATTACTCCCCCATTCAGTCTATGGAAAAATATTTGCACATCTGCAATTAAAAAGTGATTGCAATTGCACTTGTAATGGAAAAAAGAGCCCAATTTCGTAGCGCCACTTGAGGATCTGCCGAGAGATGCTATTAGCGCCTCAGCAGCAACGCCAGCCACAGACAAATGGCGCTGTTAGTGTTTGGCTCCGAAGACTATGTGGCGTAGTACCTTTGCTTGATTGTTTTTCAATGGAGATGTAACCCACACGCCACACCAGGGCCGGCTGACATGTGGGGCGAGCTGTCACGAGTTCTTGGAATCTTGAGGGATGATAGGGATATGGCCTGGTGGAGTCACCACACAACGCAAACGTCTTTCCAAACTTTATTTGAAGCAACCACACTTCCACTTCAGCAACAGCAATCATCAAAGTACTTCAGCATAAATAGCAAACAGGCTCACAGGATCCTGGGGTCACTCTAGGGGTTTGGGACTATGCTACTGGTACCTTGTATGTTTGGTCCTCAGAACACTCCTCTCTGCTCCTTCTAGGCCCACACGGATGTCTCTCTGTGGTATCTCTCTCTGTCTTGCTCTGCATACTGTAGCTCTTTCTCCTGTGTGTAGCTCTCCTTCCTCAAAAGGGTTAGTAGCTCCACTCTGCTCACTACAGGGTCCTCTGCATGGCTGTCTCCATGGCTCTCTCTCAGCTATCCATGTTATCTCAGCTCAATATATCATCTCTCGACAACAGCTCTGCACAGTCTGATCCTTCTAGAATGTGTCAGCTCTTATATAACCTTTGTTGATGATGTCACTCTCCCACAGCAGCCTCTAGTGGTTAACTCCGGCACTGCTGTTATGTATTATGCAGCTAAGCTGTGTTATGCAGGGTTTTCTATGAGAGATGAGGTAACCCCAGTTTTTATCTGGGCCACACTCTTCCCCCCTGAAAATAATGTTGTCCCCGACATCAGTGGGTTAACTGGTGTAGACAGGTTGGTTGGTTGACCAAAGTTATATCTGGTATGGGTGGTTATCCCATTTGAACTATGACCGCCTGAGTGGTTACCGGTATACCCTCAGAGGTCCCAGTTAAACTGGTTTAGTTTGTTTCCCAGATTTCTACTAGAGTAGGTAAGTGTTTTTGCACCTGTCTATTTTTAGGTGACAGGGAAGTGGTTGCCTAACACATAAACAATTGTAAACATATTTAAATGATTAATGATAACAGTAAGACTATGAACATCCTATTCTATAAATGCTAACTACATTCTCGAAGATTTTCCTGTAAGAGAATGCAAATGGTTAGTAATGCATGAGTCCTTAAACACTTTCTTGAGTCTTGAAACTAACTAAGACTATTCTAAGTAATAGAACATTTGAATGTCCTTAGTCCATCAAAAAGTATGAGAAAAAAGGTTTAAAGATTCAAAAGTCTTCAGAAAAACAGGTGGTTGGTATGTGCCACACAGGTTGTGTTTCCTGGTGTACGGGAAATGAAACAAGTTTCAGATTCACAGTTCTGGGTACGGCACTTGGTGTACCTAAAGTATCATAGGTTATGGTCATAGGTCGTCTTCTTTCTCTAGTAGAGGTGTTTCTATTTGGTAGTACTTCTGATGTCTCAAGTTCCTCATTTTCTGTTACATCAGGTTCAACTTCTTGGGTTGGTTCAGGTTCATCTTCTGGTTCTGGTTCAGCTGTTACTGGATCAACAAGTTCCGAGTCCATGGTTGGTTCAGTTATTTCAGGCTCTTCCTTTGGTTCTTCCACAGGTAACTCTGGAATTACTTCAGGACTTGGTTGAATTACACATCTTGAACGTTGGTTTCTTGATGTTTGGGGCCCAAACTCTGTAGCTTTAGGATCTAGTTGACTCTTAGTTCTTCGATAACGGCCTCTTCTTGTTGGCATTCTCACAACATAGGTCTGATCTTCTTCATCTGAACTATGAGAGTTGTTTGTTAAAACAGGTGGTTCTTCAAGTTGTAGCTTTCTTCTTGAAGCTCTGGGTTGAGTTATTATTTCAGGTGGAGGTTTATCTGGTGGTAGGTAGTCACAAGGTAGTAACAAGTTTTGGTGTAGGATTCTTGTTTTGTTGTTTCCCATTTCTGGTTTAACTTCATAAACTGGGCTGTCTTCACTCTTTCTTTTAACAACTACATAGATTTTATCTTCCCAATATGATCTGAGTTTTCCAGGTCCAACTTTTTCATGTAAGTTTCTGACTAGAACATGACTTCCATTCTGCTCCATGACATTTTCTATCATAGTGTTGTTTATTTTTATGCTGTCCTTCAGTGACAACTTTAGAAGCGATGTTGTAGGCCTCAGTCATGCGTTCTTTCCAGGCAAGAACATATTCAGGGTAACTTCTGTAAGTGTCTGAAACTGGAGTATCAAGCATGATATCAATTGGTAGTCTTGGTGATCTTCCAAATAAAAGATAGAATGGGGAGTAACCTGTTGCGTCACTCTTGGTACAGTTGTAGGCATGCACCAACTTTGGTAAGGAATTCTTCCAATCTCTCTTTTCTTCAGAGGTCAAAGTTTTTAGCATTGACAGTAGGGTACGGTTGAAGCATTCTACTTGTCCATTACCTTCTGGATGGTAAGGAGTTGTATGGGATTTCTGGATTCTGCAGTATTTTTCTAGTTTAGCACAGAGTTGGTTTTCAAACTCTCTTCCTTGATCATGATGGAGCTTGGTTGGAAATTCAAACTTCAGAGCGAAATCATTAAATATCTTCTCTGCTGTTTTTCCAGACTTGTTGGTAGTTGGATAAGCTTGAGCAAATCTGGTGAAATGATCCATGACTACGAGGATATATTCATAACCTCCTTTACACTTGTCAAGGTGCAGAAAGTCTATGGACACCATCTCAAATGGGTAAGTTGTTGTAATTTTTCCCATGGGTGCACTTGTTGGACTGTAAGAGCGTTTGTCTTTCAAGCAACCGCATTCTCTTGACACATAGTGTTCAATGTCTCTTTCACTTTCACAGTTTCTTCCACTGTAAAAGGACACCAATTGGGCATGTATTCTTCACTTTGGACTTGAATTGCTTGGATGGGAGTTACAATGTCCTCCATTCCAACTTCTTCTGAACATAGTTGCATGAAGTCATCTGGTTCTAAAGGCATTATTGATAATACATCTGCGTCAGTGTTAGACTTTCCTGGGCGATACTTGATACTGAAGTTGAAATCAGCAAGTTCAGCAACCCATCTCTGACCAGTCGCATTGAGTTTTACAGTGGTAAGGACGTAGGTTAATGGATTGTTGTCTGTGTAGACCACAAACTCTGGACTGTAGTATAAGTAGTCTCTGAATCTTTCACAGATAACCCATTTCATAGCTAGGAACTCTAACTTCCCAGAAAGCAAATGGTAGTTCTTCTCAGCTGGTGTCAATGTTCTTGACCCGTAGCCAATAACTCTCAACTGGCTGTTTTGACGTTGATATAGGACTGCTCCAAGTCCCACTTGAGATGCGTCACAATGTAGAGTGAATGGACTATTGAAGTCTGGATATGCCATGACTGGATTAAACACTCAACTAGTTCTTCCAATACTTATTGGTGATGAAAAGTCTAGTTGATAGGTTGTTGGGCGGAAGCAGAAAATCTTCCTTTAGGTTTAGTTCTGCATTGATTCATCTTCTTTTCCTCTGGCATCACAGCTCTTGAGGTTCCTGCCAAGAGAGCATATAATGGAGATGCAATCTTGGAAAAGTTCTGGATGCAAGTTCGGTAGTAGGATAGGAAACCTAGGATATTCCTCAGCTCTCCTACAGTAGATGGAGGTTTGTTCTTCAACGCCATCACTGGAGCAATTTCTCTTGGATCCATAGTGTAACCTTCTCTAGACACAATCTTTCCGAGGTATCTGACTTGTTTCTTGAATAACTCACATTTCTTTGGTGTCAGTTTCACGCCATGTTGCTAGTAACGCTGTAAGACGGTTCTCACATGTTCCACATGGTCAGCAAATGAATTGCTACGGACGAGGTTATCATCCAAGTAAGGTTGGCAGATGTCATCTCTCAGATCCTCCAAACACGTTTCCATGCTGCTCTGGAATTCTGCAGGAGCATTGCTGAGTCCAAAGGGAATGCAGATCCATTTATACAATCCCCAAGGAGTGATGAAGGCTGTTAATGGTCTACTGGATTCTTCAATGAAACCTTGATGGTACGCTTTGCCCTGGTCAAGGACAAAAAAACCAAGTACTTCCTGACAACTGGTCAAGCATGTCTTGAATCTTGGGAAAAGGATGACGATCTGGTATGTTTCTTTGATTCAGCTCTCTGTAGTCACAGCAAAGCCTTAAAGTTCCATCCTTCTTCCTAACACAAACAATAGGAGATGAGTAGAATGACTTGGACTTCTGGACCCATCCTCTATTGGTGAGATCTTGCAGGTACTCTTTCACTTCTTTGTGCAAGGGTTTTGGCATTGACCGGTAACCCTTGGTCACTGGAGTAGTGTCTTTCAAGTTAATCTTCATTTTCAGTGAAAGAACGCAACCAACATCATAGTCATCTTTGGCAAAGGCATGACAATCTTCTCTCAGCATCTGTGTCACCATCCTTTGTTCTTCTGGTCGCAGATGTTCTAAGGACACTGGTGGATCCCATCGTTCTCTTGAAGATGAGGGTCTTCTCTGAGGGTGAAAGAGGTTCACTCTGGGAGATGAGCTGGTACTATCAGGAGATGATTGGGCTGGTCTCACATCAGCTGGGTATACCGTTTTGACAGCTTCTAGGTGTCCCAGAGAAGTTTTAGGTTCCCGTTATGTTTTGTAGAATTCATCACTAACACACTTTTGCAAAACAACTATAAGGAACAGTTACCACAGTCTCACCTGTGATGATTCCTTCTGGCAGCTGTACAGGATCTGTTGGCACAAACAGCATCTGCTGTGGTCTTGATCTAGGTCCGACTCTGACACCACACTTCACTCCTACTGCGGTATGGGCAGGAATGGTAGTTGGACGCAGGCCTACCTTGACTTCTCTGACTGCTACTGTACTGGTCTTCTTCAATGGTTGCACAACTCTCGCCGCTGCTCTGTTTGGTAACGAAAAGGATGTCTACTAATGGAGTAAAAGTCTTTGTTCTTTTGATCACTTCAGTAATCACGTTGTAACCAATGATTGGCTCTTCTGCCACCCGTCGGTCACCGGTGATCAGGAATGGTACTAACAGTTCACTAGGTCTACTGTTCTTGGCGTGCAGGTGGAATGTCACTTCAACCCATCCCAGGAAGGGTATCACTCTTTGGTTTGCAGCTCTACCACTGAGTGGGCCAGGCCTTACCAGATCATTGACGGACCTGAGTCTGGTAAGTGGCACCTTCTCCAGGATACTGACTCCTGTGTCCCACAAGGCTTTGCAAGACAGTCCATCTAGTTTACAATGGATCATGCACTTTCCTCCAACAAGATCAATTAACTTAGGCTGGCCTTCTGACAGGGTGTAGATTGATGACCTGGCGCTTCCAATACTGCTCACGGAGTTGTTTTCTCTTGCTTGCAGTCTTTGCTGACTGTCACACACTTGTGGATAATACTGGTGCAACCGTTCTTCATTCTGGTTAGTTTGGGTCTGCTTTGGGGTTGAGACAACTGGTTGTCCTTCACTCGCAAATCTCTGTCTTTTTAGATGTTTAAAGTGAGGTGTTCTGCAATCTTTGGCAGTGTCCTTCCTCACCACATTTTAGGCAGTGGCAGCAACTTCTACCTTGATTGGAGTACAAACAGTCTTCACAAGTGATGGGTGGTCTATTTCCAGGATAACCCGCCCCCCTGTACCTTATCCCACTCTCCTCTCCTCAGTAAGTGTGATGCTTCTGAGTCAAGATGGCGGCGCCCGTATCCTAAATTCCTGAACAGAGTTGCAGCCCAGTGGGGGAAAGAATAATAAGTTAGTGACTAAAAACGTAAAATATATTAATTTTAGATGCTGGGGAACCGTTTTTTAAGAGTTTGGGCTTTTCATTAAATCACGCTGAAGGTCCGGTTTAACTTCTGTAATCGCTCTGATTCAAGACTGGCAGCATCATTTATTTTCTCTATCATCTGTAATGTGAGGCTGCTCCAGATACTGCTTAAGCTGGAACTTGATGTTTTCACTTAAAAGGCCTGTCCAGACTGATCTGAGAAACTTTTTCTGGATTAAACCTGGATCAAATCTCTCTTCAGCGTCGTCCTCTCTGGATGCAAACAATAGTCTCTCTTTAAGCACAATAGCTCTGAACAAGAAGTTTTGAGGAGATTCTTTGCTGACTCCATCATAGTCTGTTGTAAGGCTTGTATCTGCTCTTGTACTTGTTGCAGCACCTTCCGTGGGGAGGGTCTTTCCTCTGCTGGCTCAGGACCTATCTCTTCTATCCCAGTCCCCAAGGTTGCAATAAACTGGGCTAATTTCTGCAAAAAGGCCATGATAACCTCCTCTTCCTCACCTTCTTCCTCCTCATCTAACACAGCAATAATGGCTGCGGTCAGATGTCAGCGGGTGCATGCAGGGGAAAGTCTGTCACTGGGCACTTTAACAAACTTTGCAACTGAAACGAGTTCTGCATGGGTTAATGGTAGTAGGGAGACACTGATAGCTTCTAGCTGTTGTGGCACATCCATTTCTACTTCTCTTGTTAAGTAATACACTTTACAGTTTAAACAGTTCAAATATGCAATAGCCGTGTACTGTCACTTTAAGACACTGGGGCGCTTGCTGCCCCGGGTGCTAGAAAGCCTAGCTACTGCTCTGCTGGACAGGCCAAGGATCCCATGTCAGCTGAATGGGCACAAAAAAAAAAAAAACTCTAACCAAACAAAATGGGACTGAAATGGCAGATTGAAGTCTATGGGAGAATGACACGGAGCATCTGATGTGATGTGGTGCTGTTGGGAACACATCACCGGTGCTAACCAAACACCTTGTGATCTTGATACATGGAATGCTACATGGCGCTAAGTGTGGCGCTAAACATCTTTTCGCAACATAAATATGACTTGCAGCTGGCGCTGAAAAAAAACTTAAAGCGGACCAAAACAGACAGCGATTCACGGGCCGATCCAATCCCCCCCCCGGGGCATTCAAAATCAGGATGTCCCGCTGTGTGAAACACTTACCTTCTTTCCCGGTCCAACGGCACATGCATTTGTGAATGGCCAGCGCGGGCACGCTCCCTGTTCGGCGGTAGTGGGGGATGCGGCCGAGCACTCTGATTGGCTGAGCGGCCTTGCATATGCTTTAGGACTGGGAAGAGGTGAGTTGATTTCCGCAACTTGGGGGGTTTCACAAAGTGGGGCACCTCCGATCAGGGTTCCCCGGGGCAAGAACCAAAACCCAGGATAGTCAAAATCCTGGGTTTTGGTCCACTTTAAATAAGGCCTAAAATAAGTAAAAAAAAAGATGTATTTTGTAGGCAATACAGTTAAAATAGATAAAAATAGATAGATAAACAGATAAATAATCCAAGCACAATAGCAATTGCTGGTAAAGCACTGTGCCAAAACTGGCCAATTGTAAGCAAATGCCTAAAATAATCACTAGCAATCCCTTTGGTGTCAATAACGACTCAGGAAGGATATAACCTCAGAAACTCCCACTAACCACCTTCCAGCCCCGCAATAAGCAATAGTCACCTGTTCCAGGCCGGGTCTCTGATTGGGGACAAGAAGCCACAGAAACCCAATATAGGACGACCCTGTCTAGGAAAAGTGAGCATAGCTCCCCACCGGGAAGGGGAGAGATGGGAGGTGAAGTTTAGGTGCTGAGGGAAATCCTGTGCTTAGTTAGGTACAGCCCCATTAATAAAATGTCAGAATAGATAAGCAGTCATGAGTAGTATATCGCTGTACCTATCCCAGGTAGCCTATATGTGATGACAGGTCCCCTTTAATAGTACAACAGAGCTTTTACACTGCTGGTAGAAGTTCCTGGGCGTATTCTGGTTGTTGGCTGGAGTTGTTCCTTAATTTTGTCCCAAATTGCAAAATACATTATTTGCGTCTGCGAGAGCGGCGTCCTCGCATGAGCGGTTGGATGGTTCTGGTTACATGAGAGCCGTTCACCGCGCTGGGGTCAGGTGCAGAGAGGGCGTCGGTTTATAAATAGGCTCACACGTCCCTGTGTCATTGTCCCCCAGGCATGGAAGGGTTAATAGGCCTTCTCCCAGCAGGACCGTGCCACTGTTGCCATAGTAACAAACATCTCTCAATAGCTGCTGACTGTCCCACTTTCTGGCAGGTCCCCAATAAAGCCTTAAATCTCTCCTGTTCCTCATGAGCTGCTATTGACTGGGGAGTTACTTTCCAACTTGTATTAAAATTAAAGAGGGACTCAGCCTAAGGTGAAGATTACCTACTCTCGGTGTGGGGGGGGGGGACTTGGGGGGTATGGACAAGTAGAATTATATAACTGAATGAACCTCTAGTTTTCCAAAGCAGAAAACATGCAGACCTCCCCTTTAAACTCAATTTTCCATAAGTATAATGCAAACAGAGACCTCCCCTCTTTCACCTTCTAACTTTCCAAAACAGATAGCAAGCAGGGGATCCCTTTAACCTTTCTTAGAAGCAAGACATGAGCAGAGACCCCCTTTAACTATTCGAAGCCGAATAGAAGTAGGTCTCCTTTAAAGCAGACCTCTACACCTCTGGTTCCCAACTAACTCTTAAACAAAGATTTCAAACACAGTGCTACATCTTCAGATGCACACATCAAATTGCCTCACCCACCAGGTACCAGTTCAGTGCATAACACTTTGTGTTTATTTTTCTAAAGCCTAGAATATAAGAACATAACATTTTCAGAGGTTTCGAATGCTAGTTGCCATAGACACAGTGGCCCACCGTGCCTGTGCTGTAGCATTGCTTATGCGCCCCATGTGACTACCAGCCAATGGAATTTGTTGGGCTCACCACATGTGGTGCCTCGCATGTATGGCTGTCATGTGATCTCCATTGGTGGACGGGTGTTGGTGTGCAGCAGCAAAGCAATTGGAGTGAATAAGCGCTAAGTTTGCTTGGACATTTTGGAAGGGTTTAATTCCTCTGGCGGGAATCCAGCACCATGTGGGCAGGCCATTAGAGTGTCCGGAGCAATGGCCGCCCATATGAACGTCAGAAAGCCAGTGACTGTGCTTTATTCATGAGGTAAAGGTAAGCTTTATAAGCGTTCTGGGGGTTGTAAGCGGCCAGCCTGTCATATAGCATGGCACGGGTGTTGGTCTGCTTTATGTGCAGACGGGCATCGCAATTTCGGATCTGACTGGGAAGTAGGAGGATGTGGGTTGTTTGAGGGTGTAAGCCCCCTTTACATGGAATATACTGGTCTTACGCTAAATACATGACGCCTTTATATGAATATAGGTGTTCTGAGGGGTTGTGTGCGGCCAGCCTGTCATATAGCGTGGCACGGGTGTTGGTCCGCTTTATGTGCAGATAGGCATCACAATTTCAGATCTGACTGGGAAGTAGGAGGATGTGGGTATTTTTGAGGGTGTAGGCCCCCTTTACATGGAATATTCTGGTCTTACGCTAAATACATGACGCCTTTATATGAATATAGGTGTTCTGAGGGGTTGTGTGCGGCCAGCCTGTCATATAGCGTGGCACGGGTGTTGGTCCGCTTTATGT
Organism: Gastrophryne carolinensis; assembly: GCA_027917425.1. Classification (NCBI taxonomy): domain Eukaryota; kingdom Metazoa; phylum Chordata; class Amphibia; order Anura; family Microhylidae; genus Gastrophryne; species Gastrophryne carolinensis. The sequence goes on along the minus strand of CM051235.1, from coordinate 246,994,874 downwards.
GCAGACAGGCATCACAATTTCAGATCTGACTGGGAAGTAGGAGGATGTGGGTATTTTTGAGGGTGTAGGCCCCCTTTACATGGAATATCCTGGTCTTACTCTAAATACATGACACCTATATATGAATATAGGCGTTCTGGGGAGTTGTGTGCGGCCAGCCTGTCATATAGCGCGGCACGGGTGTTGGTCCGCTTTAGGTGCAAATTGGCATTGCAATTTTGTATCTGACTGGGAAGTAGGAGAATGTGGGTATTTTTGAGGGTGTAGGCCCCCTTTAAATGGAATATCCTGGTCTTACTCTAAATACATGACACCTATATATGAATATAGGTGTTCTGGGGGGTTGTGTGCAGCCAGACTGTCATATAGCGCGGCACGGGTGTTGGTCCGCTTCAGGTGCAAATTGGCATTGCAATTTCGGATCTGACTGGGAAGTCGGAGGATGTGGGTATTTTTGAGGGTGTAGGCCCCCTTTACATGGAATATCCTGGTCTTACTCTAAATACATGACACCTATATATGAATATAGGCATTCTGGGGGGTTGTGTGCGATCAGCCTGTCATATAGCGCCGCACAGGTGTTGGTCCGCTTCAAGTGCAAATTGGCATCGCAATTTCGGATCTGACTGGAAAGTAGGAGGATGTGGTTTTTTTGAGGGTGTAGGCCCCCTTTACATGGAATATCCTGGTCTTACTCTAAATACATAAATAATGGCCGATAATTCACTTACACATCAAATCTTAAGTTCTGCTTCTCTTCGAAGAAGTAGTCCAGCACAAACTTCCGGACAAAATCTGGATTGAGCGTGTTGTCGATGACCTCCGTCCGGCCGAACTGTCCAAATAAACACAAAGCAATTCAGTTAGTGACTACAAGCTCGGCAAAACATGGGGCTCTCTCTCTCTCTCAGTTAAAGTGGACCAAAACCCACCAAACTTATAAAATACATTTGGCCAAAGCCCCTGCCAATATTCCTTTCTTAGGGTGTAGAACTAGAAATTGATATTTTTGTTTTTAGAATCGTCCTGAAACACTGATTTATTTGCTGTCCCTCTCTGTAACATGGCAGGATATCGGTCATTGCATGACATCATTGCCACACACAATAATGCTAATAAATGGAGAAGGCGGAGCTCTCAGCTCAAACAGGCGGCATTACCTGTGATTAGAATGAAACAGGAGCACTAAAAATTAGCAAAAAGTGATCTTCATGGAGGGAGCAATTCAGGGGATGTTAGTTAAAAAATGGGGTTTTGGTCCGCTTTAAGCTGGAATCCAATAAACATCTTAGAGGTTATCCACAATTTACACACAATTACTAATATGCTGAATATATCAGACAATAATGTTTACAGTGAAAAAGGCATAATATCTGTAAAATAAAGAATGAAAGAAGATTGCAATATTTCGATAAAGGGCACCTCTAGCATAATATAAAGATGTTGTAAAGGAGCCTTGAATAACAGCTTAGTGCTATTGCAAGTCTTCTGATGTTTGTGGGGGCACATTCTGCCTGGTGGTATCAGCCCTTTGTGACTGCTGGTGGACACATGGGTCTGGAAAAGGGGGGTTGGGGGGCTGTGTATGGGGGGGTTCATCTTTTAGGGTGCCCCCCAGACATGAGCAGCAGTAGTATTGCCATAGGGAAGCAATCCTGTTTTGGGGGTTTTAAGGTGGTTAATGCTGCTGTCCCCCAGTGGGGGGCAGTTAGAGATGAGCAGGTTCCTCTGTAAAAGGGGAATAGTACAATTAATAACAACAACTCCTACCAGAAGAAAAAAAAACAGTTCAATTGCAGTATATAAATGGTCCCTCCTCTCACTATCCAGCATATTATATGGAGTTTTAAAGGGGAACAAAACTTTCCTGGGTTTTGTTTCATGCCCCTTTTATCACACCCCCAAACTTCGCCCAGTAAAATTCACCTCACCTTGGCTCTGAGCCGTTTGCCGTGTTTATATCATTGATTCAAAGAGGAGCGAGAGTGGCAGCATCCTCAGCAGTGCTCCATTCAGGAGCGCATGCAGAGCCCAAGGATGCAGGGGATGTGTCCGCTCATGCTCCCCATTGTAAACAATTAGAAAGGCAAATGGTTCTGATTCCACGAAAGTCCGCACATGTGCCATTGGGCCAAGAAAAGGTGAGTGATTACTGTTGGACTGGGGAAAGGTGAGTGGTTACCAGTGCCCCCAGGGGGTTTCACACAGGGCGACCGGGAATCTTTGGGATTCTGAGGGCGGCCACAACAGTTCAATATAGGACAATGTCCCAATAGAGATCCTTCAAACTGCTTTCTAGAGACCAGAATCCCCCTCTGAATCTGAATAGTGTTTGTATCCAGGTGCCTGGCAGACCAAAACATTCCCCAAAATGTCATCAAACTTCAACCCAACAGAACTGAGGCTGATTCCAGCAGCATTTCTGGTTGGGAACAATAAGACTCCCTTTTTTTTATTTCACTCAACTTTAATCTGAATTTGCATCAGATTAAAAGCAGAGACGTTAAAGTATTTGGCAAGTCAAAAGTTAAGAAAATAAATATCAGTAGCTTACCTCACATTGAGTGGCTGCAGCGTTGTCCTTTCTCTCCCAACTGGCTCCTTGGTGAGGAAAATCACTTCCTCATTCAGCTTTCAGTCCCCATCCCACTGATCTGCTCCATCAATCAAACGAAGGATGGAAACACCCCCCACTCCCTGCCAAGACATCCTGATTGGCTCTCTCTGCAGCTCTGAAACCCCGCCTTCCTCTCACACTCATCACAGTGTGCTTACATCACATCACTGTGGCCACACCCATTGTTTCTCCACATTTTTCTCTGCATCTCCAATGCTCTTATTCTATTAAAGATAACTTAGGAACTACAGAGTCTTTTGGAAAATGGATTGAAGGTTGGGACAGTTCAAAGTGTAGCCCGAGACAATGTGACAACAATAGGGCTTGCCTTTAGTATAACTTTAATTTCCAAGGCACTGGGTCACAATATGCTGTATATCACAAATATGCAACTATTAGCTTAAAGTGGACCAAAACCCAGCATTTTGACTATCCTGGGTTCTAGTCTTTTCCCTTGGGGCACCTCAATAAGGGGGTGCCCCGCTGTGTGAAATCCCTCAGGTCGCCGAAACAAACCTCAAACTAACCCCGATCCTATGACGCATACGTCCAATGAGCACGCTCTAATCCACTCCCGCCTCTTCGTCTAAGCCTTCGTCTAAGGAAATCGGCTCTGAGAACACTGACGGCCGCATCCCCCTCTTCCCTCTAACAGGGGGCGTCCCCGTGCTAGCCATTCACAAATGGCAGATGTTAGAGGGATAGCGGCTAGGATGCGGCTAGCGCATGCACCGTTGGACTGGGAAAGAAGGCAAGTGCATGGGCGACCTGGGGGGTTTCACACAGTGGGGCATCCCAATTTTGGAAGCCTCTAGGTGATCGCCGTGGGTTTTGGTCCACTTTAATCCCCTGAAGACCAAGAGTCATCTTAGGCTGGATGTCCAGAGTAATAAAATGACACTTGCATCCAATATATTCTGGCCAGCCTATAGGGCGCTATTATTTCTAAAACTACAAAAAGATCACTGGCGATCCCGCAGCACATGTACAGTTCACAACCACATCCCTTCAAAATCTGTAGCTGAGGCGCATACCTGCACCAGGCATTTCTGAATGCGGCCATCAGTGCTCACTCTATTCAGCTTGCCAGCCAATCTGACATCAGAGCGGCTAACAGAATGGAGCAGACTGCACCGATTGGCTGCCCACCCGCACATGCAGTGGGATCGCCAGAGAGAGGAGTAAATGTGGGAATCCCCAGGGATACACACAGTGGGCCATCACAAATTGGGATGCCCCGCCGGATAGGGACAACACACAGGATTGTTCCTTTATAACTTGCTTTGGAAAATCATTTGCATGATCCCCATTTTCTTTTTTCTCTTTGATGGATTTGTCTCCAAATAATGGATTACACATTTAATCCATCAGTTATTTACCTCAATTTAATCCAGCCTAACAAAGACACCAGTACTTACAGTAAATAGAAAAGACTTAAATACATTTTATTTTGTTTGTTTTGCTCACATTTTCAACTTTGTTTTAAAGAGGACCAATAATCAAAAATAACTGCTGGTCTATTTAGCCCACTGCCAGCCCAGTGCTGGGCAGTTTCCACTTTCCCCTCGCTGGTTCACCATACTATGTGACTGGCACTGTGTTACCCAATGGAGTCACTGGTAAACTTACCTTATCCCCTGGGGTCACTGGTAAACTTACCTTATCCCCTGGGGTCACTGGTAAACTTACCTTATCCCCTGGGGTCACTGGTAAACTTACCTTATCCCCTGGGGTCACTAGTAAACTTACCTTATCCCCTGGGGTCACTGGTAAACTTACCTTATCCCCTGGGGTCACTGGTAAACTTACCTTTTTTTCCTTGTTTCCATAGTGCATGTGCAGGGCAATCAGCAGGGCCCATTCCATTTAGATTTCCAAGTATTTTTTTTGTTCATTCAGATTTTGGAGCGAGTACCATCCATTTAGAAAGGCCTGGTGTGGGTGGTGTTGCTCTCCTTTAATTCTGCTTGCTACTCCTGACTTGGCATCAGCATTTCTTGACAAGTAACAAGGAGCCATAATTTGGCCATCAAACTGCGTAATACCACCATATAGACTTCAGGTGATTGCAGGGCTGCTTCCATAGTCTGTTAACCCATGAAGGCCAAACCCATTACTATCTGCCCTATAAATCACAAAGTACCAATTTAGGCTATAGCTCAAAGCTCAAACATAATTGTTATATCCATTAATTTAGACATTACATACTACACCTTCAACGTGACCATTGTGCATCAAGTACTGTATTATGGCCCTGGTGTAATATTACCTTATAATAATAATAATGCTGGTGGGTGAATAATATGCTGCAATAATATGGTCAGCAATGTCTGCATAATTAGCTCTGTATCAGTTTACAACACCTGATCTATTCCACTAATGGTCAGTCCCAATTACTTGAGGATTAGAGGCTGCTCCACCGCCTCTCATTTGCCACCCTTCGGGAAAACAATACTGATTATAGCACTTTCTCTCTTCCTCTCTCTCTTGGATATGCTTAATGCTTTGGGCATCCTTCCAGGTTTTTTTTTTTTTTATAAAATCATTATTCCATATACTGGGGAATGCCTCGGCCATCTGCATGCCATTCCATAGCATAATGGAGGCTAACGTGCCAACACACATTTTTCATCTATTTAATCCGGACCATGCTATGCAATCCTCCACCATAACATCTGCCTGTTTTCTAAGGAGTCATTTTCCTTTTTCTAGTGATCTTTTACACTATTAGCATTTTTATACACTTCCCCAGACTGATATATTGTGCTTTAGTGATAAATATTGCTCCAGACATATTGCTCTGCAGAAGTAGTAGAATACTACCCTTGGCTGATGTATTGTGCTCCACTGCTTTAGACATATATATATATATATATATATATATATATATATATATCCTGTCTGATATGTTGTTCTCCAGTGATATATATTGCTCCAGGTATACTGATCTCTTGTCATATATACTTCTTCTGGATGATACATTGTGCTACACTGAAATATAGGCCCTATTTATGAAGTGCGCCGTTTAGCATCTTTCTGGAGTGCTGCCATTTTTGTCTCAACTGGCGCTGTGGACTACATTGGTGCTATCAGCTACTGTGCAGAATGCTTTGATTGTTGCACTAGGTATTGACCGACCTTCAAGCCTGATTCATAGCTTCACCCTGAATGCTCATTTTTTTTGCGGAAGTGAACTAGGAAACCGGGAATTTGCGAACGCTCGTAATATTCACAGCCACGTCCCCAGAAATAGTCGCCCATACAGTTTAGCCTGGCAATTACAGATTGCCTGTTGAACACGTTTCGGCAGCCGAGTTTGTACCTGTTTTCAGCTGTTTCCATCTGAATCCATCAATTTCGGTGTTCCTTGGCCACCGCTTGCCTTCTGATATGCGCAGACATGTTTGTTTTTTAAAAACCTGGCTGGCTCCCACTTGGGGGGCATCCCATGTAGTGTGCATATCTGTAGTGTCCTTTACCTTTTCCCACTTGGTTTCTGTCGGGGATCTTATGTAGTATACATGTGTGTAGTGTAACTTACCTTTTCCCACTTGGTTCCTGAGGGGCATCCCATGTAGTATGCATGTCTGTAGTGTGCCTTTCCCTCTCCAAGTTGTTTCCTTCTGGGGCATCCCATGTCATCTGCATCCCCGCACTGTCACTCACCATCTTCTTCTGTGTTCTTTCATTCTTCCGCCTCCTTATTTTCCCATGCCCTCACCTACCCCAGCTTGACCTGCTGCACCCTGCCTAAAGCCTGTTGCTGTAATACAGGACACCACACAGCATATTACTTTTATTTATTTTTTTTTTTTTTAGAAAACATTTTAAAATTTTTGTTTTTTTTTTCAATAAGAAACATTCTAAAAAGGGCTGTGGACTCCTGTTTAACAACATGGCACCTGTAAAGACAAAAGAAATGCATATCAGCATCTGCTCAAACACATTTATGCCAGTTCTCGTTCAGTTGTCCTTTTAGGGGGCACCACTTCTTCTGGGTCTGTAATGACATGCAAACAGATGTGTGTTCAGCTTGTGTCGTGGTCTGCTTGAATTTGTTTGCACTCACCTGAGTCTGGCGTGCTTCCTGTCTCAGTTGGCCCCATTCACCCAGGTCCATTCGTGTGTTTTGTGTCTGTTGTCCTACCTGACTGTTCTTGGGCTGTGTGCGACTCCAAGCCCAACACCTGGGCCACCTTCTCTTCAGCTGGTTCCAGGGGCTGTTGGTGGAGAGGCTGAGGAGGGGGATGAGGATGTTGGCAGCGGTTGGGGCCACCGCACTACCCCCACACCCTGTCTGGCTGGTTTCACTGGTCAGACCTCTCTATTCTGTGTGGCCTTAATTCTCAGTCAGAACTCCCCAGCTAGAAGAAAAAAGAACATTCACTTGCACAGTTCTGCATGAGTGCTCACCTTCTCTCTTGGGCATCCACTTACCTGGGATGTTCTGGCGGCCACTATCTTCGTTTGAGGTGCGACCAGTGCTGCATCATTTGTGGCGCACATAACTCTACTCTCTGCAATTACAGGCAAATTGTAAGGTATCTGGACTCTCTCTTGTCTGATCCTGCCACAGTTTTACATTCCCTTCTACCTACAGACATATTTGGGCCCCCAGCATCCCCTACAAACAGGCAAGGATGGGTTGTGTGACAGTGTCCAGAGCGCATGTCTGACGGCAGCTTTACATGTGGGGTTGCACACCAATGGTGTGGGCCTGTTTTACACCTGGCAGCCAGGGTTTTGGGTCTGGCCTTCTTTGCATTCTCAAGTCGATCCAACCCTTTCTGTCTTTGAATACCAGGTCTCCTCTAACTCTGCCTTCAATCATATGGCTGCAGTCTGCATGTGTACCTTCTTGTAAAGGAACAAACATGTATAGGCGAATTGCATCGCATGGCAGAGCATGGGTACTTACCACCATGATGTATTCTTGCTGTTCAGGGGTGAATCGGGTGGGTACCTTGTTGATCTCATCTTGTCATCTTGTCCTCTGTGTGAAACGCCCCAGCGGATGTGTGCTGGCGACGTGCAGACGCCCATGATGCTGTAGCCTATAGGTTGCAAACACATGTGCTGGCCCATTAAATCAACTCAATTGTTGGCAAATTAACTACCCACTTGTGTATAAAAACACACACCTGACCCCTGGACTTTAATGGCAGTGCTTACTTGTGGACAGACTATGCCGAAGCACAGATAACACCACAGCCCCCAGAGCCCAGAGGACAGGCATGGCCGAGGGAGCCACAGAACTCGGCCAAGGCACCTCAGCCACACCATTCGTCCAGCAGGGTTCCTCGGGCTCCTGACACAGCCCACCCTGTACCACCCACCAGTCAGGCCACTGGAGCCCAGTTGCGGACCCCATTGTGGAGCCCCCTGCGAAGCATGGCTGCTTGTTTCTTGGCCAGTAGCCTGCTAACCAGTCCTTCTGGGACTGGTAGTGGATACAGTGGCTCAGCCCCCTAGAACACGCCACTCAGAAGACCCAAGAATCAGCCCCCCAGGCTTGGCACAAGATTACCAGGGGGAAGTTGAGTGGGCAATTTAATCATGCACATTTGGAGGTCCTGTTGGATGGCGCGTGAGACCAATATGACCAGCTGACTGGGTCCCAGTCCCCGCTCTACCCCCAAAGCAGTTTATCCCCAAAGCGATGAGGGACGATCTGCGGTCCCAGATTGCCCGCACTGTGACAGGTGCAGGGCCGGAGTCCAAGGATGGGGACCAGGCAAAAAAAGTGGGTTAATTTAAAAATGCCGGTCCCAGAGGGATGCTTGGGGTTCACACATTGGACCACTCTGAACCTCATAAGCTTGTTTTTGTTTTTAGACACCTACCAGGGGATACAATGTTTTTTTTGATACGCACAGACCTTGTTGTTGGGGCTATGGAGAAACCCCCATAAGTACCCCTTGAAAAAGAAGGTCGCACATCCGAAAATATGTACAAATTATCAACAATACATTTTAAAAAGGGCTCTAGGTTTTCTCCGGGCAATTACAGACCTGTAAGCTTAACATCCATTGTGGGGAAATTGCTTGAGGGACTATTAAGGGACAACATACACGAATATGTAACTATCCATAATATTATAAGTGACAACCAACACGGTTTTACTAAGGACAGAAGCTGCCAGACTAACCTGATTGGCTTCTATGAGGAGGTGAGTAGAAGCCTGGACAGAAGGGCGGCTGTGGATATAGTTTTTCTGGATTTTGCAAAAGCATTTGACACTGTCCCCCATAGACGCTTATTGGGGAAATTGAGATCTTCAGGATTAGAAAACGCAGTTTGTAACTGGATTGAAAACTGGCTGAAGGATCGTGTGCAGAGAGTTGTGGTTAATGATACCTACTCTGAATGGTTACCGGTTGTAAGCGGTGTACCCCAGGGTTCAGTGCTGGGCCCACTATTATTCAACTTGTTTATAAACGACATAGAAGATGGAATTAAAAGCACTGTCTCTATTTTTGCAGATGACACAAAGATATGTAGCACAGTGCAGTCTATGGAAGATGTTCACAAGCTTCAGGCTGACTTGGACACATTGAGTGTCTGGGCATCCACTTGGCAAATGAAGTTCAATGTGGAAAAATGTAAAGTCATGCACTTGGGGTCTAATAACCCGAAGGCAACATATGTCCTCGGGGGAGTAAAACTGGGAGAGTCACTTGTTGAGAAGGATCTGGGGGTACTAGTAGATCACAGACTAAATAACAGCATGCAATGCCAAGCAGCTGCTTCCAAGGCCACCAAGATACTATCATGCATTAACCCTTTAAACGCCAGCCACGTAAATTTTACGTGGCTGCCTCTCCAACAGTTAAACGCCAGCCACGTAAAATTTACGTGCCTGACTTTCCCCAGTAAAAAAAAAAAAAGTAAAAATAAAAGACACTTACCTGACCCCTCGTTCGATCCGGTCGGGTCTCCTCTTCAGCCAGAGGGGCTCCGATCGCCCATCGGGGCCCCTCCGGCTGCAGGGGAGGGCCCGGAACAGGGTGCCTCCCCCCCGTTTCAGCAGCCGCCCGGTTTACTTTAAAAAAAAAAAACAAAAAAAAAAAAAACAGTCACCTACCTTTGTCCCCGCCGGCTCCCGCAGGCTCTCCTCTTCACGGGGGGGGGCTCCGATCCCCCCCCCCCCGCTCTTCTGTCTTCTGGAGGGGGCATAACAGCCCTCCTCCCTTGCTTCCTTCCGATGGCGGCCGCCATCTTGATGACGTCACGGGGCGGGGCCAGATGACGTCACCGCCGGGTGTCATCGGGGCACCCGGCAGTTCGTTTCTCAGATGCCGGTGACGGCTGGGCGGGGAAGGAGGGAGGTAGGCGATCCTCCGATCGCCTGCCTCCCCCCTTCTCTGCCCAGCTGTCACTGACAGCAGATCGCCGCGGGACACAGAAGATGAAGATCGGAGGTGAGTAAAGTAAAAGTTTTTTTTTTTTTTTTTTTTAATAAACTTTTTTAAAAAAACGTCTTGTCTTTTTTTTTTTACCATTTAACCCTTTGTGAACTGGTAAGGGGTCCATGTGACCCCTTATACCAGTTCACAAGGCTGGGGAGATGGCAAGCCACCTGCGCTAGCGGGTGGCTTGCCATTAACCCCTGGCACCCCCATTACCTGCCTCCCCAAAGGCCAGGGGGGGGCAGAAGAGCCCGGGCCCACATGGGCTATGTGGGCTCGTAGGCTGCAGGGTGGGGGGGCCACATAAGCTGGCCCCCCCACTCTGTGCCTACAAGCCCCCATAGCTGGTCCCGGGCTGGTTACTGTGGGTAAGGGGGACCCCACGTCAATTTTTTTTTGATTTTTAAGGGTTTTTAACCCTTAAAAATCAAAAAAAAAATGGGGTCCACCCCCCCTGGGAGGGGGGACCCTATGTCATTTTTTTTTTTTGATTAACCCTTTGTGTTCTGTCATCCAGCAGCTATAAAAGGCTTCTAGCAAGGGAGCAGAAGCCAGTGATCGCCGAGGGACAGAGTGCTCCAGGATGGATGGGAGGTGAGTACAGTGTAAAAAAAAAAAAAAAAAATTAATAAAATATTTTTTCTCTTTTGTGTGTCTGTGTCATTTTTTACTTTTAACCTCTTGTGAACTGGTAAGGGGTCCATGACCCCTATACCAGTTCACAAGGCTGGGGGGATGGCAAGCCACCTGCGCTAGCGGGTGGCTTGCCATTAACCCCCGGCACCCCCATTACCTGCCTCCCCAAAGGCCAGGGGGGGGGCAGAAGAGCCCGGGCCCACATGGGCTATGTGGGCTCGTAGGCTGCAGGGTGGGGGGGCCACAAAAGCTGGCCCCCCCACTCTGTGCCTACAAGCCCCCATAGCTGGTCCCGGGCTGGTTACTGTGGGTAAGGGGGACCCCACGTCATTTTTTTTTTGATTTTTAAGGGTTTTTAACCCTTAAAAATCAAAAAAAAAATGGGGTCTCCCTCCCCTGGGAGGGGGGACCCTATGTCATTTTTTTTCTCGATTTAACCCTTTGTAGTGTGGATGGTTTTTGTGTTTTTTTTTGTGAATGTTATAAAATACTTGTTTCAGTTAGGGGGGGTCTCCTGGGCAGGAACGGGGGCTACCGATAAATATGTGGTACCGTTCTAATCGGTAGAAATGGGGCTTTCACATGCAATATGATTTTCCTTAATAAAATACATTTTTTATTTAAAATAAAGGAGTCAATTTTCTAAAAAAAAAATTTTATTTATTTATTTTTTTTTTCACTTAATAATATTGTAAAAAAAAAAAAAAAAAATTACAAACAAGACATTTCATGTTAAAGTCTAAACTCTGCTGCAAAAAAAAAAAATATATAATTTTTCTGAAAGTTCCAGCAAAAATGGCGCAAAACATGTCGCAAAACATGACGCAAAATGGGGAAAAATGGCCTGTCAACAGAGGGTGACAAAATCTCAAGTAAGCTGGCAATTAAAAGGGTTAATAGTACCTATGCATGTTGGGTATTGTTCTGTTCGGGGGACCTTGCGCTTTCAGACTTAGCTTGTTTTTTCTGGTTTGCATATTTATATTTTAGGAAAAGGTGTTTTTTATTCAGCTTTTTTATAAATTTTTTAGGGAAACCCTGCGCAACCAAAGAATTCTTTGAGGAATTAATTCCAGAAAGATGAGCCCACTACAGCAAGCTGGGTACCCTTAGAAAGCTTAACGTGTGTACTTTCAGGGAATATATGGTTTATGGGGGATATTCCAAATGTAAAGGGTTGTTTTGGTTGAAAAATCGCAAGGTGCGCACTTTGTCTGCAGAGCTGAAATTTTCAAGTAAAATTACCGTTACGCACATGCTTTACTTTGGGGTGTTTGGCAACTCTTCCCTTGACAGAACCTATGCATGTTGGGTATCGTTCTGTTCGGGAGATGTTGCTTTTTCAGATTAAACTTGATTTTTCTTGTTTGTATATAGTTTTTTTAGGAAAATGTGGCTTTGATTCTGCTTTTTTATCCTTTTTTTAGGGAAACTCTTTGCAACCAAAGATTACGTTGAGGGATTACTTCCAGAAAACTATGGCCACATCCACAAGCCTGGTACGCCTAGAAAGCCTGAGGTGTGTACTTCCAGAGAATATATAGTTTGTTGGGGGTATTTTAAATGTAAAGGGTTGTTTTTCTGGAAAAACCGCAAGGTGCGCATATTGCATAGCATAGTTGTATTTTATCTGAAAATCTCCTAAAGCGCTGTTTCAGTTTGGGGGAGTCTCCTGGGCAGGAAAAGGTGTCTACCTATACATATGTGGTACCGCTGTAACCGGGAGAAATTGGGATTTCACACGCAATAAGATTTTATTGACAAACTTACATTTTTTATTCCAAAAAAAACTACAATATGTAAAAATTTTTTTTTTTTTTTTTTTTTTGCACATATTTCACCCAAAAATATTAAGAATACACCTAACAAATGACAAACAAGACATTTCATGTTAAAGCCCAGACTATGCTGAAAAAAACAATATATCATTTTCCTGGGAAATCCCTGGAAATCCCCTCAAAAATCACAGTTGAACAAGGGGAGCGCAAAATAGTGCAAAATGGTCTGGCAACAAAGGGTGACAAAATCTCAAGGTAGGCTGGCGGTTAAAGGGTTAATAGAGGCATGGAATCATGGGATAGAGATGTAATTTTGCCTCTTTACAAGGCACTGGTGCGCCCTCACCTGGAATATGCCGTCCAGTTCTGGGCACCCGTTCATAGAAAGGACGCCCTGACTCTGGAAAGGGTGCAGAGGAGAGCCACCAAACTAATAAAGGGAATGAAAGATCTTAGTTATGAGGAAAGATTACGAGAGTTAAATCTGTTTAGTCTTGAGAGGAGGCGATTGCGGGGGGACATGATTAACTTGTATAAATATATAAATGGACCATACAAAAAATATGGGGGAACACTATTTCACGTAAAATCCTCTCTAAGGACAAGGGGGCACTGCCTTCGATTGGAAAAAAAGAAATTTAGTCTCCGGAGGCGACAATCGTTTTTTACCATAAGAACTATAAATCTATGGAATAGCCTCCCACAGAAGCTTGTTACAGCATCAACCGCTGACAGCTTCAAAAAAGGATTAGATGCTTATTTTGAAGAAAATAACATTAACAGTTACTACTAGTGGTTATCAACAAAAAAAAATAAAGACAAAAAATAAAATAAATAGCTTCCCCTATGAAATAAAAAATAACTTCCCCCTACCCCAACACCCTTGGTTGAACTTGATGGACACATGTCTTTTTTCAACCGTATTAACTATGTAACTATGTAACTATGTAATTTATTGAGAGAAAATCACTATACATAACATTTAGCACATAGAGACAAATTTAAAAAAACATAAAAGACAAATTAAGGGTACCCAATAATAAGGCTCTAACACCTTCTAATGGAAGGAATGATTATTTAAATAATGCCTCTTTAAAATAGAAAAAAATAGAGTATATAAAGTGAATGCTCACCTAGAAAATGGTGAATAGACAAAAGTGCCAGTGCAAAAGTGTCAATGCTACAGTGTAATCACAATGATCAGACAATTGGACAATAAAGTGCCATCTTTGGATTCATTAAAGAAGAGATTGTTATTCAATAATAAGAAAAGTGACTCCTGCCTAAACAAAAACTAAAACTACTTATTGGGGAGAGTAGGACAAAGTAATAAAAAAGAGAATTTACTTCACAGTATCATATGAGCCATGGGTCCCCCAGCACCAACAGAACTACCTACGCGTTGCGTGGCATGCAGCCACTTCACCTGGGTAATAATACATTGTGCTTCTTCAATAATATATCAGGCTCCTGATTAATATATTGTTCTGTAGTGATATACAGTTTACAGCTCCAGCTCCTGTCTCGTATATTGCTCTCCAATTGTTTATACTGCTATGGCCTGATTTATTGTGCTCCAACGATATATAATGTTCCTCTTAATATATTGTTGCTCAGTAATATATATACTGTCCCTGATTAATACAGTATATTGTGCTCCAATTATATATACTGTGCTGCTCCTGACTGATATATTGTACTTTACTGAAATATATTGCTCCTGGCTAATACATTGCTGTGCAATTATATAAACTGTTCCTGGCTGATTTATTGTTCTCCAGTTTTATACAATGCTCCTGATTATTATATTGTGATCAAGTGATGTATAACTGCCTGTGTACCAGTCTCCTGATGGGCAATTAGGCTGTTTCTCACTGGTTTGGGGGGCAGGTATTCAGGTGGGGACTCTTGTTAAGTTACCTGCCACATGTCAGGTAGCTTGCAGACCCCCCTGCCTATTGATTGAACTAATAAATATAACTATATATATATATATATATATATATACTGGTTTTGACAGCACCTAAATCTGACTACCGTTCAGGTCTATAGGGAAGGGTGGGTCAACTTGTGTTTTCTGGTCTCCAAAGGGTTTTCCTTTAGCCCAAAAATATATGTCTATAGTGAAAAATATAATGCCAGAGTTCCCCATTAACACTTTATTTTATAGTCTGTGAATGGAGACCCCCCCCCCCCTAAATTCCAGTAGTTCACTCTTTTTTTTAAAGAAAATGAATAGTAACTTAAAGTGGATCTTCACTCTGAATAAGAGCCTATCTTATATGTTTCCCACACCCTGTACATACAGATTGCTCACATTACAAATCATCCTACCTTCATCTACTGCATGTTATGAGCCTTTAAACTTCCAAGATGGCGGCGCATGGGTCATCAGTCAGCCTGCAAACAGGAAGTGCCTTCTTACTGTGTCACCCTGCATTCTGGGATTGCTGTCCTTTCCCTGACCCCAGCTCTGCTCTGTATGTGCAAAGCACAGCTATAACCCTGCCCCCTGCACTTTATAGCGCTCTCCTCTCCTCAGTATGTGTGATGCTTATGAGTCAAGATGGCGGCTCCGTATCCTAGTGTCCTGGACAGAGTTGCAGCCCAGTGGGGGAAAGAATAATAAGTGACTAAAAGCTTAAAATATATTAATTTTAGATGCTGGGGAATAGTTTTTTAAAGGTTTGGGCTTTTCATTAAATCATGCTGAAGGTCCGGTTTAATAACCCTTCAAGTCAACACAACTTTATTTGTAACAGTAAAAGATGACAACTACCTTAGACCTGCTCCCTCTGAATGATCAGCAGGGGTACTCAACCACTTCATGTAGGTCCATTTAATGGTGAGAGGTAAGGGTCCGGGTAGAGGGCTGTCATGGGGAGTGGATAGCTGCTTGCCCTCCCACCCCAAAATCCTATTGGGCACTGGGAAAAACGGCACACTGCATTAACCCCTTCCTTTTTGTATTCTGTGGGCCGTGTACAGGGGTGGACTAGGGCCCAAAATGTTACTGTCAATAAAGTCTAGATAGATGGGGCTCGAAGGGAGAGGGATGAATGGGAGAGAAGCTGTAAGGAAGAGGAATGATATACTTACCTTTATCACTGCAATTGCGGGCTGTCTCATCCCCGGCTTCCCTGTAGCTGTGCACACTAGCGTGTATTACAGTATTTTGAAAATATGTTGCTCCATGAGTATTATTATTATTATTATTGTTTATTTATATAGCGCCATCATCTTCCGTAGCGCTTTACAGAGTAGTAATTACAAACAGGGTAGAAACATATGGTACATAATGCAGTTTTACAGATTTGACAGTGGATATTCTGAGTACAAGATACAATAGGGGAGAGAGCCCTGCCCTTGCGAGCTTACAGTCTAAAGGAAGATGGGTGAAGACGAGGGGGAAGGATCACAAACAGTCAGTATTGAGCTTTGTGGCATATGTCCTTTAGAAGATTGGTTAAGCCAGATTATATGCTTGTCTGAATAAATGAGTTTTGAGGGCATCTTTGAAGGTTTTGAGGGTTGTGGAGTGGCAGATTGGGTGGGGGAGGGCATTCCAGAAAATTGGAGTTGCACGTGAGAAGTCCTGGAGACGGGCGTGAGAGGAGGTGACCAGGGTGGAGGACAGGAGAAGGTCGGCAGCAGAGCGGAGGCTGCGTCTAGGTTGATATTGTTGGATTAGAGATGAGATGTAGGGAGAGGCCTGGTTGGAGAGAGCTTTGTATGCGAGAGTTAGAGTTTTGAATAGGATTCGCTGTGGGATTGGCAGCCAGTGTAGGGATTAGCAGAGAGGCTCAGAACTGGAGGAGCGAGAGGAGAGATGGATGAGGCGAGCAGCAGGGTTCAGGATAGATTGGAGGGGTGCCAGTCTGTTAGTTGGTAAGCCAAAAAGAAGGATGTTGCAGTAATCCAGACGGGATATGACCAGGGCATGCACTAGCATTTTAGTGGTGTCAGGTGAGAGGAAAAGACGGATGTGTGAGATGTTTTTAAGTTGGAGTCCAGAGTGACTCCCAGACACCGGGTTTGGGGAGTTGCAGTTATTGTATAATTGTTGACAGAAATAGACATGTTAGAGAGGGGAGGGGAGTTAGAGGGTGGGAAAATGACCAGTTCTGTCTTGTCCATGTTTAGCTTGAGGTAGCGAGATGACATGAATGAAGAAATAGCTGCAAGGCAGTTGGGAAGGCGAGATAGGAGAGAGGAGAGATTGGGGCCTGAGAAATATATCTGAGTGTCATCCGCATAGAAGTGGTATTGAAAGCCTAGTGAAGTTATAAGTTTGGCAAGGCCATAGGTGTAGACTGAGAAAAGTAGTGGGCCTAGGACAGAACCTTGCGGCACACCAAAAGAAAGGGAACGTGAGGATGAGACTGTGTTAGAATAGGATGAATAGGAGGTGAGCCAAGAGAATGCAAAATCTTGAATCCCAAGAGAGGAGAGAATATCAAGAAGCAGAGAGTGGTCGACAGTGTCAAAGGCTGAGGATAGGTCAAGAAGGATGAGGATGGAGTAGTGACCTTTGCTTTTGGCAGTGAGCAGATCATTGGTGACTTTGGTGAGGGCAGTTTCAGTGGAGTGGTTATGGCGGAATCCTGATTGTAAGAGGTCAAATAAGTTGTTAGTGGATAAGTATTGTGACAGTTCTGAGTGGACATGTTGTTCAAGAAGTTTGGAGGAGAAAGGGAGTAGTGAGATAGGGCGGTAGCTGGAGAGGGCAGAGGGGTTGAGAGAGGATTTCTTGATTATCGGAGTAATAACTGCATGTTTGTAGGAAGAAGGAAAGGTACCAGTGGAGAGAGAAAGGTTGAATATGGAGGTTAAGGCTGGAGTGAGGGATGGAGACAGTTGAGGAATAATTGGAGTGAAGAAAGTAATAGAGTAAGGCGGGGGGATTGTTTGAAGTGGTGAGGGATTCTGAGGGGCAAAGCCAATTTGAATGTTGTTAATTTTTCCTTTGAAGAATGTAAAAAATCCTTCTGCTGTTATTTGGGAGGTTGGAGGAGGAGGTGGTGGGAGTAAGGAACTGAAAATGTTGAAGAGCTGTTTGGGATTCCGGGCTTGTGCAGAAATCGGTGAAGAGAAATAAGCTTGCTTAGCAGATGAAAGGGCCGTCCTGAGTTCCTGAAGGGCTTGTTTATAGAATAGAAAGTCATGATTGGCTTTGGTTTTCCTCCATCACCGTTCAGCAGCTCGAGACAGCTGTTTCAATCTGGTTGTAAGAATAAAGTTTCTTACACTTTATATTTTCCCATTAATAAATATAATGTTTGCACGCTTCCATAAATGATAGGGTGCAAATGCAATGTGTGATATATATATATATATATATGTTTTACCAATAAAGTGCTGTTGATGTGTGAAAAATAAAACTGTAGAATAGTTACCGGTACATGTTGTACATGTACTGCTGACAAGGAGCTGTTTAGTATTTCTAGTGATTATATTGCTGAAATAACATCTGACTCATACCTTGACTACTCTCATAATATATATATTGGAATGGGGTTGAGTTATTCATGGAACACAGAGGAGCAAATGCATTTTACCAACATATTTGGCATCCTATTACAGTGCCAGGATGGGGGAAAGAGGTATTTGTTGACAAGTTTCTTAAAGTGGACCAGTCAGCAGGATTTTGACTATTCTGGTGATTAGCCCAATTTGGGAAGCCCCACTGTATGAACCCCCCCCCCCAGATCGCCCACATTGCTTACCCTTCCACCGTTCCCACAGCTCTCGCCCAATCAGCGCACTATGCCATGCTGATTGCAGGTGATCTGGGGGGCTCACATAGTGGGACATTCTGAATCAGGATGCCCCATGGGCACTTAGCCGGTCGGCTTCATTTAGACCGATGATTGGTCCACTTTAGTGTAATGACTGGGTCCTCTGCTTCATACCATCTTATCCACTGCCGTTTTGGGAACAATGGCACCAGCCTCCTCTGCTGCAAGAAGTTGAGGACCAGAGGTTGATGGTGATAGTGAGGGAACAGAGCCTGCCTTACCTACAGTTTTGCATTGTGGTGTGGTGCGAAAGGGCACTTAAGAGGAGCAACCACCAGCCTAGAGTCTGTAGTACTATAACCAACAGGCCGCAGTGGGATCCATTGCATCCCCTTCCTCTGATACGCACAGATAATCCAGGCCTATCTGAATGACTGGAACATGTACGCACAGCCAGAGGGGAGCAGCCAAGGCTCCCATTCATTCAGCATTCTATATGGCTTATGAGTGGACCAAAATGTGAGATTTTTAACATTCTGGGTTTTGGTCCCTGGCCCCAGGTCAAAATTGGGATGCTCTGCTGTGTAAAACCCTCCTAGGATCACTGGCATACTCACCTCACCAAACATCGCATGGCATAAGCAATCTCTCTGTTTGTCCACTGAGCGCGACAGAGGGCAGGGGATAGCTGGCATCCCTGGTTCTTATGCCACATGCTCCTGTGCCCAGTCTGTCTGTATTGCTGGGTGTGGGATTCAGCTGAGGGTCCACACATGCCCTATGGGATGCCAGCGATCCCAGGAGATTTTACACAGGGGATAGGCAACCAGTTGTTGGGCTTGTGGAAGAGGGAAGCAGAACTGGCAAGCCAGGGGGTTTTACACTGGGAGTCAGGGGTGAACATAGCAAAGAGAGAGCGAAGGCAGATTCTTCCAGGCCCGGGGCACAAGGGGGCCCGGTGCAAGCTACCTCTACACTTCTATAGAATGTACATCAGCAGTAACAGCTTTACCCTGCATCCCTTCTCTACCCTGGCTTCTTCTGTCCAACGGTGCCACACTTCACCCTGCCCCGTGCACGCCAACCCACCACCATGCACAGCTGCCCTGCCTCCGCAGACTCCTCCCCTGCCTTTGCATGCACTTAACCTGCATCTCCAGCTATTGTGCGCTGCACGATTTTGTCCAAGCACCCAGTCAGTTAGTGTCCATACTGAGAGGGGGTCCCCATCAGGGCATTGTATGTCCCTGCTGCGGGGCATCCCAAATCGGGGGTTAATAACAAAACACAGGATAGTCGAAATCCTGTGTTTCACTCCTTTTTAAAGCAGAAGGTGTGGCTTGGCTTTGGTTACATACAGATGAGACAATCAAACACTGAATGCCAATGATGAAGACTTGTGTCCCAATACTTCCTCCCATAAATTGTTCCTGCATTATATATTAATATATAAATTCTGTGGTTAGAATGCTGCTGAGATACAGTCCTGGAAGATATAAATAGCTCCTCATTTAGGGCGAATTGATGAGCACTCCATGCTCACAAGATCCCTAGACTAATCTAGAAGCAATGATGCGTGCGGCACTTACCTCTGCGCCCCTAATTCAGGAATCATTAGCTAATAGGCTTCAGTGAATGCCTGCAGCCAGCCAGAATGAGCTGCTGGATGCACAGGAGTGCAAAGCAGTTTCAGAGTAAAGTGCAGGACAAGGAGTCATATAGATATTAGGATTTTAATGCTAGCCACTCATGTACAGGCGATCATTATTATCATCAAATATGTCAATTTTCACTTTCGACCTACCAAACATGATATTCTGCTCATTGCAATGCGCATTTACAACTAACATTTTAATAAAGTAGACCAAAACCCATGAAAACCCTGGGTGAAAGTCTTCGCCAGGGGCTTTTCCGGGACCCCCCAGCTGTGTGAAACTTACTTTGCTGTAATCATTCCTCAATCCCTGGCTACTGAGAGTATCCCCAGCACCCCTCCTTGGGTAGTGTAGGAGGAGGCAGGAGGCTTCCAACAGGACATCTATGTTGAAGCTGGTTTTATATTGCATAACATTGCCCTAAAACCATTTTGTATGTATGCATGACCAACAGATGGTTACTATGTGTCTCACAAATGCCTCTGAAGCTCCAGCTTTAGATGAGAGAATTATTTTGAACACTACAATAAGAGGCCAATTTGACACAATATACAAACCCAAGAATTTCTTTTAAGCGCTTTGGGGAAACTTAGGATAGAGGGTGAAGTTTGACCACATGCCACACATTCTCTACTGAGGAACTGCAATAGACACTTGATAAAATTAAGCAATAATGACGTCCTAGTCTAAATAACCAGCCTATTGGGTGAGAGATTAGTACCTTCCCAGGATATAGGGAGGGGGAATGTGTGCATGGCAAAATCCAAAAGCAAATTTCCTACAACCTAGCAACATAATGTTCTTGCTCAAAATAGAGTAACTGATCACTATATTTAAAGAAAAAAAGACATTATATATCCATGCACCACGGATGCTTAACCTTTATGCTTGTGATAGAAAACATTTGTTTCTGAAAAGCATTTGAATAGGCCACTCCCCTAAACCACACCTGTGCCACACCCAACCCCTTGGAAACTGGTCTCAAAGGATGGCATATCTGTTGATGGGGTCAGAACATGACCAGCTCAAATGGATGGTTCAGTGAAAGTGTAAAAAAAATAATTGTTTGCTTACCTGCCATTGGCTAAAAAACACTCTGCAAAATTCAGCTTAAAATCAGTCCCACACCCTGAAGGGTGGTGGAGGGTCCAATGCTTGTGCCTCAGGGGAGTATCTCAACTGGAGATGCCCCCTGCACATAACCCCCTGCAACCCCCAAAACTCAAGCCCAAAGCATCCCTCATCTGGTTCCAGGCCCACGTGACTGCCAGCGGCCAATTGCTATGGCCCCGCCGGGGACAACAATTGGCCACCGACTGTCACGTGGATCTGAAGCCAGAAAAAGCAGCATAGGAGAGGTAAGTTCCAGGGTCCAGGTTTTGGGGGTTGTGGTAGGGGGCATCGCCAATCATAATACCCCCCAACACAAGCAGCGGCAATTTCATCGATTTAAAACAGTTGCATGGTGTTAAAGAACATGGCAACATGGCTATTGATGTAGCCATGTTTTTTTTTTTAGGGTTTCTCATCAACATAGAGATTTCCATACCTCCATGCAAAGGATTCATCCTGGCGTGCCGCTGAATAAAGCTGTTGTTGAAATGTATCTCCTTTCCTGTAGCCCATTCCCTGCAGTAAGAGGTGAACCTTTCTTCACTGCTCTTGCATTTGACTGTGTGCGACACACCAATGCTTGTGTGCATAGGGGAGGATAGCTGCTACCTGTCTTACTTGGCTGTTTCTCTCTACTTTGCAAAGCTCCGACTAAAAAAAAAGGTTTTCATGAATAAATATATTCGAGGGTCTGGGTAGTAAAGGCACTGGGTCTCCGCAACAACATCTTCATCCAGGGTAAATCTTCTGTGTAACATTTATGCAAACAATTATTTATTTTTACATTTAACGTAGACAATCTCTTTAAACCGGACCTTCACCATGATTTAATGAAAAGCCCAAACTCTTAAAAAACAATTCCTCAGCATCTAAAATTAATATATTTTACATGTTTAGTCACTAATTTGTTATACTTTCCCCCACTGGGCTGTAACTCTGTTCGGGAATTTAGGATACGGGCGCCGCCATCTTGACTCAGAAGCATCACACTTACTGAGGAGAGGAGAGTGGGATAAGGTACAGGGGGGCGGGTTATAGTTGTGCTTTGCTCAGACAGAGCAGAGCTGGGGTCAGGGAAAGGTCAGCAGTCCCAGAATGCAGAGCAGCACAGTCACTTCCTGTTTGCAGGCACTTCCTGTTTGCAGGCTGCCTGCAAAAATGGCAGCTTCCATAAGCCGCCATCTTGGATGTTTAAAGGCTTATAAAATGCAGTAGATGCAGGTAGGATGATTTTTAATGTGAGCAATCTGTATGTACAGGGTGTGGGAAACATATAAGATAGACTCTTATTTAGAGTGAAGGTCCGCTTTAACGCCCCTAAGTTGCAGAGTGTCCAGAAAAAGTAGTATAGCTATACCAGCAACTACATATTACAAGTTATTTGAGCTGCACCACACCAAGGCCATACAAAACACACATTAACAATTATAACAAGAATAAATAAAATAAATAAACACTATAATGAATTGTTTTTGGGCCACCTGTAAATATAAGACTGAGTGGCCTGAAGTTTACATTTCCACTCCTCACATGTCTGAGACCTTAATTATGGAGGAAGGAAAGTGAAATATTCTTAGCACGCATACCACCAAAACAAATGACTAATCACATGGGGAGCAGGTGTCGCAAGACGGGGGCCAGATATAAGCAGCTCTCTAGTTTGGTCCAAATGTTCGAGCTGACTTCAGTTTAAATCTGTTTGCAGTACTAACAAGGGAAGGGAATCCCAGAAGGGAGGGAATCCATTCCAAAAAAGAAAGTGTGGCGGGCGGCTGTCAATGGCCACTTGCTGGGGAAAATAGGAGATTCTCGTTACGGAACAGGCGGCTTACTTCACAGCAGATGGCAGCGAGGACTGTGAGCAGATGAAATCTCCGAGAGCCTTATTTATCAAAATGTCTACATAAGGAATGCTTGTTGTGGTCAACAGAAACTAACTTGCTATTCGTTTTTATTCACAGCATCATTTCTCACTTTGCATTTTGTTTTAGAGCCTAAACCATAATATGTTATAATATATTATAATAGAATATAATGGTATATAGTATAGGTCAGTCTAATTAATTAAATTGTAAAGAATATGTCCGCCAGATGGCAAATCATTTATTACCTATTTTCACTGTGGTGACTGGCACTGTTGTATAAGCAATGGCAGTTTATAGTGGTGTTAAAGTGAACCAACAGTCAAAAATGAATTAAATCAGACCAACACAACAAACAGTGCACATATACATTCCTTCCCAGGGCAATTTGGATTCCTGCACATAAAAAAATAATTGACATTTAATGCGTTACATTACATTTACATTCTAAAACTTATAAATCTTAAAAACAAGATGGCCGTCCATGGGTTTGCAGGCCCCCACAAACAGAAAGTTGTGCTGTGCTTCTTGTTACTGTGCATTTCAGTTATGTCAGCTCCAAAATGGCCGCTACCTCCAAATGTGCCAGGCTGTTGGTCCGGTTTAAATCTCAAGCTGCCATAGAGCACAATGGTACTGAAGTGTTTTTCATTTATAAACAATGTTAAACAAATTTATCTTTACAGATTTGGTCGTGCCGACCAAACTTTCGCTGAAATCCTGACTGATCTGCTCTCTCGCTGTCCTCCATCTGTCCCGTGCCGCACTGTCACTTTCCTATGCCAGTATCTTCAGCATCCAAAGCCCTGGCTGGGATCCCGGCATCTCTGTTCCCTGCCGCAGGGAGGGTCATTTATACTGGGAGTGAGCTGTGATGTAACAGCTTACACCCAGTATAAATAGCCCCTGTCTGAAGCAGGGAGCAGAGCTGTCACTGACAGCCAGAGAGATCAGATGAAGCCATGCTCGCACCTGGCTTTGGACGGTCTCTCCGGCTTTGACAGCAGCGGCGGATCAGTGTGGGACACATCGTTGGGTAAAGATATAGAGTAAAAGGGAAAAACAAAGACACCTTGAAGGAGACCTTATCAATGTGTATAAATATTTATAGGGCTATTACAAAGAGACAACTTAGATCTAATCAATATGTATACTGTAGGCCTTGCTGTACTCTGGTAGACTTGTGTTCCTGGTTCACGACAAGCCTGGTTACAAGCAACTTTAATATGTACCTAGGAAGCGTTTGGGCTGGAGAAGATGATTTAACTGTTGATCAAAATGTACTTGATCTGAATGTTTCCAGGGAAAATGTGGGGACTGCACAGTTGAGGGACCCCAACCCGTTAATGCTCGGCAGGCTATTAAGATTGTGAATGGGGTGCCACAGGTTCCAGATGCTGACCAACAATTTACACATTTTGCCATAAATAATGATCTATTGTATTGCGTAATTAAGAACAACAGCAAAATTGTGCAGCAGCCATACAGACATATGGTACTTATACCTGAAGACGGGGAGGCCGATTCATTAATAGCGCCAAGTAGCGACAGATGAGCGCCAGTAGTGTTATTTTCACAGCGCACGCTAGTATTCGCTGTGCTTGGCCGTTGTTCGGCTGTTGACAGCGACTCAGTCGGTGTGCGGTAATCAGGGCAGTATTTAGGATTTGTGCTGCCCTAGGCACTTTTTGGTCATGTGCCCCCCCAGGCTGAATCAGGATGCCTCACTGTGTGCCCCCCCCCCCTTAGGCCCCGCAATCAACTACGTTTCATGCGGTCCAGCTGGTCGTGGCCGCATCCCAGGGTTGCCCTATTTACTCACCTTCCTTCTTCCTGTGGGGTCAGAATGAGCGCACTGACTGATAGTCTGAGTGGCCTGCTCAACCAGTCAGCGCGCTCACTTTCACTTGGCTCCCTTTGGCGCTTCTGATGGCTAAGCAGCCAAGTGGCGCTAAAAGGAGCAGAGTGCGCATCCAGCAGCATTCCCTGTTCACCTACCAGCCGTTGCATGTGCGGTGGGTGTGTGGGTAGTGCTCCCATTCAGAAAGGCCGAGCGTGGGTGCGTGCAGAGGTGAGCCGGGATGTGGCCGCTTTTACAAGATAGGGTTGAGTCCTCTGGGACAAGGTGAGTGAAATGGGGCTTCTGGGGGGGGGGGGTTATAACCCCCCAGAAAGTCCAGTAAACACTTACCTTACCTGGATTCAACAGTGCATGCGCAGGCTCTGGTCCAATGAAAACCTCTCACTGCCTAATTCAACAGTTTGGGATCCCTATTGATTCTAATGAGAGCCACCTGCCGAATTACACAGTGACAGTGACCGGCTCTCCTTGGACCAGAGCCTGCGCATGCACCGTTGGACTGGGAAAAGGTTGAGAGTCTATGGGTATTTTGGGGGCTGGCTCTGATCTTCCCCCCAGGGTATTCCAAATCGGGATGCCCTTGGGGAAGGACGCCTGCTGGCCAGATTTACTTGTTGGCACGCGTGTGGGAGCCCTGTGGCCAAACTGGAAAAAAAAGTTTTTTTGGTGGCTGGACGGTCGCCCCCCCCCTTCCATGCACAAACACACACACTCTCCCTCCCTCATCATCTAGTTTTTATTTTATTTTTTTAAATATTAACATATAACATATTAAACAATATATATATAATATATAATAATATATGTAAAACAATGACTTTATATTGGGCTGCGACTCAGCAGCTCTCATGTCCCGCGCCGGCACTGCTTCCTCATGGGGTGGCTCTGTCAGCCTGCCTCGTGATTGGCCAGCCCATCCCGGCCAATCACGAGGCAGGCTGATAGAGCCGCCGAATAGGAGGTGGGCAGGTGTGGGCGGCAGAACAGCTGACCAAGCGCCGGACCGGGGCTGCTCCGGCAGGCCCGCGGGGTGTGGTGCTGCAGTCTGCCGGAGCAGCTGATCGAGCGTCGGACCGGCTGCTCCACCGGGGGGGGGGGGTTGGTTTGTGCGGGGGCGACCGAAGCAGCTGATCGAGTTCCGGACAGGCTGCTTGGGGGGGGGGGGGGGATTGTGAGATCGGGCGTATCTGCAGACTGGCGCGGGAGCCCCATGGCTGTAAGTTCTAAAAAAGCAAACACGCACGGCCGCCCCTCTGCCATGCAGGCGCCCCTAGGCACGGGCCTATGTTTGCCTTGCGGCAAATACGGCCCTGGCGGTAATGTTTAATACGGGGTTAGGAGTCGCTGTTTGACAGGTTCCGCGCTGTATAGGAGCGCATGACAGCGACTGGCCCTAGCGAACGGCTCCCACCATATTCATTAACAAATCACGCTCCAAAAATTCTCGCGCTGTGAAATGCTTGTTTAAACCCCAGAGCGCTGGCGGCGATGGGTTAAAAGTAGTTTTTTAACCCCCAAACAACCATATTTTTGGAAAAAAAAAAACATGTTTTTACAAACATTTTGTAATATGAATACATTAATATCAGACCTGTAATATCAATTCTGCACAAATTTTTTTTTTTTTTTTTACCTTAAAAAAAATATCTAACATTGCAGAAGTGGTCACAGAATTTTTGCCAGTTAAAAAAAAAAAAAAAAAAAACATTAATAGCAATTAATTAAGAATATTTAAAGATTGCTCCATTGAAATGCATTGGAGAGCGCCAGGTAGCGAGAGGTCATACCTGTCGCTGTTCAAGGTCGCTCAAGGCCGCTGTGGGGTGAGGCTGGAATAATGATGAATGATTCGCTATCTGGCGCTCTCTCAGTCGCTAAGCAGGATCGGCTTGATAAATGTGTGATTGCGGAGGGGAGCCGGCGTTCTCGTGGCGGTGAGCGGCATTACCGTTCGTTCACCATTCGCTACCTGGCGCTATCCCTTGTTAAATAAGGGCCTAATTTTCAGATAGTCCTGTTATATTGATGAGTGCCATGCAAGCCTGGATGGTCCAGATGGATGGCGTTGTGGATGATTGGTGAATGATCACCTTGTCCCAACAAGGCTGCAAAGTCAGCAAGAAGTTTTCGTAGTCATGGTTTGGGTTGGAATCATACTGACATTAAAAAATCAAGTTCCAGCACAGCTAACTCCACAGGATGAGATTAAAACTAAACCTTTAGTTTAGATTAGGAATCGTGCTTACATCGGGACAAAAGTCCCAGACCTCACAATTGCAACGTGTTTCTGCGGGGGGGGCCCCATTGTCTGCTTGAGGGAATGGCAGCAATCCCTACATGCACAAGCTAAATTCCATCAAAACTTTGACAAGCATTGGTGCTGTATGAAACCACACTGTTTATATCTGCACAGACATTAATAAATGTTAGTGTTATATTCAAAACTAGGGTCTCGGACAAAGTGGGCAGTTCACCCAGTGAAATGTGAGAGGCCAAAAACAGGATAGCAATTTAAAATGAGGGCAAATTTTAGGAGCGGCTTACTACCCCGCCTCTGCGATGTGGGGGTTGGTGGCCACCGGCAGCACCATCTCATAGGGCAAGGTGTATCCAAAATGCTGCCCCCCACACATAACCCCCCAGGACACCCGTAAATCTTACCTTTCTCTCACTTTCCCGCCGGGAAACCAGTGCCAAAATTGGCTGGACGGAGCTCAGAGCATCAGAGATGACTTTAGGGACTATGGTTATATCCACTAAAGTCATGTGTTATGCGCATATGCTACGAGTAGAGCTAAGCCAAAAAAAAAACTAAATTAATAAATTTTCTCTTGATCCCAAGAGATTAGAAAGTGAAGGAACCTAAAATATGGTGACCCAGATCTCCTTTTAAAAGCAAAATATGATGGGTTTGCTGGTTGTTTAAGGGGCCATTAAAAAATGGAGGTCCCAACAAAACATGGGGCAATAGAATGCCTTCAAAATGTTGATTGATCTTCATCTCTAAAATCCTTGGAGAAAGAGGTCAAGTCCCTATTAGGACCAACCATCGTTCTTTTCTAGGTAAGTATTTTACCACTTGTTTTGCTAATTTAATCTGAGAGCCTGCCCGTGAAGAATCTCTGTCCCATTTCAGACAGGCTAGAATGAAGACAAGCTCACATTCCACCGAGGAAGAGCAGGAAGTTAAGAGTTACTGTAGGGTTTAATAATTAAATCACACCGCGTGGCAAAGATGAGATGCATAAATGTGTTGCCATGACCGGAGTGAAATTTCCCAGCAGATGCTGATCTCATTTAGTCAGCGATTGCTGTAGACATCTCCTGCTCTAGTTCATTAGGAGAGATGATCTGCCAGGCTGGGGCGTTCTAACACCTCACCCGAGGCTGCGCCAAGGTCTCCAGGAGCAATCAGTGCATTTAATAGCAGAGAAATGTCACTAACAATGAGCAGTCATCTCTGACACTGTCAGACAGCTTGTTGAGCTTTCGCTGAGAGTGGCCAGGGATGGGCCTCACGAAGAGTGGCAGGCCGATGGTTGTAGGGTGACTCATGGGTAGAGGAGGCCTCATGTCACTAGCGCGGCAGGAGGAAGTTTCCCCTGAGATTAGGAAGTGAAAGAACCTAAAATATGAAGCTAGAGGTCCCTGGTATCGAGCAAGTACCACATCAGCCACAAAGCAAACTAGACAGGCGCCTAGGGCCCTGGTGTCTAAGACCTCATTTTTTTAGGCAAATGCCAGCTATTTAATTGCGCCCTCAAAAAGTGGAGGTCCCACACGGGACAAAAGGGATAGAGCAGATAGAAAATACTAATTGATTTCACCTATACAGTCATTGGAGAAAAGGTCCCTATTGGGACCAACTATCTTTCTTTGCTAGGTAAGTATCTTTAAAACTTTTTTTGCCTATTAACTTTCCACTTCTTAATTAAGAATACAGCTATATTTAAAAAAGGTTTTGCTCAATTACAACATATCTCCTCCTATCAATAAATACATTAATTATAACCCGCCTTTCCACTTATACATTGTACCTTTAAAACAACAAGACAATATTCAGAATTAAACATTTTTTTACTTCTTCAGGAGCATAACTTCAAAGCATATTTCACATTCCAACCAGTGTGGTATACCAGTTGTGAGTCTGCCAATGGCATATGACACCATCAGCACTTTTTCTTCTTTTATAAAGTCTGTTTCTATGTAAGCATTCCCCCTTGGTGGGGTGGAACACTGCCACCCCCCCGGTGTGCCCATTTAGCCTTTGAGATTGTGAAAGATGGGGCCAGCCTAGAATATTGTTGCATGATACAAGTATCGCCAGTGCTTCTCATTCCCCAGGGAAACAAACCTGTATCAGCCCCCTGGGCAAGGAAATATCGTTTATGGACCCTTTTTTTACTATCGCAAAAGGGAAAGGGGCACACACGATAGGTGGGACACAACTCCCCCCTCCATATGTTATACTTCACTGATTGGAATCTGTAACATACATTGCCTATGCTTTTAAAGAAAATAAAGTTGGTGAAACGCACCAAATAAACTTTACAGATCATCCATTGCTTGAAGCACAGAGGGTAAAATAGCTGTTGTGTATTGTCGTGTTGAGGGTACAATATATGAGTGTTGGGTTATAACAAATTATTAATTGACAAATGAAATGATTATTATTGTCTATTTATATAGCAGCATCTTCTTCCATAGCATTGTACAAGGTACAAGTACAGCCAAGCAGATATGTTTTAAATAAATACAAATATTTTCTAATCACTAATAAGTTTTTATTTCTAATTTAGGATTGGAGAGGACCTTTCCCAGATATTTTCTTGAAAAAGTGGTAAAAAACTTACTTAGTAAAGAAAGAAAGGTAACAAAACATATTCCTGAAAATAGAGCACACCACTGGATAAAATAAGATGCTATATTAAAATAAGACCAGTAAGTTAGTGAATACTTTTTATATGCACTATAGGTTTGCTTACAGTGGGAACGTGGTGCGCTTATCCTTTAACGTCATATACATGCCCTGTACAGCAGACAAGCAATGGTAGAATAGCTGTATAATGCATTGTGCTATCCAGGGGAATTCATTCTGCCGCACTCCAGGAAGGATAATACACTTGCCCCAGATTCATGCCGAGCCCAGTAACCCATTACTGATCCCGGAGTTTTGCAGTAAGACCAGAGCTGAGCTTATTATGGCACCAAGAACCTGGTGCAGCAAGCCGCAATACAGTAATATACAGCCGCAATATATAATGTTTTATATTTAAAGGGTGATTATAGGTTACAATGTTAAGAGGTAGTAATCTTTAACATAACATATAAACTCTGCCCAGGGGTCAACCTAGCCTCTGCTGCCAGAGACAAACTATAGAAAGACGCCACTTCTCAACAAAACAGTGACGGCAGTAGGGAGTGGAGGTAGGCTGGGGCTGCTGAACCACCAATAGTTAACTTAAAAAACATGACAGCAGTAAAGAAATAATAAACTAAAATGTATTTTAAATAAAATCAATTGCTGTTTCCTTAGTGCTGTCTGAGGCGGCCGCCGCAAATGGCCTCATTGCACCCTGGATTCCCCCCAATACAACCCCTCTATCTAGGTAAATGGGCGTGGAGGGGCTGCTCCTCATTTTCTTGTTATTTTGTTATTTGTTAAGTGATTGCGACAGAAAATGGGCAAATGTATTTCCCCCAGAATGTAATACATTTCAAGTGAATAGGTGGAGGGAGCACACAAGGAGCAGGGAGTGCACGCTCCCCGCAGCATTCCGCAGCTGGCCTGGCCAAGGCAAAGATGGCAACAACCAGTGCAGGAATTGCCCGACAAATGGCGCTGGTTTGTGGGCCAGCCCCTGTCTCCCCACCCTGCTTCAGCACTAGGGTAGGGTGGCAGGCCCGGGGGGGGGGGGGTATTTGAAAAACGAACCAGTCTGGGCTGGCTCAAAATAAAAATATTAAAGTGAACATTTCTAGATAAAATTACTCGAGGGCCCTTTTAACAATCATTTCTGTGTTACTCGGATTTGAAATGCCTCTCCAGACAAGAATCATTAGGGACCCAACATCAGGCAAAGAGCTCTGTGTGATGGGGGACAGGAAATAGCTACACATTGCAAAAAAGCACGTTTTCTATCAGAATTGTGGCTACCCCATGTGTGTGTGGCTGTTTCTTGTCCCTCATAATATGGGGTTCTGATGGGAAAAGGTAATGCAGGCCTCACTGATGGTATGTACCAGAACCCACCCTGGTAAAATATTGCAAGGGTGTATGGAGGCATTTCTAGAAAATAAAGAATACTATACTCCCCTTACTCCCCTCGCTCAGCATCAGCAAATGATTCCATGTTGTAGGGTTACCACTCATATGCTAGCATGTACATCAACCTTTTCCTCTTGGCTTTACAGTATATGATCCCATTTTTCCTGTTGTAGATGTACCTGTTCTTCTGCACTAGTCTGCAAATTAACCTTTTCCCTTTAGGTGCACATTGTTTTATTTTCTGTCCCCTGGAGTTACCCCTTCCTCTCTACATAAACCTGCACATCCTCGAATGGTCGAAACTTTTTGCTGCATATTATCCATTACTCCTTGTTGTAGAGTTACCCCCTTTTCTATGCTAGCTTGCACATTAATCTGCCCCCCTTGTTTGCACATTAACCCTTTTTGCTGCATAGTATCCATTCTTCCCTATTGTAAAGTTACCCCTTTTCTGGACCTAGCATCTTTAAAACTTCACCAGCGAATCCTTCTACATATATATATATATATATATATATTCTTTTTACACACATTAATATGCCCAGCCAAAGAAGTAGAGCTGCACCTGTGCCATGGGAACGCCTGAGAGGTATGTATATCAGGCGTCCGGCGGGGTTTCACTCAGTGGGCCATCCCAAATCAGTATGTCACGCGGGTACGAACCAAAACCCAGGATAGTGAAATTTTAAATCTAAACCTATTGGCTGCACATCAACAATTTTGGAGCATATTATTCATTTGTCCCTGGTGTAGAGTTATCTCTTCTTCTACAATAACCTGCACATTAACCTGTTCCTCTTTGCTGTGTATAGTTTGCCCTACTGTAGATTTCATTTCTAACCTGTTCCTCATTTGCCCTAGTATAGAGATAGCCCTTCTAATACACTAACTTTTTCCACTTTGCTGTGTATGATTATATTTGCCCTTCTTCTATACTACCCTGCAAATTAACCTGTTCCTCTTTGCTGCATATTATTTCATTTGCCCTACTGTAGAGATAGCCCTTCTTCTACACTAACCTGCCCATTGGCCTGTTCCTCATTTGCCCTGCTGTAGAGATAGTACTAATTCTACACTAACCTGCCCATTGGCCTGTTCCTCATTTGCCCTGCTGTAGAGATAGCCCTTCTTCTACACTAACCTGCCCATTGGCCTGTTCCTCATTTGCCCTGCTGTAGAGATATCCCTTCTTCTACACTAACCTGCCCATTGGCCTGTTCCTCATTTGCCCTGCAGTAGAGATATCCCTTCTTCTACACTAACCTGCCCATTGGCCGGTTCCTCATTTGCCCTGCTGTAGAGATATCCCTTCTTCTACACTAACCTGCCCATTGGCCTGTTCCTCATTTGCCCTGCAGTAGAGATATCCCTTCTTCTACACTAACCTGCCCATTGGCCTGTTCCTCATTTGCCCTGCTGTAGAGATATCCCTTCTTCTACACTAACCGGCCCATTGGCCTGTTCCTCATTTGCCCTGCTGTAGAGATAGCCCTTCTTCTACACTAACCTGCCCATTGGCCGGTTCTTCATTTGCCCTGCTGTAGAGATATCCCTTCTTCTACACTAACCTGCCCATTGGCCTGTTCTTCATTTGCCCTGCTGTAGAGATATCCCTTCTTCTACACTAACCTGCCCATTGGCCTGGTCCTCATTTGCCCTGCTGTAGAGATAGTACTTATTCTACACTAACCTGCACATATGCATGTTTCTCATTTGCCCTGCTGTAAAGATATCTCTTCTTCTACACTAACCTGCCCATTGGCCTGTTCCTCATTTGCCCTGCTGTAGAGATAGCCCTTCTTCTACACTAACCTGCCCATTGGCCTGTTCTTCATTTGCCCTGCTGTAGAGATAGCCCTTCTTCTACACTAACCTGCCCATTGGCCTGTTCTTCATTTGCCCTGCTGTAGAGATAGCCCTTCTTCTACACTAACCTGCCCATTGGCCTGATCCTCATTTGCCCTGCTGTAGAGATAGCCCTTCTTCTACACTAACCTGCCCATTGGCCTGTTCTTCATTTGCCCTGCTGTAGAGATATCCCTTCTTCTACACTAACCTGCCCATTGGCCTGTTCCTCATTTGCCCTGCTGTAGAGATAGCCCTTCTTCTACACTAACCTGCCCATTGGCCTGTTCTTCATTTGCCCTGCTGTAGAGATATCCCTTATTCTACACTAACCTGCACATATGCATGTTTCTCATTTGCCCTGCTGTAGAGATATCCCTTCTTCTACACTAACCTGCCCATTGGCCTGCTCTTCATTTGCCCTGCTGTAGAGATATCCCTTATTCTACACTAACCTGCCCATTGGCCTGTTCTTCATTTGCCCTGCTGTAGAGATATCCCTTCTTCTACACTAACCTGCCCATTGGCCTGTTCTTCATTTGCCCTGCTGTAGAGATATCCCTTATTCTACACTAACCTGCCCATTGGCCTGCTCTTCATTTGCCCTGCTGTAGAGATATCCCTTCTTCTACACTAACCTGCCCATTGGCATGTTCCTCATTTGCCCTGCTGTAGAGATATCCCTTCTTCTACACTAACCTGCCCATTGGCCTGTTCCTCATTTGCCCTGCAGTAGAGATATCCCTTCTTCTACACTAACCTGCCCATTGGCCGGTTCCTCATTTGCCCTGCTGTAGAGATATCCCTTCTTCTACACTAACCTGCCCATTGGCCTGTTCCTCATTTGCCCTGCAGTAGAGATATCCCTTCTTCTACACTAACCTGCCCATTGGCCTGTTCCTCATTTGCCCTGCTGTAGAGATATCCCTTCTTCTACACTAACCGGCCCATTGGCCTGTTCCTCATTTGCCCTGCTGTAGAGATAGCCCTTCTTCTACACTAACCTGCCCATTGGCCGGTTCTTCATTTGCCCTGCTGTAGAGATATCCCTTCTTCTACACTAACCTGCCCATTGGCCTGTTCTTCATTTGCCCTGCTGTAGAGATATCCCTTCTTCTACACTAACCTGCCCATTGGCCTGGTCCTCATTTGCCCTGCTGTAGAGATATCCCTTCTTCTACACTAACCTGCCCATTGGCCTGTTCTTCGTTTGCCCTGCTGTAGAGATAGTACTTATTCTACACTAACCTGCACATATGCATGTTTCTCATTTGCCCCACTGTAGAGATATCCCTTCTTCTACACTAACCTGCCCATTGGCCTGTTCTTCATTTGCCCTGCTGTAGAGATAGTACTTATTCTACACTAACCTGCACATATGCATGTTTCTCATTTGCCCTGCTGTAAAGATATCTCTTCTTCTACACTAACCTGCCCATTGGCCTGTTCCTCATTTGCCCTGCTGTAGAGATAGCCCTTCTTCTACACTAACCTGCCCATTGGCCTGTTCTTCATTTGCCCTGCTGTAGAGATAGCCCTTCTTCTACACTAACCTGCCCATTGGCCTGTTCTTCATTTGCCCTGCTGTAGAGATAGCCCTTCTTCTACACTAACCTGCCCATTGGCCTGATCCTCATTTGCCCTGCTGTAGAGATAGCCCTTCTTCTACACTAACCTGCCCATTGGCCTGTTCTTCATTTGCCCTGCTGTAGAGATATCCCTTCTTCTACACTAACCTGCCCATTGGCCTGTTCCTCATTTGCCCTGCTGTAGAGATAGCCCTTCTTCTACACTAACCTGCCCATTGGCCTGTTCTTCATTTGCCCTGCTGTAGAGATATCCCTTATTCTACACTAACCTGCACATATGCATGTTTCTCATTTGCCCTGCTGTAGAGATATCCCTTCTTCTACACTAACCTGCCCATTGGCCTGCTCTTCATTTGCCCTGCTGTAGAGATATCCCTTATTCTACACTAACCTGCCCATTGGCCTGTTCTTCATTTGCCCTGCTGTAGAGATATCCCTTCTTCTACACTAACCTGCCCATTGGCCTGTTCTTCATTTGCCCTGCTGTAGAGATATCCCTTATTCTACACTAACCTGCCCATTGGCCTGCTCTTCATTTGCCCTGCTGTAGAGATATCCCTTCTTCTACACTAACCTGCCCATTGGCCTGTTCTTCATTTGCCCTGCTGTAGAGATATCCCTTATTCTACACTAACCTGCCCATTGGCCTGCTCTTCATTTGCCCTGCTGTAGAGATATCCCTTCTTCTACACTAACCTGCACATATGCATGTTTCTCATTTGCCCTGCTGTAGAGCTATCCCTTCTTCTACACTAACCTGCCCATTGGCCTGGTCCTCATTTGCCCTGCTGTAGAGATATCCCTTCTTCTACACTAACCTGCCCATTGGCATGTTCCTCATTTGCCCTGCTGTAGAGATATCCCTTCTTCTAC
Source organism: Gastrophryne carolinensis (assembly GCA_027917425.1). NCBI lineage: Eukaryota > Metazoa > Chordata > Amphibia > Anura > Microhylidae > Gastrophryne > Gastrophryne carolinensis. The sequence goes on along the minus strand of CM051235.1, from coordinate 246,959,630 downwards.
ACTAACCTGCCCATTGGCCTGTTCCTCATTTGCCCTGCAGTAGAGATATCCCTTCTTCTACACTAACCTGCCCATTGGCCGGTTCCTCATTTGCCCTGCTGTAGAGATATCCCTTCTTCTACACTAACCTGCCCATTGGCCTGTTCCTCATTTGCCCTGCAGTAGAGATATCCCTTCTTCTACACTAACCTGCCCATTGGCCTGTTCCTCATTTGCCCTGCTGTAGAGATATCCCTTCTTCTACACTAACCGGCCCATTGGCCTGTTCCTCATTTGCCCTGCTGTAGAGATAGCCCTTCTTCTACACTAACCTGCCCATTGGCCTGATCCTCATTTGCCCTGCTGTAGAGATAGCCCTTATTCTACACTAACCTGCCCATTGGCCGGTTCTTCATTTGCCCTGCTGTAGAGATATCCCTTCTTCTACACTAACCTGCCCATTGGCCTGTTCTTCATTTGCCCTGCTGTAGAGATATCCCTTCTTCTACACTAACCTGCCCATTGGCCTGGTCCTCATTTGCCCTGCTGTAGAGATATCCCTTCTTCTACACTAACCTGCCCATTGGCCTGTTCTTCGTTTGCCCTGCTGTAGAGATAGTACTTATTCTACACTAACCTGCACATATGCATGTTTCTCATTTGCCCCACTGTAGAGATATCCCTTCTTCTACACTAACCTGCCCATTGGCCTGTTCTTCATTTGCCCTGCTGTAGAGATAGTACTTATTCTACACTAACCTGCACATATGCATGTTTCTCATTTGCCCTGCTGTAAAGATATCTCTTCTTCTACACTAACCTGCCCATTGGCCTGTTCCTCATTTGCCCTGCTGTAGAGATAGCCCTTCTTCTACACTAACCTGCCCATTGGCCTGTTCTTCATTTGCCCTGCTGTAGAGATAGCCCTTCTTCTACACTAACCTGCCCATTGGCCTGTTCTTCATTTGCCCTGCTGTAGAGATAGCCCTTCTTCTACACTAACCTGCCCATTGGCCTGATCCTCATTTGCCCTGCTGTAGAGATAGCCCTTCTTCTACACTAACCTGCCCATTGGCCTGTTCTTCATTTGCCCTGCTGTAGAGATATCCCTTCTTCTACACTAACCTGCCCATTGGCCTGTTCCTCATTTGCCCTGCTGTAGAGATAGCCCTTCTTCTACACTAACCTGCCCATTGGCCTGTTCTTCATTTGCCCTGCTGTAGAGATATCCCTTATTCTACACTAACCTGCACATATGCATGTTTCTCATTTGCCCTGCTGTAGAGATATCCCTTCTTCTACACTAACCTGCCCATTGGCCTGCTCTTCATTTGCCCTGCTGTAGAGATATCCCTTATTCTACACTAACCTGCCCATTGGCCTGTTCTTCATTTGCCCTGCTGTAGAGATATCCCTTCTTCTACACTAACCTGCCCATTGGCCTGTTCTTCATTTGCCCTGCTGTAGAGATATCCCTTATTCTACACTAACCTGCCCATTGGCCTGCTCTTCATTTGCCCTGCTGTAGAGATATCCCTTCTTCTACACTAACCTGCCCATTGGCCTGTTCTTCATTTGCCCTGCTGTAGAGATATCCCTTATTCTACACTAACCTGCCCATTGGCCTGCTCTTCATTTGCCCTGCTGTAGAGATATCCCTTCTTCTACACTAACCTGCACATATGCATGTTTCTCATTTGCCCTGCTGTAGAGCTATCCCTTCTTCTACACTAACCTGCCCATTGGCCTGGTCCTCATTTGCCCTGCTGTAGAGATATCCCTTCTTCTACACTAACCTGCCCATTGGCATGTTCCTCATTTGCCCTGCTGTAGAGATATCCCTTCTTCTACACTAACCTGCCCATTGGCCTGTTCCTCATTTGCCCTGCAGTAGAGATATCCCTTCTTCTACACTAACCTGCCCATTGGCCGGTTCCTCATTTGCCCTGCTGTAGAGATATCCCTTCTTCTACACTAACCTGCCCATTGGCCTGTTCCTCATTTGCCCTGCAGTAGAGATATCCCTTCTTCTACACTAACCTGCCCATTGGCCTGTTCCTCATTTGCCCTGCTGTAGAGATATCCCTTCTTCTACACTAACCGGCCCATTGGCCTGTTCCTCATTTGCCCTGCTGTAGAGATAGCCCTTCTTCTACACTAACCTGCCCATTGGCCGGTTCTTCATTTGCCCTGCTGTAGAGATATCCCTTCTTCTACACTAACCTGCCCATTGGCCTGTTCTTCATTTGCCCTGCTGTAGAGATATCCCTTCTTCTACACTAACCTGCCCATTGGCCTGGTCCTCATTTGCCCTGCTGTAGAGATATCCCTTCTTCTACACTAACCTGCCCATTGGCCTGTTCTTCGTTTGCCCTGCTGTAGAGATAGTACTTATTCTACACTAACCTGCACATATGCATGTTTCTCATTTGCCCCACTGTAGAGATATCCCTTCTTCTACACTAACCTGCCCATTGGCCTGTTCTTCATTTGCCCTGCTGTAGAGATAGTACTTATTCTACACTAACCTGCACATATGCATGTTTCTCATTTGCCCTGCTGTAAAGATATCTCTTCTTCTACACTAACCTGCCCATTGGCCTGTTCCTCATTTGCCCTGCTGTAGAGATAGCCCTTCTTCTACACTAACCTGCCCATTGGCCTGTTCTTCATTTGCCCTGCTGTAGAGATAGCCCTTCTTCTACACTAACCTGCCCATTGGCCTGTTCTTCATTTGCCCTGCTGTAGAGATAGCCCTTCTTCTACACTAACCTGCCCATTGGCCTGATCCTCATTTGCCCTGCTGTAGAGATAGCCCTTCTTCTACACTAACCTGCCCATTGGCCTGTTCTTCATTTGCCCTGCTGTAGAGATATCCCTTCTTCTACACTAACCTGCCCATTGGCCTGTTCCTCATTTGCCCTGCTGTAGAGATAGCCCTTCTTCTACACTAACCTGCCCATTGGCCTGTTCTTCATTTGCCCTGCTGTAGAGATATCCCTTATTCTACACTAACCTGCACATATGCATGTTTCTCATTTGCCCTGCTGTAGAGATATCCCTTCTTCTACACTAACCTGCCCATTGGCCTGCTCTTCATTTGCCCTGCTGTAGAGATATCCCTTATTCTACACTAACCTGCCCATTGGCCTGTTCTTCATTTGCCCTGCTGTAGAGATATCCCTTCTTCTACACTAACCTGCCCATTGGCCTGTTCTTCATTTGCCCTGCTGTAGAGATATCCCTTATTCTACACTAACCTGCCCATTGGCCTGCTCTTCATTTGCCCTGCTGTAGAGATATCCCTTCTTCTACACTAACCTGCCCATTGGCCTGTTCTTCATTTGCCCTGCTGTAGAGATATCCCTTATTCTACACTAACCTGCCCATTGGCCTGCTCTTCATTTGCCCTGCTGTAGAGATATCCCTTCTTCTACACTAACCTGCACATATGCATGTTTCTCATTTGCCCTGCTGTAGAGCTATCCCTTCTTCTACACTAACCTGCCCATTGGCCTGGTCCTCATTTGCCCTGCTGTAGAGATATCCCTTCTTCTACACTAACCTGCCCATTGGCCTGTTCTTCGTTTGCCCTGCTGTAGAGATAGTACTTATTCTACACTAACCTGCACATATGCATGTTTCTCATTTGCCCTACTGTAGAGATATCCCTTCTTCTACACTAACCTGCCCATTGGCCTGTTCTTCATTTGCCCTGCTGTAGAGATAGTACTTATTCTACACTAACCTGCCCATTGGCCTGTTCTTCATTTGCCCTGCTGTAGAGATATCCCTTCTTCTACACTAACCTGCCCATTGGCCTGCTCTTCATTTGCCCTGCTGTAGAGATATCCCTTCTTCTACACTAACCTGCCCATTGGCCTGTTCTTCGTTTGCCCTGCTGTAGAGATAGTACTTATTCTACACTAACCTGCACATATGCATGTTTCTCATTTGCCCTGCTGTAAAGATATCTCTTCTTCTACACTAACCTGCCCATTGGCCTGTTCCTCATTTGCCCTGCTGTAGAGATAGCCCTTCTTCTACACTAACCTGCCCATTGACCTGTTCTTCATTTGCCCTGCTGTAGAGATAGCCCTTCTTCTACACTAACCTGCCCATTGGCCTGATCCTCATTTGCCCTGCTGTAGAGATAGCCCTTCTTCTACACTAACCTGCCCATTGGCCTGTTCTTCATTTGCCCTGCTGTAGAGATATCCCTTCTTCTACACTAACCTGCCCATTGGCCTGTTCCTCATTTGCCCTGCTGTAGAGATAGCCCTTCTTCTACACTAACCTGCCCATTGGCCTGTTCTTCATTTGCCCTGCTGTAGAGATATCCCTTATTCTACACTAACCTGCACATATGCATGTTTCTCATTTGCCCTGCTGTAGAGATATCCCTTCTTCTACACTAACCTGCCCATTGGCCTGCTCTTCATTTGCCCTGCTGTAGAGATATCCCTTATTCTACACTAACCTGCCCATTGGCCTGTTCTTCATTTGCCCTGCTGTAGAGATATCCCTTCTTCTACACTAACCTGCCCATTGGCCTGTTCTTCATTTGCCCTGCTGTAGAGATATCCCTTATTCTACACTAACCTGCCCATTGGCCTGCTCTTCATTTGCCCTGCTGTAGAGATATCCCTTCTTCTACACTAACCTGCCCATTGGCCTGTTCTTCATTTGCCCTGCTGTAGAGATATCCCTTATTCTACACTAACCTGCCCATTGGCCTGCTCTTCATTTGCCCTGCTGTAGAGATATCCCTTCTTCTACACTAACCTGCCCATTGGCCTGTTCTTCATTTGCCCTGCTGTAGAGATAGTACTAATTCTACACTAACCTGCCCATTGGCCTGTTCTTCATTTGCCCTGCTGTAGAGATATCCCTTATTCTACACTAACCTGCCCATTGGCCTGCTCTTCATTTGCCCTGCTGTAGAGATATCCCTTCTTCTACACTAACCTGCACATATGCATGTTTCTCATTTGCCCTGCTGTAGAGATATCCCTTATTCTACACTAACCTGCCCATTGGCCTGTTCTTCGTTTGCCCTGCTGTAGAGATATCCCTTCTTCTACACTAACCTGCACATATGCATGTTTCTCATTTGCCCTGCTGTAGAGATATCCCTTCTTCTACACTAACCTGCCCATTGGCCGGTTCTTCATTTGCCCTGCTGTAGAGATAGCCCTTCTTCTACACTAACCTGCCCATTGGCCTGTTCCTCATTTGCCCTGCTGTAGAGATAGCCCTTCTTCTACACTAACCTGCACATATGCATGTTTCTCATTTGCCCTGCTGTAGAGATAGCCCTTCTTTCACTCTAACCTGCCCATTAACCGTTTCCTCTTGGTTGCATATGATTTCATATGCCCTGCTATAGAGATAGCCCTTCTTCTACACTACACTTGCTTACAGTCCACATGTGGCCCTCAGAGCCATTTGATGTGGCCCCTGACCTGCTGTGGGGAAAGTGGGAGGGGTAAATAGAACTGACATGAAAAGGTAGTAAAATAGGGTGCATGGATATACAAGTGGCATTTGTGGAGTGAGCATCCTGAAACATTCTGAACCTATTCATTGTGGCCCGCGATCACCAAATCTTTGAGGTGGCCCATGCACTCATCAAAAGGTTGAGCACCCCTGTTCTACATTATCCTGTTCCTCTTGACCTAAATACTCTTTTCATCACGCTTATCTCTTTGCAGTCAGCCCTTCATTACACTGGTCTTCACATTAGCCCCTTACTTTGAATGTACGGCACTATAGGAAGTAGCAAGGATAAGTCATTTTAAAATCCCCTATTTATATTGTTCATGTGAAAAATGGCAAAAGGGTGAGGCGGCCATTTTTATTTTAACGTTCCACATTCCTTAATCTTGTTAGTTGAAGGGACGCGGTAAAGCTGACAGCTCGGCACCTCCACACAAATGCTCATTGAGCCGTTCACTACAGTGTGCTCGCTTGATGGCTAATTGCTTGTGAAATAACCTGGCACCTTTTATATCACACATTCCTCCAAGTTTGGGAAGATGCCATTTAATTAAAATGTTCAGACGCTTTGCAGATGCTCCTGAGAAAAAGCCTAATATTACGCTGCGGCCTGTGCGGATGGGAAAGGACAAGGGTGACACTTTTCCTGTTTGTTTTGTTTTCCTGTCACCTCCAAAGTGCTAGAGAGACCTCATCAGATCTGCCCTTTCTAGCTGGACAGCTTCACATCGGCGGATGTGCTAAAATCATTCAACATCACCAATTCATTAGGGGCGAGAAAATCAATGCGCAAGCTTTCCTGTGTAATTTTAGGGAAATTTTAGGGTCATTTTTTAGGGTAATTTTATGAAATTTAATCTTGAATGTCCTAAAGCATGCAAGAAAGCCATGAGAGAATTCTGTTTGCAAATTGTTGCATTTTTCTTTGAAAAAAAAGCCATGTCACAAATGCATGTTTTTTTCAATTAACATGAAATGTGGGTGTGTTTTGTTATTCAAAATGTAAAATAATATGCCCCACCTTCCCCCTTCAGAGCGGGCAACCAAAAACCCTGACTTGGTTTGGTGTGCTGTGCAGGGGAAGTAAGGCGAGTATATATTTTTTATTTTATAGAAATGCCTCCACGCTCCCTTTCAACTCTTTAACAGGGTGGATCCCGGCAGGGCCTGCTCCAGGTTTGTGGGGGCCCTTGGGCAAGAGAATCTAAGTGGGCCCCAAATTAGTCAGTCACATGATATCACCTTGCAGCTCCGCTGCTACAAATGGGTCATCTCCTGCTGCTGATAAGCCAGGGGCCCCGGCTAAACTTCACTAACCCCCCCCCCCCCCCCCCCCACACACACACACACACACACACACACACACACACACACACACACACAATCAGTGAGCCCTGCATTACCTTTTGCCATCAAAGCTCCATATTATGGAGGGAAACATGGGGTAGCCACACCTCCTCCTGTAGAAGACATGCTTTATTGCAATGTGCCAAAAAAAGTTGCCAATGTAATCTGGGGCACTTTTGCAAGAAAGCCTTCCCAAAAAGTTTTGAATGTTCCTCAGATGTTTTGTCATGCAAGATGGGGGCACTTGGTTGCTTTGATTTAATGCAAGAAACCAGAAAACACAACCCCCATTGGAATTCAGTTTAGGGTCTACCTCTTATAATGAAGTAATGAAGACATATACGCAGCATCACTACTGGCAGGGGTGAAAGCTGTTGGGAATGGCGGTGCAGCCATTGCAGGTTCACATAATGCAAGCCTTATATGTTATCCACCTACAATGATATTCAGGGGGAACTTAAATCAATAAAAGAAAATCACTGGCTGTGCGGCATTCCTCTGGTTACCTTTCTAACCTTGTTACACACATGGCTGACACTTCAGAAACAAAGTTATCTCGTGAAATTCCGTGTGTACCCAGAGCAAGCAGAAGCCGGTCGGGGGGGCCGTAGCGCACACACTGTTCCCTCTGCAGCTTTAATTACATTTAGGTCAGAGGCACCATGATTACTCACTTCAGTCCATTCTTTGTTTCCAATTCCTTGTATGTACAGCACCACCACTGCAAGAAAAACAGAAAGAGAGCATCAGTATGGAGAGCAGCTAGGCATACCTCCCAAGTGTGCCTGATATGGAGAGACTGTCCCTCTTTTGAGTCCATGTCTCCCTGTCCCTCGTTGGTCCCATTTGTCCCTCTTTGAGGTGTAACATGAAGATCTGCATCAATAAATGATTCATTTATTGATTTAGTAGTAGTGTTTATACTGCTGTAACTGTTAGAAGCAATCACCTATCCAGCCCTCTTCATTTAAAAATTGTCCCTATTTCCCACCCTGAAAAGTTGGGAGGTGTGCAGCTAGGGCAGGAAGAGGCTGAAAGCAGACCTAGAGGCCGATTCATTAATAGCGCCAGGTAGCGACAGATGAGCGACTGTAGCGTGATTTTTTCAGCGCCAGCCAGTATTCGCTGTGCTTGGCCGGCATTAGCTTGATGACAGCGACTCAGTCGGTGTGCGGTAATGTTGAATACGGGCTGGGGGGTCGCTGTTTCACAGGTCCAGCGTTGTATGTGAGCGCCTGACAACGAATGGCCAGAGCGAACGGCTAGCTTCATATTCATCAACAAATCACGCTCCGAATGTGCTGCCGCTGTCCATTCCTTGTTTAAACCCCAGAGCGCTGGCGGCGATGTGTATTAACTAGTTTTTAACCCCTAAACAACCATATTTTTTGAATGTAACATTATACATGTTTTTAGAATCATTTTGTAATATGAATACATTAATCTCAGACCTGTTAGATCAATTCTGCACATATTTTTTTTAATTTTTTTTTTTGACTTAAAAATAAATCCTAACATTGCAGAAGTGGTCTCCGATTTTTTGACATTAAAAAAATAATAAAAAAAATTAATACCAATTAATTATGAATAATTATAGATTGCTCCATTGAAATGCATTGGACATCGCCAGGGAGCGACAGCTCATACCTGGCGCTGTGAGGGAATTTGCAGCGGCGCTGTTCGGTCCAGGCGGCTTCATGATGAATGCCGCGCTAGCCATCGCTCTCGCCGGCGCTAGCCTCATTTTGCTTGATAAATGCGTCATTGTGACCGCCGCCGGGCGTACTTGAGTCGGTAGTCGCCGTTAGCTGCCGCTACCTGGCGCTCGTCAGACACTACCTGGCGCTATCGCTTGATGAATAAGGGCACTAAACTCTCATGGCAAATCTGTGTCAGCAGTGACGTAAATAGTGTCGGGGCCCTGGTGCGAACATTGAATGGGGCTCCATCATATCTCATATAGTAACCTACTTCCTGTAATTTTAACTAAATTGTATACAACTATAAGCTAAAGACTGAAAAAGCACAGACCAATGATGCTTATTTTTTTCCGTACATGATGCCATGAGAGCACAAATCTAAGAAATAAGGCAGAGAAAAAACAATGATGGCGCCCCCTGACCGTATGGGCCCCTGTGCTTCTGCAGCCTCTGCACCTCTTATGGTTACGCCATAAGGATCATTCTGAAAGACCTGATGCAGAAATGCTGGGGATGCGCCTGCTGCACGGAGATGTTGGCAAGGGCTCATGTTCCTAATTCAAGATGCCCCATAAAGAAGTAGATCACCCCCACCCTGACTGGACAAGTGGCCGCGCATGCGACGTAGGACCGGGAAAAGGCGAGTTGTGCTCGGCGATCTGAGGTGTTTCACACAGCATAGTCAAAATCAAAACTCACATTTTTAACTAGCATCCCCTGAATTGCTCCCCCCATGAAGAGCACCTTTTGCCAATTTTCATTGCTCCTGCTTTACTCTAACCCCAGATAATGGCGCCTGTTTTAGCTGTAAAGCTCCACTTCCTCCCTTCATTGCCACACCTATGCAATGACTGATCATCTGTCATCTCACCCCGAGATCTGTGTTCCAGTACAACTTGTAAAGCGAAAAATCCATTTCTAGTTCTACACCCTAAGATGGGAGTATCTGCAGGGGCTTTGGTCAAATGTATTTCAGAAGTTTAGTGGGTTTTGGTCAGCTTTAAACAGTGCAGAGGGAATTAGGCCCTTATTTATGAAGGAAGAGCGACAGGTAGCGACTGGTGAGCGGCCGGTAATGACGGGCCCCGCCACGAGAACGCCGGCTCCCCACCACAATCACACATTTATCAAGCCAATCCTGCTTAGCGACTGAGATAGCGCCATATAGCGACTCATTCATCATTATTCCAGCCTCAGCCCACAGCGCCAGCGTCCGACCTTGAACAGCGACAGGTATGACCTCTCGCTACCTGGCGCTCTCCAATGCATTTCAATGGAACAATCTTTAAATATTAATAATTAATTGTTATTCATTTTTTTTTTTTTTTTTTTTTTTTTTAAATGTGAAAAATTCTGTGACCACTTCTGCCATTTTAGATAATTTTTTTAAGGGAAAAAAATAAAAAAAAAAATAGTACAGAATTGATATTACAGGTCTGATATTAATGTATTCATATTACTAAATTATTTAAAAAACTAGTTTTCTTTGGTTTCCAAAAATATGGTTGTTTGGGGGTTAAAAAAACTACTTTTAACCCATCGCCGCCAGCGCTCTGGGGTTTAAGCATGCATTTCACAGCGCGAGAATTTTTTGAGCGTGATTTTTTAATGAATATGGTGGAAGCCGGTCGCTCTGACCAGTCGCTATCATGCGCTCCCATACAGCGCGGAACCTGTCAAATAGCGACTCCTCACCCAATATTCAACATTACGGCAAACCGACTGAGTCGCTATCAACTACCGAACAACGGCCAAGCACAGTGACTACTAGCGGGCGCTCTGAAAATGCCGCTACAGTCGCTCAACCGCTATTAATGAATTGGCCTCCCCGTCTTCTTTCCCAATTGGAACCTTTCCATGGGGGTAAATAGTGGTCCAGCATTCCAAAATGATGATGCCCAGGGGTTGGAGGTTTGCACCAGCACCACTGGCGGCATTTTCCTACAGAAATGTTACTGAACGCCCAATCAAAAAATGGAACTCGCAGCTTTTTGGTGCTAATCCGGCGTTCAGCAACTAACCTCATTGCTGGATCTCACCCCGTACTGTCCCAGACAGGGATCAGGATTGATGGCGTGTTGGGTTTGCTCCCTGCCATCAGTCACATGGGCGCTGTCATGCCCTCTCCATTCATTGTAATGACACAGAAGCTTTGGGGAATGGTGTTCAGGCCCGGGGAGGCGCACAAAGTGCTCAGGGGAGTTGCTGATCATCCAGCTAAGAATAATCCCCCTGGTTTCTGGGCAATAGCCATATTTTCTGCCTATTTAAAGGCCAACTCCAGGCACATCTTTTATTTTTTGCTCCACCAACCCCCATGCTGATTATTTTCCTGTCTTGTCCTCCCACATCACTTCCATCAGTAAAGGCTGTGACATGTGACATAACATTAGAGTTAAATCACTGAAGGTCTCTCGCCTGGTGACATATAGGCCCTTATTTAACAAGGGATAGCGCCAGGTAGCGAATGGTGAGCGAACGGTAATGACACTCACCGCCACGAGAACGCCGGCTCCCCTCCGCAATCACACATTTATCAAGCCGATCCTGCTTAGCGACTGACAGAGCGCCAGATAGCGAATCATTCATCATTATTCCAGCCTCACCCCACAGCGCCAGCGAGCGACCTTGAACAGCGACAGGTATGACCTCTCGCTACCTGGCGCTCTCCAATGCATTTCAATGGAGCAATCTTTAAATAATCCTAATTAATTGCTATTTTTTTTTTCTTTTTTTAAATGTCAAAAATTCTGTGACCACTTCTGCAATGTTAGATATTTTTTTGTAAGGTAAAAAAAAATAAAAAAATTGTGCAGAATTGATATTACAGGTCTGATATTAATGTATTCATATTACAAAATGTTTTGAAAAACATGGTTTTTTTTTTTCTAAAAATATGGTTGTTTGGGGGTTAAAAAACTACTTTTAACCCATCGCCGCCAGCGCTCTGGGGTTTAAACATGCATTTCACAGCGCGAGAATTTTTTGAGCGTGATTTGTTAATGAATATGCTGGGAGCCATTCGCTATGGCCGTTCGCTGTCATGCGCTCCCATACAGCGCGGAACCTGTCAAACAGCGACTCCTAACCCCGTATTCAACATTACCGCACACCGACTGAGTCGCTGTCAACAGCCGAACAACGGCCAAGCACAGCGAATACTAGCGGGCGCTGTGAAAATAACGCTACTGTCGCTCATCTGACGCTACCTGGCGCTATTAATGAATCGGCCTCTTAGTAGCCCATCACTTGGAACAAGCACAAGTAGGATGAAATAAACTTCTATCTAAGGGTCAGTTTATGTTTTTCTCTGGAGTGGGCTTTAATGATAATAATAAGCATATCAATGCACTCTACATGCCAAGTATAAGTGATATGAGTTAATCAGCACTAACCTGGGTCAGACTTGGAAAATGTGTCCATATCAAGCAAGCTCCTATAGAGGAAGAGAGAAGAACACAAGGGTGAGAGAAGCAACAGAGACAGAGAAACATACTGAAAAATTAAGAAAAAGAACAAAGAGTAAGGTAAGCATTTCTGGAAAAATAGATAGAACAGGAGGAAATGTAGATAACAAAAAGAAAGAAGAGATGATTATATATGGAGAAAGCACAAAAAAGGATATCTAGAGAAAAAAAAGAAAGAAGGGAGAAGAGGAGGATGAATGGAGAAAGAAAAGTAAATTAGTGAAGAAAGAAAAACAGATAGAGAATTAAAAGGGAGAAGAGAGAAAAAGAAAATGAATAGGGGTCAATTTACAATTCGTGCATCCATACAAGAATTATAAGGAGAAGAATGAGGAGGACGATGTATAAGAAAAAGAAAAGAAAGATAAGTAAAGAAGAGAGAGACAAAGAAAGAGATAAAAAGAAAATGGTATATAGCGTGCAATAAAAATGAAAGGATATGTATATAAATATAGGAAAGTAAAATAGTATATATTGCAGAAATTAGAGGGAGAAAAGGAAATGAGAATTATATATGTACAAGAAAAAAAGGGAGGATATATGGAGATATACTAAAGAAAGAAGAGGAGAGGTGAGGAGGAGACTGTAGCTGGAGAAAAGAGAAAAGAAGAAAGAAGGGGAGAATGCATGAAAACGTGAAAAGAAAGTGAATTATTGATAAAAGAAAAAAGCAGAAGTGTTAAACTAGACTAAACTTAAACACCCAATTTACAACTGGGTGTTGGTCCGTTACTGGGTTAGCCACCTGCAAACCCTCTAATCTTACCTTAAACTGTGAACCCCCAGCTTTCGCTTTGCCAGCCGCGAATGGGACACGTGACCGTCGCTGACCAATCACATGGCTGCATTTCACTGGAGAAATGCAGTTTAAGGTTTGTGGGTGGTTCAATGTGGGGGAGACACTGGCAAACAGCAGCACCAGCACCCGCTCCGGGAGTGGATCAACGCCCATTTTTTGTAAGAATGGGTGATAGTTCAGTTCAGGAGGATACATTGAGAAAGAAAAAAAGATACATAAGGATATACAAAAAATGAAAGAAGAAAAGAAAAATAACAGAACAAAAAGAAAGAAGAGTGAATAAAATAGCAAATATGTAAAGAAAGAAAACAGTTATATATATGGAGAAAGAGAAAGAAGGATGAGTAGAAAATGACAGGATGAATTAAATTAAAAAAAAGAAGTAGAGAGAAGGAGGGAATATGATTCATTAAATAAAGAAGAAAGAATAGGACAATACATAGAGAAAGAAAATGAAAGAAGACAAAAGAGCAAATATTTCTTATAAAGAAAACAAGAGAGAGCATAGAGGAGAATAACAATGAAAAGGACTGAGAGGGACTCAGGAGTAGAAAGAAAAGAGGATACATAGAGGAAAGGTGAAAATGGCGATAAGAGGAGATATATAAACGGCCTTATTTATCAAGGGATAGCGCCAGATAGTGTCTCACTAGCGCCAGGTAGCGCCAGCTATCGGCGGCTACCGACTCCAGAACGCCAGGCTGCGGACACAATCACGCATTTATCACGCTAAATGAGGTTAGTGCCGGCGAGAGCGTCAGCTAGCGCGGGATTCATCATGTTGCAGATTTCAGCGAACAGCGCCGCTGCTGATCCCATCACAGCGCCAGGTATGACCTCTCGCTACCTGGCGCTCTCCAATGCATTTCAATGGAGCAATCTTTAAATATTCATATTTAATTGTTATTAATGTTTTTTTTTTTTTTTTTTTTTTTTAACTGTCAAAAATTCTGTGACCACTACGGCAATGTAAGATTTTTTTTTTAAGGTAAAAAAAAAAAAAAAAACATTTGTGCAGAATTGATATTACAGGTCTGATATTAATGTATTCATATTACTAAATGTTTAGAAAAACTTGTTTAATTTTTTAATCAAAAAATATGGTTGTTTGGGGGTTAAAAAACTACTTTTAACCCATCGCCGCCAGCGCTCTGGGGTTTAAACAAGCATTTCACAGCGCGAGAATTTTTTGAGCGTGATTTGTTAATGAATATGCTGGGAGCCGTTCGCTCTGGCCATTCGCTGTCAGGCGCTCCCATACAGCGCGGAACCTGTCAAACAGCGACTCCTCACCCAATATTCAACATTACCGCACACCGACTGAGTCGCTATCAACTACAGAACAACGGCCAAGCACAGCGAATACTAGCGTGCGGTGTGAAAATCCCGCTACTGGCGCTCATCTGTCGCTACCTGGCGCTATTAATGAATCGGCCTCAAAGAATAAAAATAGAGAATGATTTATGGAGAAATAACAAATAGATTGGGGGAAAGGGGTAATAAATAAAGAGGGTAGATGCTGAAAGAATTACAAAAAAGAAAAGAAACTACCAGAGATAAATAGAAGAAGAAGAGAACAGAACAGCAATCCTTCAAGCACACCTCACATGGCAAACCAATGAGGTGTTCAGCTTCATATCTGATTGGGCGCTGAGGTGGAGAAGCTCTGCAAACTGATGTTTGGAAACTGTGGTCTTGCAAAATAAAACCCCTCCCCAGACAATTTAATTCTAGGTGTCCATCCGTCAGGGAGTATCTAGAATATGCCGAAATGTGTGCTGCAGCTTCCAGTCCCCTAGTTAAAGACTCTGGAAGAGGTAAGTCTGGGATGATGGGAAAGTGTGGCATCCAGATACTGGAGCTGCAGGATGGGGTGAAGGTAAGCAGAAAGCCTCATGTAATAAAAGCCTACAGTAGCCCTTTACTGTGATAATCAAATGAGCTGTACAATTAGGAACATTCTAATAATATAATAATCCTGCAGACTATACTCACCTTACCCCTGGAGCCATGATGTGACCATTCTTCTGCCCAGGAGCCCAGGTTCAGGTGATTGTGCACCTTCCCTCCCTTTATTATGGAGAGATGCAGAGCCATGAACTCGCCTCACTTCGGCACACGTATAGAATATTTATCAGCCATGAATAATGCAGATGCCTTTATATCAGCCCACCAGACACCGCGCTGGCCACAGCGCCCAATTATTAGCGCTTCTTTGCGCGTCTCCTTCCTAATAAGAGTTCCTGGAACCTTAATGTGCTAATATGTATACAGGAGAAAGGCTCATGGCGGGGAACGCATTGTGCTAGTGTAAAACTGACAGCGGCACGCACATGACAATATCTAGTTAAAGGGGAACCCCCACTAAATGTTGTCAACTTACTTCTTCCTAGTCCCTGCCATTTCCGCCCTGGTGAAGTGGTGTATCCACGGAACGCGTCGGCAGGCTGATACACGGCGATAGATGTTGCCAACATGGTAATGTGATACCTTCCTGACTTCACATTGTTGCTAGTATATTGTGTGGCCAGTGCCTTTCTGTCTGCTCTGCGCAGACATTCACATACAGTGTTTTCAATTCATGTTTGATTTTTTATTTCACATAGCACTTTTCTGTAGATTAGGTGTTTGTTATTTGCCACTGGCAGTTAATACCATTTGAATGTTTACATTAGATATTTCTAGTATCAGGAAGACATTTCATTGATGTACATTTATATAAATGTAAAGCCCATTCAGGGGAGTCCGCCTACTTTGTGTCATTGTGTTTATGTTTTTTAATAATGTCACTTGTTGTGTCTATGTGTGTATAATTCCTTTTAGGAGTCTTTTTCATTACAAATAAAACTAGATTTTATTATAGCACATTGTTGTTTTACAATATTCTTGTGCGGACAATCTGAGGGCCTGTGAGGGGTTTCCAGAAATCCCCCCTCAAACTGTATTTGCTAGATGTTTAGACAGGCACAGACGGGTCCGGCACCCCCAATTTTTACGCTGTTGGGCTGTGCGTGTCTATCTTAAAGCTGTCGCAAACTAACTTCTTCCTGGCTGTTGACGTGTTAACTCCCATGTTGGCTTGATCTGTTTTTCAGCTTCCCCAATGAACTCAGCCCTTGATGGATGTTGCCCTTTGATAGAGCAGAAGGGGTTTAACGCAGAACAAAACCCTAGCAGCACGGCTCTGGCATCTAAAAGGCGCTGGCCTTCACCCGGGGCATTCCAGATGAGGATGCCCTGCTGTGTGAACCCCCCCGAGTGCTGCAACCCTCACGGCCTTCCTGGCCCACATCCAGCATCTTTGGGCTGTGTAGGCGCTCCCATGCCCAGTGATTCCCATCTGTAACCCCACTGATTAGTTCATATGGATGTAGCCATCCCTAAAGTGACCCTTCATTAAAATAAGACTGGCAGTGAGGGGGGCATCTCAAGGAAGAACATTCCCCTCCGCATATCAGTGGAGAAAGCGCGATCCTTGGCCCTGGTACTCACCTGGGTCTGCGTGACCAACCCACAAATAAGGGATAATAGAAGTAGGTAAGTATTATGGCTGCTTTCCCCCATCAGAATGCGGAGGATTTTCCCCTCTTTAACTTGACACTGAAAACTAATCTTAGGCTGCAGTTAGTTCAGTTTGGCCAAAGCAGAATTTGGGTTTAAAAAAAAAAAAAAGTGCATTCAGCCCAATGATGCTGGGATGTGACCGCCCCATATTTACATAGAGTAAGGAGCCAGGATGCAGGTGAGTTTTGCCGCACCCCAGAGGGGTTTCATACAGTGGGACATCCCAATTTGGGATGCCACAGAGCAAAGCCAGTGAATCTTATAGATTCCATGGCTGGCTGCTTTGGGCTTTGTCTGTTTTTAAGGTGATTCAGCATCCAAATGAGTGCTCATCTTTTGTCCCCCGCAGCTGATCAGTGCTAGTTCAGCAACTCACCTGATCGCTGCACGCACACACACACGCTTCCCGTGCTGCCTGGGGTCCAAACATGGGGTAGGGATTGATGGGGTTCGGGGTTGACCCCCTATCAATCACAGGAGTACTGCCACACCCTCTCTATTCATTGCAATAGAAGGGGGTGTACTGAGGGTTGAAACGCCCCCATGGCTGCACCCCTGTGACTGATCGTAGGGGCGGGAGCTGTCATGGAAGCATTAATGAATTCAGGCTTAAAGCAATGCGAAATGTGAAGGCTGTGGTGTAGGCTGGGATCCAGAGGTTCTGATCAGCTAGCATTGATCAGTTTCTCTGGACAAAAGGGGAGTACACTTTGGTTTGTTTTCGGGGAGGCCGATTCATTAATAGCGCCAGGTAGCGACAGATGAGCGACTGTAGCGTGATTTTTTCAGCGCCAGCCAGTATTCGCTGTGCTTGGCCGGCGTTAGCTTGATGACAGCGACTCGGTGTGCGGTAATGTTGAATACGGGCTGGGGGGTCGCTGTTTCACAGGTCCAGCGTTGTATGTGAGCGCCTGACAACGAATGGCCAGAGCGAACGGCTAGCTTCATATTCATCAAAAAATCACGCTCCGAATGTGCTGTCGCTGTCCATTCCTTGTTTAAACCCCAGAGCGCTGGCGGCGATGTGTATTAACTAGTTTTTAACCCCTAAACAACCATATTTTTTGAATGTAACATTATACATGTTTTTAGAATCATTTTGTAATATGAATACATTAATCTCAGACCTGTTAGATCAATTCTGCACAAATTTTTTTTTAATTTTTTTTTTACTTAAAAATAAATCCTAACATTGCAGAAGTGGTCTCCGAATTTTTGACATTAAAAAAAAAAAAAAAAAAAAATTAATACCAATTAATTATGAATAATTATAGATTGCTCCATTGAAATGCATTGGACATCGCCAGGGAGCGACAGCTCATACCTGGCGCTGTGAGGGAATTTGCAGCGGCGCTGTTCGGTCCAGGCGGCTTCATGATGAATGCCGCGCTAGCCGTCGCTCTCGCCGGCGCTAGCCTCATTTTGCTTGATAAATGCGTCATTGTGACCGCCGCCGGGCGTACTTGAGTCGGTAGCCGCCGTTAGCTGGCGGGACCTGGCGCTCGTCAGACACTACCTGGCGCTATCGCTTGATGAATAAGGGCATTAGGCTGCTGAATGACTTTTGTACACTTCTAAATTAATGTTAGAGGACCCCTTTAACAGAATGATGTCATTTCACAGTGAAAGATGATCTGTCTTTAAAACATCTGTTGGTAATGCCAGACATCCATTTTAACAGAACAAAGTAACTTTTAGTTTGGGGGGTTAGACACCTTCGAAAACGCTAACAATCACTGAAATGACATTGGGAGAGTGCTGTGATTTGGACATCCAAGTGACACAGTCCTAATTAAAAATTAAAAAAACAAACAAACAAACAAACAAAAACATTACAGAAAAATCAAAATTTATGTTTGAGGCATGTCAGAATTTATTAAAAAAAAAAAAAATAAAACCCCAAAAACACAAAAACAATGTCTGCCATAGAAGTGTATGGGAGAGCGCCAGGTAGCGAGAGGTAATACCTGGCGCTGTGCAAGGCACAACACTGGCGCTGTTCGCTGTGGTTGAAAATTTGATGAATCTGCCGCTACATGGCGCTATTCCAGTCGCTACACAGATTTCAGATGATAAATGTGCTATTGTGTGCCGTGTCCGGCGTTGATCGGCGTTCATCAGTCGCTAGTTAGCGCTACCTCCCGCTCACCAGGCGCTACCTGTCGCTATCCCTTGTTAAATAAGGCCCTTAGAGTGGAACAATGTCCCTTTCTATCATAATGTAACATTTGTATAGGAAGCTAAGGATACAAATGTATCAGTAAGTGTTAGATTTCAGTATTAATAAAGGAGCTGTATTGTGAAGTTGTGAAATATTAATAATATCATATTAATTAATATTAAAAATACATGTCAGTTAATGAGAGGAGGGGTCACTTATACACTCGAACTAAATAAAACTCCCACCAAGCTTGTGGTTTCTTCTCTTGGTAGAAATAAAATCCAGGGGTGACAGGTTTGAGTGTATCGGGGTGACAGAACCTGTGCCCCCAGATTTCATCTTCCTTTTATTGAAAGAAAGAAACAAGCCTGGCTGCATATGTCTTGATGCTGGTTGTATAAGTAACCTGGTGTATAAGTGACCTGGATTTTTATCATTGGCCCATTTTTTTCACAATAGTCCTCCTTTAAAGAGGACCAAAACCCTGGATTTTGACTATCCTGGGTTTGGGTCTTTGTCCCTGGTGCACCCTAATTCAGAATGCCCCTCTATGTGAAACACCCCAGGTCACCCAGTAAGGGGTTCATTCATCAATGGATAGTGGCAGGTAGTGCCTTGTAAGCGGCAGGTAGCGTCTGGTGCACTGTACGCAATACCACATTTATGAAGGCGATTCCGGTGAGTGCCTCTTACAGCGTCACGTAGCGACCGATTCATCATCACGGACAGCTCAGCGGATCACGGTGGCGCTGTGGCTTCCAGATCGCCTGGTATTACCTGAAGCTACCTGTCGCTCTCCCATACATTTCAATGGATGTTCCTTTTCTTCTCTTTAAACAGTGTTTTGTGTATTTTTTTTTAATTTATTTATTTATTTATTTATTTTTTGTATGAAATCATTGTGTAACCTCTCCTGCCCCTTTAAAAGTCATTTTTGAAAACTTTTGGGATTTTAAATATTTTTTATGCAGAATTGTCATTACAGGTCTGGCATTACAATGTTCATGTCACAATGTTATAACAATATCATTCCATGTGTTTTTGCTTTGTTACTAGTGGATATGTGTTCAAAAACAGACTAAAACCGGACCTTCAGCGTGATTTAATGAAAAGCCCAAACTCTTAAAAAACGATTCTCCAGCATCTAAAATTAATATATTTTACGTTTTTAGTCACTAACTTATTATTCTTTCCCCCACTGGGCTGCAACTCTGTTCAGGACTTTAGGATACGGGCGCCGCCATCTTGACTCAGAAGCATCACACTTACTGATGAGAGGAGAGCAGGATAAGGTACAGGGGGGCGGGTTATAGCTGTGCTTTGCCCAGACAGAGCAGAGCTGGGGTCAGGAAAAGTTTGTTATATGTTATAGCGACTCACACATCAAATTCATCAATGCAGGCCATGTTACTATAGCGACTGAGGTGCTCTGTAATAGCGACTCACGGCCCATCAGAGCGACCACTAGCGGTCGCTGTTAGAGCCGCTGTACAGACTCTCATCTGCTGTTACCTGGCACTAGTAATAAATCAGCCTGTAAAACTCACCTTCCCGGTCCAACGGCTTGTGTGACCTCTCTTCCAATTACCACACTCGGCAATACCAGCTAAGACTTGGCTAAGGGACTGAAAACTTTCCAATCTGAGAATAGTTTTAAAAAAATGTAAATAGTCCAGGAATCACTGCCTCCTCTGCAGTGCCACCCGAGGCGGCTGCCTCACGTGGCCTCATTAGGTGCACCCCTGCTGAAGTGGACCTGTAATGTTTCATCCCAGATGAATGCCTATCTCTTCCCATGACTCCCGGAATGGATATAAGACACTCTCATTATTGATTTTGGACTGGTGGGGTGTGTGTCTGATAATTGTATCTGCAGGCACCATCATGCTATTTCTGATTTTGCATTTTTATGAGAAGAGCGCAGAATGGGAATTAGCTGCATCATTTTTACTGCTGGCAATATTAAAATAACTTATATTATATATTCATTTTGTATGTTTTATCAGCAACAGTGGTGGGTAGATGTTAGATGGACAAAAAGATGTTAGCTCGTGTTGGGTGTTGTTCCACTTTACAGTCTCTCTTTTACATGATTCCCTTTACTTCCTTCCATCATTTGATCTCTATTATCCATTCCCTCTACCTCTTTTATACTACATTACTTGCATCATTCTTTCTCCTTCTCTTTCTCCCTTTGACCTTCCCTTTATATCTATTTTCCACATTCTCTCCTCTTATTCCTACTCTCTCCCACTATCGTTCTCTCTTTCAAATTCCTTTTTACTCTCTATTCCACATTTTCTCTTTCTCTCCATCATCAGCATTGCCCCGTCTCATCCCACATTTCAGCCTTCTGTCTCTCTCTCTTTCACAATCCTTCTCTTACTTTCTCCCACATTCCTACCTTCTCTCTCTCTCTCTCTCTCTCTCTTTCTTCCACATCCCTTCTACTTCTTTTTCTTCCACTTTTCCCCTTATCTCCCTCTTCCACATTCCTTTACTTCATTACTTCTCCATCTCTTTTCCACATTGCTTCTCTCTCTTTCTCCTCCACACTCCATCTCTCACTCTTCCACATTCCCCCCTTCTCTCTCTCTCTTTCTTCCACATCCCTTCTACTTCTTTTTCTTCCACTTTTCCCCTTATCTCCCTCCACATTCCTTTACTTCATTACTTCTCCATCTCTTTTCCACATTGCTTCTCTCTCTTTCTCCTCCACACTCCATCTCTCACTCTTCCACATTCCCTCCTTCTCTCTCTCTCTCTCTCGTCCACATGCCCACCTTGGGCACAGAGCAGTAGGTTATCCCTAACTGGGATGCCTGGGGTGGGGAGTGAAGCCGCCCCCAGTTGACAGACTGGAGGTCTGTTTTAAGCAAAATAAAGTTCTTTTATCGAGAAATCGGGCATGAATGTGTTAAAAGAGAACAATGCAAAGTGAAAAGTGAAACTTTCATTTTATTTTATTTATTTATGTATCATTTAT
Organism: Gastrophryne carolinensis; assembly: GCA_027917425.1. Taxonomy (NCBI): domain Eukaryota; kingdom Metazoa; phylum Chordata; class Amphibia; order Anura; family Microhylidae; genus Gastrophryne; species Gastrophryne carolinensis. The sequence continues at coordinate 246,938,128 of CM051235.1, read as the reverse complement.
TACTTTGTAAAACATCATCTCTAGAATTATATACAGATGTTTGACCCGTTGTAGCCTATAGCGCCAGCGACTGTGTGATTAAAGGCTGTTTTTGAACATGTATCCACTAGTAACAAAGCGAAAACATATGGAATTACATTGTTATAATATTGTAACATGAACACTTTAATACCTGACATGTAAGGACAATTCTGCATAAAAATATTAATAATCCAAAAAGTTTTTTAAAAATGTCATTTTCTTGCCCAGGATACATATCAGAAGTTTTGAGATTTTTTTAAAGAAAAAAATTTGAGATCAGGAAAGGGATTTAAAGTGGACCAACACCCAGGATTTTGACTATCCTGGGTTTTGGTCCACTTCGGGGGGGGCACCTCGATTGGGGCGTGCCCCGCTGTGTGAAAGCCCCAGAAAAGCCCCAAAAACTCACCTCACCACGCTCCCACGTGATCGCGCCGTTCAATCCCCGCCGACGGACAAGCGGGTGACAGCGACGGACAAGAGAGCACTTCCGCTGCTGCCTCCCGCACGTCACTCTTACAGGGCGCGCACGTCTAGAGGGGCGCGCGGGAGGCGGCGGCGGCGGCAGATAAGGTAAGGTTTTTTTTGGGTTTTGGGGGGGTTTCACCCCGCGGGACATCCCGATCTCTTATAGATTCCCGGGCCGATCACCCGTGGGTGTTGGTCCACTTTAAGGATCATCCATAGAAATGTATGGGAGAGCGCCAGGTAGCGAGAGGTAATACGTGGCGCTCTGCAAGGCTGAACGCCGGTGCTGTATGCTGAGCCTGGGATAATGATGAATCGTACGCTACATGGCGTTGTTCTAGTCTCTCACCAGATTCGGCTTCATAATGTGTAATTGCATGCCATCTCCGGCGTTCACCTGCAGCTACCTGCTGCTGTACAGGCACTACCTGACGCTATCCCTTCATGAATTAGGCCCTTAGACTCCTTACCATTAGTTAAGGGGGGCACAGGACCCCCTCCTCCTTCCTTAGAATTCTGCCAAAATAAATGCCAGGCAGAAATGCTTTTATAACCCCCCTCCCCACGTCCCCTCTCCCTCTATGCCCCACCCTCTGCAGGAGAACACCAGCCCCCTGCTGGACGAGGAGGGAGCCCCCCAAACTGGCAGACTTGCCTTGGGGGGGGGGGGGGAGGAGGTAGAAGCTCAGAGGTGAGTTCTTTTTTTATGTATTTTTTATTTTCTGGTAAACTGGTAATGGGTATAGTCCACACATTGTAGTGCCCAAAGTTATTTTATCCATCGTTCAGAAGTACCGAATGGCGGATACAAGGGAGTGTGCGGCTGGGGGCTTCTAAACTGGACTGTCCTCCCTCTGGCTCATCACTACTGAAGACCAGAACAGACTAGACTTTTTTAATAGATACATTTCTGAACAGCACATTCTGAGCAGCACACAGATGCTCTTTAAAATGGACCAAAACCCAGGATAGTCCATATTTTTGACTATCTCGGGTTTATCTCCTTTCTGTGTGACACCCCCCAGGACGCTGCAGCCAACTCACCTTTTCCCAGTCCCACTCCGCGTCTAAGAGCAGCGGCTCTGACGGCCGCATCCTCTGCCTCCCTCTAACAGGGAGAGTGCCTGCGCCGGGCCATTCACAAATGCCTGGCGCGGGCATGTGTGCTGCTAGAGGGAAGTCAGAGCCGCTGCTCTTAGACGAGCCATGGGACAGGGAAGAAGTGAGTTGACTGCGGCGATCTGGGGGGTTTCACACAGATCGGGGTGCCCCCCAGGGAAAGAACCAAAACCCAGGATAGTCAAAATCCTGGGGTTTGGTCCAATAAGTTCAAATTAATGTGTCTGAATCAGACCCATGATCACTGGTTGAGGCTTCCATGCTAACCTGCTGCTACCTCTGCATTTACTGCTCTTCCATGAGTCGATGGTGTTGCAATCCAGATCCTGGCCTTCAGGATTTGCTCTCAAGAGGGTGTACATTGGAGTATGAGACAAAACTATATCCCCCATTATTCACAATAGGTGCTTTGACCTAGTCCTGTACTCTGCTACATTCTGGCAGGGGCGGAAGGCCATAGGGAGCACATGGAAAATTCCCGGTGGGTAGCACTGATTTGGGGCCAACCCAGGCTGGAATCTCACTGTGCCACAGTCCTCCTCTAACACTGCCTCCAGTCCCTGCCTAACAAAGTCTCCCTTGGGCCTCATTGTGGCAGCCATACCTGTAGCGATAATCTTTATCGCCGGAGGGCTTCCCCGCCAGAGACGTCCTTTTCCCAATGGTGAGAGGTGCTGCAGGAATCCCAGAGTCATCCGTGAGGAAACAGGAACAGCCCTTACAAGGGCTAGTGAATTGTAATACAGCGTTTCCCCCAATAAGAGACAGAACTCAGTATTGAGGGTGAAGATGAACTTAACTTTATTAGTGCCACCCTGTGCCTTATATGCAAGGCTCCATGCAAGGGGACCTCCCCCGTGGACCTGATGGAGAACTGCATGACAAACCCACAGACCAATGGGAGCAGGGCACACAATCCCTCAACTCTGCCGGTGACGCAATCAGCAACACAATAGCAGTCTGTAACTCAATCAACAACACAATGGCAGTCTGTCTGGGACATGCTCAAGAAAATGAAAGTAATGGGTCTATGCAAAAACAGTGCCTTTAAAATCCAAAGGCAGAGTCTGTCACAATACCCACACCTGACACAGTGTCTGCCCCTACAATAATAAATGTTCATTACCATCTCTTTAAGAGTGTCTATTTCCAGCACTGCCAGTGATTGGTCCTACAGTGCTATAGCTGAAGAACATACTCGGGACTCAGCTTCTCCAGGGCTGGACAGTAAATTCCCAGGCAGATATTGGGCCCCATTGCACTCCTGCACACGGATGTGTAAGACTGAAAGTAAAATGCGCGGGACAGGCCTTAAGATATCTGTGTTGGTGATCCCCAGTAGCAGCAGTTCTGGCAATGGCAGTTCTGATATAGTGTCCCTTTAAGAGTTTAGGCAAGATTCTGTTAGATAAAATCTAACTTTCCTAGTCTAAAGACGAAGGGAAGGAAGAGTCTGGGATAAGGGACTCATGCAATATTGCTTGATTTTCTGAAATATACTAAAGCAACTAAAGCATTTCTGAACTCGTCCTTTAAGGTTGTCCTACATCTCTTTCCATGAATGAGCGGCCATATGCTCCATTGCCTTGGTGGCTTTTATTTTAGAAGATGCATGAGCTTGAGACTGCACAATCATCTCTTGATGTTGGACTTCAGAAGAGGACTTCTATAGGATTTAATTTCCTCGGAATAAAAAACACGCTGCACAAAAAAGGCGGCTTATGAAGAGCAAGACTGTGAAGCTGAGAGTTTTTGTCTGCCAGGAATAGAGGAAGGGACGAGGGAAAGCGTAATGTCCTTTTGAAGGAACGCGCAAGGCAGCGGGAGACGGAGGAGCATGGAACATTATGCAATTCCCACAGATGCCGCACTTTCATGGAAGCTTCGGGATGAGCGTGAAGTTTTATCATTACTTTTACAAAGTCAATAGGACGTCCTTTAGAGGAAAGCGAAAACGTGACAATAGTGCTGTCACCTAGCTCTTGATTTTTATCCGGAAAACTCATCTGTCAAAGTCAGTCTACAGACATGTCCAGGCCTGCATTGGCTCAAATTTAGTTAAGGACTCCAATGTCCCATGTCACCAATTCAATAATATCATGATATGCCATCCAAACTTTTGACAGGCTGCAATCCCCATCTCAACCACTGGGTGGATACATAAAGACTCCTTAGCTTCTCATAGCCTGACACCAGGGGCCCCTAAGTGCTGTACAATCACATACCACACAAATACAAACACACAATCACAAACATTTGCTCCTGCTTGTTCTGGGTGCAACAACTGGGAAGTGTCGGCAAGCTCGCGTGTGTGTATGGAGGAGGGGGGAACAGCAGTGGTGGGCAAGCAGGCATTAATTTGTTACCCTGCCCGCCTATTGCCTTATTATTGTCCAGCACTGGGGTGAGAGAGGGGGTTGGATGTAATAAGGGTTGCCCCTCACTGTCTGGAATAGAGGGATGCTGCTCACTGGCTGTAATGGGGGATGCCCCTGACTGTCTGTAATGAGAGATGCCCCTGACTGTCTGTAATGAGAGATGTCCCTCACTGCCTGTAATGGGAGATGCCACACACTGTCTCTAATGTGGGATGCCCCTCACTGCCTGTAATAGGAGATGCCACACACTGTCTCTAATGTGGGATGCCCCTCACTGCCTGTAATGGGAGATGCTGCATGCTGCCTGTGTGGGATGCCCCTCCCTGCCTGTAATGGGAAATGCCACACACTACCTGTAATTACCAATGCCCCTGACTGCCTGTAATGGGAGATGTTGCACATTGCCTCCAATGTAGGATGCCACACACTAGCTGTAATGAGGGATGCTGCTCACTGGATGTAATGGGAGATGCCACACACTGCCTGTAATGGGAGATGCCACACACTACCTGTAATTACCAATGCCCCTAACTGCCTGTAATGGGAGATGTTGCACATTGCCTCCAATGTGGGATGCCACACACTAGCTGTAATGAGGGATGCTGCTCACTGGATGTAATGGGAGATGCCACACACTGCCTGTAATTACCGATGCCCCTGACTGCCTGTAATGGGAGATGTTGCACACTGCCTCCAATGTGGGATGCCACACACTAGCTGTAATGAGGGATGCCCCTCACGTCATGTAATGGGAGATGCCACACACTGCCTGTAATTACCGATGCCCCTGACTGCCTGTAATGGGAGATGCTACACACTGCCTCCAATGTGGGATGCCACACACTGCCTGTAATTACCGATGCCCCTGACTGCCTGTAATGGGAGATGCTACACACTGCCTCCAATGTGGGATGCCACACACTGCCTGTAATTACCGATGCCCCTGACTGCCTGTAATGGGAGATGCTACACACTGCCTCCAATGTGGGATGTCAAACACTGCTGGTAATGAGGGATGCTCCTCACTGGGTGTAATGAGGGATGTTACTTACTGCCTGTAATCACAGATGCCTCTCACTGCCTGTAATGGGGTGTAATTAGTGATTAGGAGGGGTGATTTAAGCCACCATTTGGTTTAGAATATTTTTTTTTCTTATGGAGTAAACACAATGGATAAGGGATTCATTCTGTTTTCCGTCACTGCATGCCCACACACCGCAAGCTGCCATATTTTGATTGCTGGAATTTGGGTTGATCTTTATAGGTTAGGCTGAATTGTCAAATCAGCAACCCTGTCCTTTTCAATGAAGATAAAATACATTGTCAAAGAAAATCCAGAAACGCGAGTGATTAGTGATGCGGCGTGGAGAGGAGTTACTGAGACAATGACACTTCCTGGCACAACGTGGGGAGGAAATTTGGGCAAGGTGGCAGCCAATGACGTATGAGTCATCAGGGTGAATTCCAGATTCTCTGTATTTATAGTATTAAAGGAAATCACATGAAATCTGAGTGTGGGGAGTGAGGTTATACACCTATACATTTTTTAGGAGAGAAAATTGCCTTTCTACCTTGGAGCCAAGTGAAAATGTACATCCGGTTGTTGAATCAAGGTAGACAATGATAGTGAATGGCAGTTTTCTCTACTAAAAAATAGTGAGTTTTCTCACTTGGCTCTGAATCAACCATGTATTTTTAAAATAGGAAAACTAAACTCCTTTAAGTCTTTGTAAAGCCAGAGGTTTTCTTTAACAGAATAATGTAATTTTAAATTGTTTAAATTGCAACATCTGTATATAAAGCTGGAGCATTAAAAAAAGAGCAATTCTGTTTCCCTTTTAGCTTGAAAAGATTGCACTTTGGTAATTGTCACCTTGTTTGACCACCAAAAGCTTCTTCTCGTTGTAGATGCAATTCTGTTACATTTGTATTCTTGGCTTTATATATGCAGATGTTATACCGTTTTTTCACAAAATGGGTGTTGTACCGGGCTCAGGGAGGCAGCCCGATTGCCGATGCGCCCCCCCATGCTTTGATGGCACAGAACGAGAAAAATCTTACCCTTTTCCATGTCCCCTAGGAGAGATCACATGACTGGGGCTGGCAAATCACAGCACTGGATTTCACTTACACTCTAAAATTACGTTATTCTGTTAAAAAGGACCTCTAGCTTCCCATATGAAGATTTGAAGTACACTGCTATACCCCAATATAACGCAGCCGGATATAAGGCGGATTCTGATATAACACGGTCCTGCCTTGGACACCAACATTTAGAAATGCATTTATCCTCTCTATCTGATTTTTAAAGAGCAGAAAAAAAGAACACGCACACTATGTACTGCTTATATGTTAGAAAAGTGTATTATACAAAAAATATATAAATAATACAACCAGCAGGTATCAAAGGGGGTCATACTAAACATTTGGTGAAGCCAGTGTGACTTGCGGTATGGATTGCCTGTATCTCTGTGAGCTTTTTAGCGTTTAGACACACACAAGTGCAATAAAAATACTTTATCCTACATTTTTCCCCAAAAAAATCACCTATACATGTGATGACACATTTTTACAGTTTAGGTGCATTACTTTTCCAGTGATGTAATGATATATTTTTAAAGTGTCAAGCCCCGTGGGACACCCGCCTTCTAGGTAAGTCCACAACCCCCAATCTCCGCTGCTAGCTTCACCTATAGACAAGCCCCTGTTTGCCGGGAAGCTTTACATGCTTCACCGGACACGGTTGCCCCTAGGACTTCGTAGCACAAAGGATGCGGACATACAGGGGTGAAGGCGGATGAGCCCGAGGCAAGTCTTTGCGATGTCGTGTAAGCCAGGGTCATACACGGGTACCTGTCCAAAATAGCGCAGCACCAAAAGGAAGAGATGAAAGAAGAGTCAAGGTCGAGCCAGGGGTCAAGCCGGGAGGTCACGGAGACGCAGTACAAAAGGATGAGACTAATTCGTAGTCAGAAAGACAAGCAAAGGTCGGTCCAGGCAGCAATTTCGGGATGGTCAAACAAGGCAAGGTCGGCAACAGATTGGTACGAGAATCAATGACAAAAATCACACCCAGCAGCAGGGCCGGATTATGACGGGGGAGCAAGGGGCTCTAGCCCCGGGGCCTCCACCACTTGCCCTGCAAAGGGGGCCTCCATCAACCTTTGGGTTTCTTCTGGTCCAGGAGGCTTTTCTTGGTCCAGCAACAAATCTATCAGTGACCCCCCATCCCCCCCGCCCGCGCCTGGGCAAGCCTTTTTCTTTTTTTTGTTTGTTCTTGCAAATCTGCAGCCAAAGCCACCACTGGCAGGAGTCTAGAGCAGCAAAGCTACAGTGATGGGTGCGTGCAGAGCATTCAATCAGTGGCTGCTCACTGCACATAAGCCACCAAGCACAGCCACTGTCAGCTCAATACAGGGAACTGTTTTCTGCTGGATCAGATGGGTGACTACACTACCTCCCATCCAGAATAGCAAAGCAGGAGTTCCCAAGCAACAAACACGCACAAGGGTGGCACAAGGGACTTCATTGGATGTTCCAGTAAGTAGGCGGGTGCCATACAACCACCAATCAGTTACTTGGCTGGGCTATTATTTTAAAGGAAAAAAATACTGTATCTGGGGCCTCCACCAGATTTTGTGCCCAGGGGCCTCCACCACACTTAATCTGGCCCTGCCCAGCAGCACGCTATCACGGGCACTGAAGCACTGGAGGGGTAAGCCTTTATAGGGTGCAACCTGATGGGATTGGACATGTGGAGTGTGTCTGATTGGTGCACAGTATGATACTTGAGCTGATTGCTCATATTAAACAAAAAGGGAGTTATCGCCCAAAACCACCCTGGGCTCATTGACCCTTTTAACACAACCTCCGGCGGGCGTGCTGTGTACAGCGCCACAGGGGGTCATAAGAGGGAAGCCGGGGATGTGGCAGTGAGGAGAGGAGGCGGCTGTACTTGGCGCCGTACAACCAGACGCTGCTCGAGCCGGCACTCGCGCGGCTGCCTAACAGAGCGGTCCGTGGCCAGCCTCCCGGAGCCGACGCGGGACCGATGCAAAGGTAAGTTAATCGTGACATAAAGATTGGAAAAAACAGCATCCTATGGGCTATGCTAAAGATTTCACCATTTTTTCTGCATAGGCCATAGGGTGCTGTTGTTTCCAAACTTAACAAATATCCTTACCTCAATGGAAAAAGGATGTACCTCACCTGTAATAATACCCCATCACAGGTACAGGCCATTTTGGGTGAAAAAGGAAGAAAAAAACATCTTTTTGCACTTTTTTGTGTCCAAAAGCTACAAAGCTCACCGAGATGCAGGTTGCAATACACACCGCAATGCACACCGGAAGTCACACTGGCTTCACCAAATATTTAGTATATGTTGTCAGGATCTGGGGCCAACGGCAATGACTCTGAAGACAGTTCTTAACCAAATCATAAGCAATTTATTGAAAATAAATTCCAACAGGCAAAATCTTTTAACTTCAGAGTATGATGCAGGATACAATGCAGTACAAGTGGTTACCTCACCAACTTTTAGCAATGTCCAGTTTAGGATAATTACAGTGTATTGCAAGTCCTTGATATAACGGCTCCTCTTTCGGGGGATACTGTTAATCCACAGGTTCCAAGAACAGATCACACATAAAGTCCTTCGGCTGCAATTCAGCACTGTCAGCATTGCGAGCAGCAAGGTCCAGGCTCCTCATCCCAGCCTGTCCAACACCCAACTGGAAGCCTCATCGGCTCCTTTTATTGGGCCTCCTTGCAATTAGCCTCATCACTAGAGATGAGCGAACTTCTCAAAAATTCGATTTGGGCGATTTGCCGAATTTCTCAAAGAAATTCGGGTTCGTCCGAATCGAACTTTAGTGAATCGCTCATCTCTGGTGATGAGGCTAATTACAAGTAAGCCTAATAAAAGGAGCCGATGAGGCTTCCAGTTGGGTGTTGGACAGGCTGGGATGAGGAGCCTGGACAGCGCAGCCGGCCTCCCCGCTCCCACCATGTAGGCATTTTTTTTTTTAATTTCAGGGAAAAAATCGAATTTTCCCTGAAATTCGGAGTGAATTCAGGTTCATTAGAACCGATTCGCTCATCCCTACCCATCACCTGTGTAAGAACTGGGAGTAGGGGAAAACCCGTAGAGGACTGGGAATGTGGACTGGGGTCCTGTAAACCCGGCATGGATCGTGCCTGATTTAGAAAAGCAAGGGAGAAATAGACACTATCCAGCACTTTCCCATACACAATGTATATACTATTATTTTAGTATATAATATGTATGTATGTACATTTTTAGTATTTGATACCTGCTGGTATAGCTGCTATTTTTGTATAATACACTTTTCTAACATTTAAACAGCACATAGTGTTTGGAGTGTGTCCTTTTCCTGTTGTTTAAAGTGATTGGCAAGTTAAAAAATAAATATCAGTAGCTTATCTTTCATTGAGTGGCTTGAACATTGTGCTTCCTCTTTTGTCTGTCTCCTTAGTTAGGAAAATCACTTTCTCATTCAGCTTTCAGTCCCCACACCACTGACCTGGTCCATCAATCAACCTTCAGTGGACCAAGGATGGAAACATCCCCCACTCCCTCCCCGGACGTCCTGATTGGCTGCCTCTCTCTGAAACCTCGCTCTCCTCTCACACTCATCACAGTGTGCTTACATCACATCGCTGTTGCCACACCCACTGTTTCTCCTCATTTTTTCTCTGCATCTCCAATGCTCTAATACTTTTAAATATAACATAGGAACTACAGGGTCTTTTTGAAAACGGATTGAAGTTTGGGACAGTGCAACATGTAGCTCAAGACAATAGGACAACAATCATGCTTGCCTTTAATAGTACTATATAAGTACAGGACAATACAGGAAAATCCCCATAGAGAACGGCACCCAATGTCTAGTTAATCATTTTTTGCGCTCAACCAATCTTCTCTATATGATGCCTTTGTTAAATATAACGCGGTGTCCTTTATTGGTGCCAAACAACAGCGTTCTATCGAGGTAGCAGTATAGTTAAAAAGCTGTATTCTTTTACTGTGAAAATATATTTTTCTGTTAAAAGGGGGATCTAACATTAATTGTGAACTTTACAACTTTTTTTGGTGACCTCTGCCATTATCTACAGACAGATTACTGGAGGTAAAACTTTTTTTACAAAAATAAACAGAGTTGGTCGAATTAAAAATTCAAAATTATGCTAATATTCTGTTTTGGCCGAATCAACCCAAATTTTCTAAATTCAGGTTCTATTTACCATTGACTCAAAGCCCAACACTAATCTCTATCTGGTCAAGCTCTGTGGAACTGGGGGGATTTCACACAGAGCTGCATCTTAAAGTGGACCAACACCCAGGATTTTGACTATCCTGGGTGTTGGTCCACTTAGGTGGGGCACCCCGATCGGGGGTGCCCCGCTGTGTGAAACCCCCCCGATCGCCGCAAAAACTCACCTCTCCCCGCTCCCACGTGACCTCGTCCGGCCAATGACAGCGCTCAGAGCCGCTCTGGTATGCGCGTCCAAAGCCGCTTGGACGCGCATACCAGAGCGCTGTCATTGGCTGCGTCTCTCGCTTCCCTCTAACAGGGAGCGCGCCTGTGCCGGCCATTCACAAAACGGCCGGCGAGGGAGTGCGCCCTGCTAGAGGGAAGCGAGAGACGCGGACGCGTCTCGCGCATGCGCCGTTGGATCGTCGGTAAGGTAAGGATTGTGGGCCTCCTGGGGGGTTCCTCCCCGCGGGACATCCCGATTTCGGATGCCCCGCGGGGAGGGATCTGATCGGTCCGGGAATCTTATAGATTCCCGGGCCGATCCCCCCTGGGTGTTGGTCCACTTTAAATTGGGATGCCCTGGGGAAGGAACCAATCACCTGGATAGTGAAAATCCTGGTGATTGGTTCTTAAATGACTATTAAAGGGCCACTATCATTAAACACCTGGGATCATTAAATGCTATAATATCAAAAAATGAGTATTTGACTGATATAGCATTTAAAATTATTAAGAAACCACTATACACCTATGTGAGCCAGCAGCTGCAGAATCAGTGTTCTCAGCTCCATTCAGTTATTCCAGGAGATGTGACATCACAGGGGCTAGCGAGCTGAATGGTGCAAAGCGGGCCACTGGTTGCCTCCTCTAGGTTGCTCACCTCTAGCTGGGGGCGTGCCCGGGCCCGCCAATCACAAGTGACTGCCCCGGGTATGCGTCTAGCTATAGGTATAGCAAGGCTGTGACATGCACATGTGTCATTGGAACAAGGTTAGGTGAGATTTATTGAAACATAGAAACATAGAAGGTTGACGGCAGAAGGAGACCATACGGTCCATCTAGTCTGCCCTTATGTGTATACTGTATGTACTCTTTATCTTAGGATAGATGTGTGCTTATCCCAGGCATGTTTATTGGGGTTTTACACAGTGGGACATCCTAGTTTGGGATGCCACAGGGAGTAGAAATTGGACGGCCATATGGGCAATTTCCAGACAATTCCCTATGCCATGGGTGGACAATACTAGGTTGCCCCTCAGTGAAACCCTCTGGGTTTGTTCGCGCTCTCACAGCTCATGAGCAGGCTGCGGCTAAACCCCGACAAGGTGCGTTAATATTGTATTTCACTATACAAAATTCTTCTTTGATTAGAGCCCCAGACAACTTTGTATGAAAAATATAAGCCTGCTCCTGACCAAAACCAACCAATTTTACCCACAGCTCTGTTCACCTGTACCACAACCAGACCCCCAGCCCAATATATCTGTACCATAATGTTACCCACAGTTCTGTTCACCTGTACCACAACCAGACCCCCAGCCCAATATATCTGTACCATAATTATACCCACAGCTCTGTTCACCTGTACCACAACCAGACCCACAACTCAATATATCTGTACCATAATTATACCCACAGCTCTGTTCACCTGTACCACAACCAGACCCACAACTCAATATATCTGTACCATAATTATACCCACAGCTCTGTTCACCTGTACTACAACCAGACCCACAACTCAATATATCTGTACCATAATTATACCCACAGCTCTGTTCACCTGTACTACAACCAGACCCACAACTCAATATATCTGTACCATAATTATACCCACAGCTCTGTTCACCTGTACCACAACCAGACCCACAACTCAATATATCTGTACCATAATTATACCCACAGCTCTGTTCACCTGTACCACAACCAGACCCACAACTCAATATATCTGTACCATAATTATACCCACAGCTCTGTTCACCTGTACCACAACCAGACCCCCAGCCCAATATATCTGTACTATAATGTTACCCACAGCTCTGTTCACCTGTACTACAACCAGACCCACAACTCAATATATCTGTACCATAATTATACCCACAGCTCTGTTCACCTGTACCACAACCAGACCCCCAGCCCAATATATCTGTACTATAATGTTACCCACAGCTCTGTTCACCTGTACTACAACCAGACCCACAACTCAATATATCTGTACTATAATTATACCCACAGCTCTGTTCACCTGTACCACAACCAGACCCCCAGCCCAATATATCTGTACCATAATTATACCCACAGCTCTGTTCACCTGTACTACAACCAGACCCACAACTCAATATATCTGTACTATAATTATACCCACAGCTCTGTTCACCTGTACCACAACCAGACCCACAACTCAATATATCTGTACCATAATTATACCCACAGCTCTGTTCACCTGTACTACAACCAGACCCACAGCTCAATATATCTGTACCATAATTATACCCACAGTTCTGTTCATCTGATTTTTTGTACCACAACCTGATTCATGTCATCTAGACATCAACCCGAACCACATCCAAATTCATCTGTGCCACAACTGGACCCACAGCCTGACCTCAGCTTCATTCACCAGTAGCCAATTGGTTGAAACTACAACCTGATTCTGCGCTTAACTGGATACTGCAACCCAACCCCCTACCCTTCTATCAATTTCGACAACAAACTGACCCGCAGTTTGATTCATCTGCACCTCAGCCTAACATGTTGCATTGGATTCATAATATGGTGAAAGTTCCAAAACCTGCATTGTTACAGGGCCGCATAAAGATGATCAGAGACACATATTCCTGCAAGGACTTCACTTCTGCAGAGGTGCCTGTTATAGTCCCAGGGAGATAATGAGCGATGGGTGACGAGGCCAGAACTTCCTAGTATGGATCCTCTCCATCAAAGAGCCTCTTTTGATGCCACAGGTAGAGAGAGGTGAGTGAGCCTCTCCAGGTAGACCAACACTGATATGACAGGCGAGCATGCGGGAGATGAGATGCCCTTACTAATTCACAAGGCGCTATTATACATTTATGCCAGGAGAAGCATCAAATACTTTATGCATGCTGTATGGAGGAGCAGACGTCTCTACACAAAAACAGAAAGACAAGAGATGGTCTAAATAAGACATCCCTTGAGTGAGCTCCCTCACCTCAGCAGCAGTGTTCTGTGTGTACAGGGCTCACTTCTCTCTTCTTGGTGTACAGTTGCCAATATAAACATTGCAGTTAGTAAGAACACACATTTACTACAACATAGGCAAAAACCATATTAAAATCATAAAAAAAACTATGGGAGTTATTTAAGAAGGGATAGTGCCAGGTAGTGCCTCGTAGCGTCAGGCAGCGTCTGGCGTCTGTATGAAAAACCACATTTATGAAAGTGAATCTGGTGAGCGACTGTAACAGAGCCATGTAGTGTCCGATGTATTATTAAAGGCGGCTCAGCAAATAGCGCCGGCGCTCTATCTTCTAGGTCAGGGGTACTCAAATGGCGGACCGCGGTCCGAATCCGGACCGCGGTCCGAATCCGGACCGCAGACGTCATTTGTCCGGACCGCTGCCCAGGGCTGTCACATCAGCCCGGGATCCGGCGGTGCCGGTGACAATTGCCGGCCGGGGCTGTCAGTGCTGGGGGCGGGCACATGGGCGTGGCCAGGCCGGGGGAGGTGGAAGCGTCTCGGGCCTCGTAGACGGCGGGGGAGGAGTGGAGACGAAGAGGCGCGGGAGGAGGAAGAAGCCCAGAGCGCGGAGCTGGCGGAGGCTTCGGGCGGCAAGCAGAGCCCGCTGCAAACACCTGGAGGCCCGGCATCAGAGCACACTGCTGCGCTGGCTGGAGGAGCGGCTGGCCTGGGGCGAGGAGGCCATTACCCGGGGAGCTGCTGAGAAAGTGCAAGGAGGTGAGATTCCTGTCCCCCATTTACTTCATGTGTAGAGTGCAAGCTCCTCAGCCAACCTGAGCAATGAGCTTTCCTGTCCCCCCACCCACCTGTCATTTACTTCCTGCTTCTCGCCCTTCTGTGTAGAGTGCAAGCTCTTCAGCTAACAACAGCTGACATGGGGGGGGGGTGTAAGTAAGAGTGCATGTCAGCTGTTGTTAGCTGAAGAGCTTGCACTCTACACAGAAGGGCGAGAAGCAGGAAGTAAATGACAGGTGGGTGGGGGGACAGGAAAGCTCATTGCTCAGGTTGGCTGAGGAGCTTGCACTCTACACATGAAGTCATGCACTCTTACTTCCCCCCCCCCCCCCGGACCTTCATCCCACGGCAGACCCTGGTAAGTGGACCTCCACTGACTGTAATTGAGTACCCCTGCTCTAGGTAATACCTTTCGACCACTGTCGCTCTCCCATACATTTCAATGGCCGTTCATTTCCTTGTGCCTAATCAGCGTTTTGACAATTTTGGGTTTTTTTTTGCTCAAATCATTGTGTGACCTCTCCTGGATGCAAACAAACACTTTTAGAAATTTTTTTTGACTTTTTATATTTATATGCAGAATTGTCATTACAGGTCTGGCACTAAAGTGTTAGTGTCACAGTGTTACAACAATGTCATTCCATGTGTTTTCGCTTTGTTACTGGTGGATATGTGTTCAGAAACAGACTTTAATCACACAGCTTCTGCCGCTATATGCTACAGCGCCCAGCTTTAGAGCGCCGACTCTGTGTGTGTGTCGTTTTTTATGGTGTGGAGCGTGGAGAGTCAGTCGCACTGAGCTGGCGATACCTCTCGCTTCCTGCAGCGCTGTACTGGTGTTAGAACGCTCAACATACATCTCATTCGTCAATGTCGGTCCGATTACTACAGTGACTGAGGCGCTCTGTTACAGAGCCTGATAGCTCATCTGGCAATACCTGACGTTAGTAGTGAATCAGCCTCCACATCAGCTCAGCGCCTGAACATCTTTTTGGCCAAAAATATAGACTTTCAAACATTCAATTGAAAGTGGACCATTTAACAAATAAAAAATAGTTTATCCTCAAAACTCCACCTGATAGGGGACCGAAACAGCTGTGCAGCTGAATAAGAGATATGTTACATTGCAGTGTGCAACTATTTCCTGACACTCATCATATACAATTCCATGCCTGATAAAACAGAACAAAGCCCTGGATAATCAGACTCTAACGTCTAAAGGATTTCAGGGGTTGGCTGCAGTTTGCCCACATGATTTGGGATGCCCCATTGTGTGAATGTCTCCATATACTGACCTCAATCTGGCAATCCCACTGCTCAAGGTAAGTGAACAGCAAATGGGGAGGGTCATTTATCGTGGGATTCTCAAAAAGCAGGGCTGGCCTTTGGGGTGTGCAAGGTCACAGAGCGCCTGGGCTAGGGGGTGCCGCTGGCTACAAATATCGTACCTGTTATGTGAGTCAGCATGCAATGGATTGTGGTGTGTGTGTGTGGGGGGGGGGGCGGGTAACTGTGTTTTAGGGTTATTGTGTGTGTGGTAGGGTGTAATAGGGGTGAGTGGGGTTAACTGCAGGGGTGTACGACTGCACTGGGGCCCAGAAGGTCAGGGGGGCCCAGACATTGTTGCTCCTCCGCGAGCTCATTCGGCATCACTTAAGGAAAGGAAGTGCCATTTGTCTCTGCTGTTTCAGTCTTTAGTTGTCTAGCTGCATCCAGCTGAGTTAAAAGACAAAAATGTTTACTGTATGAGCCATGAAAGGGCCCCATTTAATGTTCGCACCAGGGGCCCATCGCATTTAATTAGGCCAGTGGTTAACTGTGATTTGGGGTTAATATGTGTGTTGGGGGCTAAAGAGGAACATTAAGATACTTTGCCAGCTGACTCCCTGTCCCCTGGCATCCCGATTTAGGATGTGTGTAAACCTCAATGGCAATCCTACAACATATGCATGGGCCATGGTTGCACCCTGGCTTTCTTTTGGCTGATGTGGGTACCTGCACCAGGCATTTCGGAATGGCTGGGGCAGGTCCATGGGGCAGTGGGTAGCAGGGCGGAAGCCATTCAGTAATGAATCAAACACAAGCTGCTGATTGAAGGACAGTCCTCGTATGCACTGTGGGATCACCGGAGAAGCACGTTTTTATGGTGATCCAGGGGAACACATGTGCGTGGGAGGATGAAAGGGTCCAACACCCATTTTATAAAGATTGGTTGTTGATCTCAGTGTAAACTGGTATTCCTGTGCCCCCCATGCATACCCCCCATGCAAGCCCGGGTTCTATACATGATGCCTTGGACAAACCTGGCCCCAAATCTAATCCCCATGCCTGCTGATGGCCAATCACAGGGCCCGATTTCACTGGGAGTGAGGATGAGTAAATGTGATTTCTTCATAAAATGGGTGTTGGATTGTATAACTGATGACGTGAGGGGGCCCTAAGGATGCCCTTAGGAAGTGGACTTAAACCCTGGGAGGGAATTATGGGATCTGGTCCACTTTAACCTTATAAGCATCCCAAATTAGGATCCCCAGTGGCAAGGGAGGTCTGCTTTAATCAACACACAGTAAAGTGCAATAAAAAAAAAACACACATTACTGAACACAAATCACAGTGATTTTGGCAGGTTTCAGCAATCTGCCCATGGCTCTGCTCAATATGAAAGCTGTAAAGAAAGTCCATACTCACCTTACCCCTAGTTCCTTCTATTGTGCTCCAGACACTCTCTACCCTCCGGCAAAGATGAGCTAAGAGGCTGATTTATTAATAGCGCCAGGTAGCGACAGTTGAGCGACTGTAGCGGTATTTTCACAGCGCCCGCTAGTAGTCGCTGTGCTTGGCCGTTGTTCGGTTGTTGACAGCGACTCAGTCGGTTTGCCGTAATGTTGAATATTGGGTGAGGAGTCGCTATTTGACAGGTTCCGTGCTGTATGGGAGCGCATGATAGCGACTGGTCAGAGCGACCGGCTTCCACCATATTCATCAAAAAATCACGCTCAAAAAATTCAAGCGCTGTAAAATGCATGTTTAAACCCCAGAGCACTGGAGGCGATGTGTTAAAAGTAGTTTTTTAACCCCCAAACCACCATATTTTTGGAAACCAAAGAAAACAAGTTTTTTTTAAAAATGTTGTAATATGAATACATTAATATCAGACCTGTAATATCAATTCTGTACAATTTTTAAAATCTAAAATGGCAGAAGTGGTCACAGAATTTTTCACATTTAAAAAAACAACAACACATTAATAACAATTAATTATGAATATTTAAAGATTGTTCCATTGAAATGCATTGGAGAGCGCCAGGTAGCGAGAGGTCATACCTGTCGCTGTTCAAGGTCGGACGCTGGCGCTGTGGGCTGAGGCTGGAATAATGATGAATGAGTGGCTATATGGCGCTATCTCAGTCGCTAAGCAGGATCGGCTTGATAAATGTGTGATTGTGGTGGGGAGCCGGCGTTCTCGTGGCGGAGCCCGTCATTACCGGTCGCTCACCAGTCGCTATCTGTCGCTATTCCTTCATAAATAAGGGCCTAAGAGTGTCCAGCATTGTCAATCAATATGCATGACTGTCTGGCCCCGGGGCCAGAGGGGGAGCATGCCCAGCCTAGAGCCCAAGTGAAGACAAAAGAACAGAGCAGTTTCAAGGGCCCGGGAAGTGCTGGATCAAGTCTCTACGGCTGAAAAGTGGGTAAAGTGAGTAGAAAAGTGGGCAAAGTGAATAGAAGAGCATAAAATGTCCCTTTAACATTTTTATTTGTATTGCATTTTTTCCTATATTCATTTGTATTGCTCGATGTCCATCAAGCTCCATCAAGGTAGGGAGAAGTCATAAAAATATGGTTCAGTCTGTTCCGGTACAGAATGTGTTAACCCCCACCAATAATTCCCCGAGCACCCCAAGGGAAGAACATTTTTCAAAGTAAAATTATCCTTGCGGGCTTCTGTGAAATGATTGCCACCCAAACCGTGAGCGTATTCTCCATGGTTTATTAATGTGTCGAATGGAAAATGAGTTCCACAAGCATCTTTTAGCCAACAAATTGTTCACAGCTTTCCACTGCCGTGTCCCTGGATGGAATCTCCCCGCCCGCCTACAAATGTAAACTGGAGAATTAATTGATGTTATAGCATAAAAAACGTGTGTAAGTCCATAAGAGGATACCCCCGGAGAGCGGAGAACAAAAGATCCAGGATAATGCACATCCATATAAGATGCAGAAGAGCATCCCTCCATGAGTCATCCAGAGGAGAGCTGGAGGAGCAACACAAAGATTCTTGATAAATAAGCCACGACTATACACAACATTACTGTGCCGTGCGGATCTTGCATATTTAGTGCCTCTCGCTACTAAGAGCTCAAAATAAGGAGCCAGCTATTTCACATGAAATACTTTAGGAATACGTTTTGGGAGAAACTGAATATAGCCTGACTTTCCTTACCAAGTACAAAGGTGATAACTATAACATAGGTGGTAGTGCATTGAAATAAAGAAGTGTACCCTTACATGGGAGACCTGGGTTCAAATCCTGCTGTTTATGTAATGATTAAAGTCATACTACAGTAAATAAAAAGCTATATTTATATCAACCTACTTTTGTCCTGTTGCTGTGCTCAGTCTTGCCATAGTGTATGACCTGTGATGTTAGTCTTCCAAATCCTTGTAGTTTGGCGCTTCCTCGCCCACTTTAAGACTCATATACAGTGATGTCAGGCCCATGCAAATCACTGGGCAATTTCCTGGTTTATGGGTAGGGACCTACCTATCTCCCTAATGCCCATGGCTATGACCACTACAAGATATCTCACAGGCTTGGATCAGCATAGACCAGGAAAATGGTAGTTGGCGTCACAGACTGAGGCCAGTTAAGCGGAATCACAGGTTGGGAACAGGTAAGCTAAGGCAGAAGCTTGGAGTAGATGAGTCACAGGCTGTGAACGAGAGGACTTGAAGCAGGAAGTCATAGGCTGGGAGAAGGTGGGCAAACTAGGACCACACATGTTTAAATATTCACTAGATTATTATTATTTATTGGATTCTATTTATGATATATATTAGCAATATTTCTATTTACATATACAGTATCTTTCGCACTATAAGACACACCCAGGATTTGCAGGAGAAAAATTTGACAAAAAATATTCTGAACCATATGGTGTGCTAAAATACCCCCCTCCCAACCACCCAATTATAGACAGTGTGCAGAATTCCACCAATCACACCATTAGAGAACCCACATTACAGGCAGTGAGCAGTATCCCACATTAAAGGCAGTGAGGGGGCATCCCAAATTACAGGCAGTGTGCAGACATCCCAATTGCAGGCAGAGTGCGGGCATCCCAAATGCCGGCAGTATACGGGCATCCCAAATGCAGGCAGTGTCAGGGCATCCCAATTACAGGCAGTGTACGGGCATCCCAATTACAGGCAGTGTACGGGCATCCCAATTACAGGCAGTGTGCAGACATCCCAATTACAGGCAGTGTGCAGGCATCCCAATTACAGGCAGTGTACAGGCATCCCAATTACAGGCAGTGTACGGGCATCCCAATTACAGGCAGTGTACAGGCATCCCAATTACAGGCAGTGTACGGGCATCCCAAATGCAGGCAGTGTGCAGGCATCCCAAATACAGGCAGTGTATGGGCATCCCAATTACAGGCAGTGTACAGGCATCCCAATTACAGGCAGTGTACAGGCATCCCAATTACAGGCAGTGTACAGGCATCCCAATTACAGGCAGTGTACAGGCATCCCAATTACAGGCAGTGTACGGGCATCCCAAATGCAGGCAGTGTGCAGGCATCCCAAATACAGGCAGTGTATGGGCATCCCAATTACAGGCAGTGTACAGGCATCCCAATTACAGGCAGTGTACGGGCATCCCAATTACAGGCAGTGTGCAGACATCCCAATTACAGGCAATGTACAGGCATCCCAATTACAGGCAATGTACAGGCATCCCAATTACAGGCAGTGTACAGGCATCCCAATTACAGGCAGTGTGCAGACATCCCAATTACAGGCAGTGTACAGGCATCCCAATTACAGGCAGTGTGCAGACATCCCAATTACAGGCAGTGTGCAGGCATCCCAATTACAGGCAGTGTGCAGACATCCTAATTACAGGCAGTGTGCAGGCATTCCAATTACAGGCAGTGTACAGGCATCCCAATTACAGGCAGTGTGCAGACATCCCAATTACAGGCAGTGTGCAGGCATCCCAATTACAGGCAGTGTGCAGACATCCTAATTACAGGCAGTGTGCAGGCATTCCAATTACAGGCAGTGTACAGGCATCCCAATTACAGGCAGTGTGCAGACATCCCAATTACAGGTAGTGTGCAGGCATCCCAATTACAGGCAGTGTGCAGGCATCCCAATTACAGGCAGTGTGCAGACATCCCAATTACAGGTAGTGTGCAGGCATCCCAATTACAGGCAGTGTGCAGGCATCCCAAATACAGACAGACCACACCACATCTCGGTCCCCGTAGCTGCCACTACCTGACACCACACACTCCCACTGGTTTTGGCTTCCGGGTGGGCATGGCCTGTGACTCCTGCCAGCGTCCAGCAGGGGGTGTGCCTGCACTGGCCATTCACAAATGCCTGGCACATGCTATAGGAATAGCGTAGTACGGCCACGGCCCACGCATTTGCCGTGGGAACGTGGATAAGTTAAGTTTTACCGGGGGTCGTTTCACAGACCAAGACATCCCAAATCAGGATGCCCAGGAAGAGAGAATTGGGTGGCCCTGGGGTCTTATAGATTCCAGGGCTGCCCGTGATGAGATTTGGTCCTCTTTAAAGTGTATGTCTCCCAGACACAGGCTCGCTGAAACATCTCTGACTGGTTCTGAGCCTATATTGGCTGATAAAAACAAAAAAACAGGACTCACCTGACCAGCACCAGTTTCCCCCACATGGATTCCAGATCACTAACTACCTGACTGTCCAATCACTGTGAGCGGGCATGTTGGTGACTAAGCAGTCAGATCTACTTGTACTACGCTATGTTTATTAGAGATCTGTCCTTGCATCTGGACTCGGGAGCTAAAAGAGGAAGTCCAGTCTCTAGGTAACCTCGTGTCCTGGGTGCAGCCATCTTGGCCAGAATGCACAGCGTTGCATGTCTGCCAACCAATTCCATGCAGCACTGGTCATTCATTCACTGAACTGTCAGGTCTACGGTTGCCATTCAGAGTTCTGCCCCCTGCTGAAATCAGGGGAAGATTGCGAATACCTATAAAAAGCTTTAAAAAATCTGTCTAAAATTATTCTAGTGCTTGAGAACAAGCACTGTTTTGAAATCTGTTCCTTTTCCTTCTTCTTCTTTTGGTCCACTTTAAAGTGAACTGTACGTTTTTCTCTCAAATACTATATTTCATAATCTGATTTCCACTGTTGACACTGGAGTCTAACTAACAGTGTCACAGACACAACGTACAAGCACAGACCCTCTCCTAAATTCAACTCTGGCCACTTTAGATCCACTTTATGATGAATTATGAGCTGTATGCATCATAATTTAACTGTCATTGATTAAATTAGTCTACCTCACATACAGACTACATAAGCCCTCTCCTCAATGTAATCCTGGCCACTTTAGGCCCACTTTAACGTGAACTGTAGGGTCTTTTTTCAGTTGCCATTGTAGAGTCTAACTCAAAGTGTCACATACAGAGCACACATACATAGATCCTCTCCTAAATTCACTCCTAGCCGCCTTAAGGTAAATGATTTTCAAAGATTATATAGCATAATACAACTGCCATTGATGATTCCAACTACGCCCCAGCCTCACAGACACAGCACACATGCACAGTCCTTATATCCCAAACTTCCTCATGGAAATGCAGATCACTGCATTATCTTTGGGCATGTTTTCTTCTGTGATTTATCTGGGTATGGTGTATTTTGTGATTTCTCTGGGTATGGTGTATTTTGTGATTTCTCTGGGTACAGTGTATGTTGTGATTCCTCTGTGTATGGTGTATTTATTTTGTGATTTCTCTGGGTATGGTGTATTTATTTTGTGATCTCTCTGGGTACGATGTATTTTGTGATTTCTCTGGGTATGATGTATTTTGTGATTTCTCTGGGTATGATGTATTTTGTGATTTCTCTGGGTATGGTGTATTTTGTGATTTCTCTGGGTACAATGTATGTTGTGATTGCTCTGTGTATGGTGTATTTATTTTGTGATTTCTCTGGGTATGGTGTATTTATTTTGTGATCTCTCTGGGTATGATGTATTTTGTGATTTCTCTGGGTATGATGTATTTTGTGATTTCTCTGGGTATTGTGTATTTTGTGATTTCTCTGGGTATGATGTATTTTGTGATTTCTCTGGGTATGGTGTATTTTATTATTTTTCTGGGTATGGTGTATTTTGTGATTTCTCTGGGTATGGTGTATTTTGTGATTTCTCTGGGTACGGTGTATTTTGTGATTTCTCTGGGTATGGTGTATTTTGTGATTTCTCTGGGTATGGTGTATTTTGTGATTTCTCTGGGTATGGTGTATTTTGTGATTTCTCTGGGTATGAAATATTTTGTGATTTCTCTGGGTATGGTGTATTTATTTTGTGATCTCTCTGGGTATGATGTATTTTGTGATTTCTCTGGGTATTGTGTATTTTGTGATTTCTCTGGGTATGATGTATTTTGTGATTTCTCTGGGTATGGTGTATTTTATTATTTCTCTGGGTATGGTGTATTTTGTGATTTCTCTGGGTATGGTGTATTTTGTGATTTCTCTGGGTACGGTGTATTTTGTGATTTCTCTGGGTATGGTGTATTTTGTGATTTCTCTGGGTATGGTGTATTTTGTGATTTCTCTGGGTATGAAATATTTTGTGATTTCTCTGGGTATGGTGTATTTATTTTGTGATCTCTCTGGGTATGATGTATTTTGTGATTTCTCTGGGTATGGTGTATTTTGTGATCTCTCTGGGTATGATGTATTTTGTGATTTCTCTGGGTATGGTGTATTTTGTGATTTCTCTGGGTACGGTGTATTTTGTGATTTCTCTGGGTACGGTGTATTTTGTGATTTCTCTGGGTACGGTGTATTTTATGATTTCTCTGGGTACGGTATAACATTTATCCTGGTCTGATCATATTTGTAGTAATACGTCAAGGCAGCTGAAGTTACTGGTATTTTACCTAGTTGTCTGATTCACATTCCAGCTCCCGCTCCCTAGACACTGCTAATAGCCTGGATTGATCAAAATACCTGAAACTATTGGGATCAGTTGTGGGTCTGTACTCAATATATTTGGAGAAGACTGGGTGTAAATTATTGTCAATGAGTGGAAAATTTGCTGTTGTTACAGGTGTGGCTAGGAGCGTGGCCCCTCTCTATATGGCAGCTGTCTAAGGTGAGGGAAATGGCCACTGGTGCTGGTCAGGTGAGTCCTGTTTTTAACAGCCAGATGAGGCTCAGCACCTGGCAGGGATTGAGTGGCCGCCCTGTATCCGGGAGATATACACTTTAAAGAGACAAGGGGTACATTCGCTGCTTTATGCTTGCCCTGGCTGTCAGGGGCTGCCTCTCTTACTCACCAGCACTTTACATTCTCTGATAAACTCTTCTCCTCTGCTGACATGGGACCTCTATCCCAGTTCACAAGGCTTAGGGGGCTGGCAAGTCATCTTCGGCTAGCGGGTGACTTGCAATTAGCCCCCATTATCTGCCCCCCCCCAAAGCCCAGGGGGCAGAAGAGCCTGGGGCCATTTAGGCTTGGCAGGCTTGTAGCTTGCAGGACGGGGGGCCACTGAGGCTGGTACCTTCTCCCTGTTCTACAAGACCTGCATATCTGGTTATGCTGAGTAGGGGGAAAGCCCGTGCTTATTATTTATTTGTAATATTTTTAAGGGTTTTTAAAAATAAAAAAAATGTCCTCCCGGGAAGTGGAACCCCACACCAATAGTTTTACGTTATAGTGGGTATAGCAGTTGTATTTAATATGTAAATGTTATAAAGTGCTCTTTTCAGTTTGGGGGGTCTCCTGGGCAGGAATGGGGGCTACCGATACATATGTGGTATCGTTGTAATTGGGAGAAATGTTGCTTTCACACGCAATATGGTTTTCATCAATGAAATAAATGGTTTATTTAAAATAAACAAGATCGTTCTTAAAAAATATATACATTTTTTACTCAAAAATATTTTCAAAAATACTGAAAAAGTTACAAACATACAGACATTTCATGTTAAAGCCTAAACTCTGTAGCAAAAAAAATATAATTTTCCTGGAAATTCCTGCAAATATCACAGTTTAACATAATGCTAAATGGTGAAAAATGACTTGTCAACAGAGGATGACAAAATCTTAAGTAGGCTAGCAGTTAAAAGGATTCAAAGTAGCTATGCATGTTGGGTATTGTTCTGTTCGGGGAACCTTGTACTTTCAGATTTATCTTGTTTTTTTCTTGTTTTCATATTGATATTTTAGGAAAATTTATTTTTTATTCTGCATTTTAATTATTTTTTTTTTAGGGAAGCCATGTGCAACCAAAGAATTCTTCGAGGGATCACTTCCATAAAGATGAGCCCAATACAACAAGCTTGGTATGCCTAGAAAGCTTAATGTGTGTATATCTAGTTTGTGGTGCGCCCTTTGTAGAGGATCTGCATCATGTGACCCATTATGAGTGTCTATGACTGATGCTCTTATGCTGCCCCAGGAGAGGGCTTCTTAGGTTCAGAGCTGAGAGTGCTGCAACCAGACCAGCTCAGCCTGCAGGATTATGAGGGATCGAGACTGTGAGCTGGGAGAAAATTACCTGGACTGTCCCTTTAATGCCAGCACAGCAGAAGCTATAGCCACTGTAGCAGCATCTCTCTGGCATTCCTGATCTCAGCCCACCCTCTTCCTCATTACCGGCTTTCCCAGCTCTTGGGTAGGTAGATATAATACGCAGCCTCCAGACTATTAACAATGATATTATCCTTATTGCACTCCATCTTCACTTACCACTTCAAGCCTGGCCGGGGGGATTTTTAATCTGAGAATATGAAATAAATCAGGATGAGGAGATTAATGCAATAGTCGGATCGAGCAGCTTTCATTAAAATAACATGGCCTCTGGGATTCTATGGAGGGAGGGCATCATAGTTTACAGTGCAGGATGCAACACGGATGATGGGGCTCTAATGATTTGTTGTGTTATTAATGATGATTCCACTATAAAGAAACAGAAAAAGGCAAACTTAAAGTCCTTAAACAGTTAAAATGGCCTCTTGCGGAGGACCACAGCTGGGTCCTTTTAATTACTGATGTGTAGCATAGGTGCCTCAATACCTCCATCATCCTGATTGGTTATAGGGATTACTGCTGAGGGTCAGGGCCGCTATCAAGGCACTACAAACAAAACTCTGTTATGTTTTTTATCCTTATTGCATACCTACCAACTTTTCAGGGTGGAAAAGAGGGACATTTGTTAAATTATGCCACACCCCCTCATTGAGGGATGGATAGGAGATCATCTTGGGTCACAGGGCTGTGTTGAGAGGGTTTTGAATGGTATACATGGGTATTAGGTAGTAAGGGTGGCCTTATAAATGTTATGGGGGGGCAATATGGATGGTTAAGGGATCCCTAAGTGATATGTGGCACCGTTTATTGGAATGGTGCAGCAGATCTATGAGTATGTGTGACCCAGTGTGTTAGAAGGAGGCCCTTGGACATTATGGCTTAACTCCAAGGTGGTAAAGGTGTGCAGAAATCAGAGCCCTGACAGTTTAGCTGTATGGGGCTCAGAAATTCATGATGGCATCCTACTGACAATTACGGCTTGCACAAGAATTCAGGAGTCTAAGACTTAAGACACCTTTACCTTACTTTGTTTGTAAAGAACCAGCACTCCAAAAAGTTCATGCAAAAGGTTGTATTCGCTACATCACATAGATATTACAGCGGTGGAAGTGAGTCGACGTTTCGGGGTGCACTGGGGCCCCTTTCATCAGGACCCAGTGCACCCCGAAACGTCGACTCACTTCCACCGCTGTAATATCTATGTGATGTAGCGAATGCAACCTTTTGCATAAACTTTTTGGAGTGCTGGTTCTTTACAAACAAATTTGGTTATATGCGGCGTCTTCGCGAACCGTGCACCCACGCAATACTGAAGGTAAGAGTGCGGCTGTTCCCAGAACTGTATGTTGGACACCTTTACCTTACCCCCTTTCCAGACAGCATCACAGCTCAGCATTTTCTACATTACCATCCAAGAGACCACTAACGCCATACCGCACTTCTCCCCATATCATCATCTCATTACATTTAAAGTGGATCTCCAGTTTAAACCACAGTTGTCAGGGCTGCCCCACTGACCAGAAATGCTTGTTGGGATGCATGTCCACAAATATCCCCTTTGAAAGCCTACTAACTGGACATTTCTAGCCCCCCCCAGTCAAAACTCTCATGGGTTCTCATGCCCCACAGGAGCACCAGTGGCCAATGTGACAAGCTCAACAAACATATGTCAGATACATGTCCACTCAGGGATGAACTGTGGTTAAAAAAACAGCCCAAGACTTTTTGGGGAACATCAGCCATGCTGTACTGTTCCTTGCCCAGTACAGACTCTTAGAGGCTAATTTAAGACTAGCGCCACGTATTGCCATGTGAGCGTCTATGTAGCGGCGCTTAGAGTGACCGCTAGTAGACGCTGCAATCGTTGTCTGGCGCTGTGATCTAGCTTAGCGGCTGGACAAGTGACACTGTACTATCCTGTCCAGCATTGATGAATGTGATGTGTGGTGGGCGCTGTAGAAGCGTTCTCCCTGATTCACTGCAGAGCCAATGGAGAACACTAGGTGGTGTCCTGAGGTCAAAGTGCCCCAGATTATGCTACATCTAACAACAGGACAACGCTGCAGCGAACGAAGGGTAGAGCCAGTTAAGTGCGTCCGGCACTCGGAGCTGAAGCCCATATTTAAGAAAAAACTACACACAACCACACGTTGGCGCTCTAAAACTGGGCACTCTAGCATAGAGCACCAGATGCTAAGTGATAAAAGTCTGTTTCTTTACACATATACATCAGCACCAGAGCAGAAACATATGGAATGACATTGTTTTAACACTGTGACACTGACACTGCAATGGCAGACCTGCACATACAATTCTGCATTTAAAAAATCACAATAACACTTGTTTGATTTAAGCCAAAAATGTGAAAAATTTCTTTAGCAAAACACTATTTATACACAACCAAATAAAACACCATTGATATGTATTGCAAAGCGTCGCTGAGCGAGGTACTATATGGCGCTGCTGAACACACAGCGCTTTACACTGAGCCACCGTTAATAATACATGTGACGCTACATGACGCTTTTAGAGGCGCTCACCAGACTGACTTTCTTAAATGTGGTTTTCACATACAGCGCCCAGCGTTCACCTGACGCTACGTGGCACTATGTGGCGTTAGTGTTTCTTAAATAACCCCAATTATGTCACATCATCGCACCTTAAGATGCACCTGACCATAAGACGCGCCCAGAGTTTAGAGGAGAGAAATAAGAAAAAAAAATATTCAGAACCAAATGGTGTGTTAAAATACCCCCTCCCAATGACCCTATTACAGAGTATGCAGAATCACCCCATTACAGCCAGTGAGCAGCATCCCACCAGTACAGCTAGTGCGGGACATCCCTCATTACAGCCAGTGAGCAGCATCCCTCCATTACAGCCAGTGAGCAGCATCCCTCCATTACAGCCAGAGCGGGACATCCCTCATTACAGCCGGTGAGCAGTATCCCTCCATTACAGCCAGTGAGCAGCATCCCTCCATTACAGCCAGTGAGCAGCATCCCACCAGTAGAGCCAGTGCGGGACATCCCTCATTACAGCCAGTGAGCAGCATCCCTCCATTACAGCCAGTGAGCAGCATCCTACCAGTAGAGCCAGTGCGGGACATCCCTCATTACAGCCAGTGAGCAGCATCCCTCCATTACAGCCAGTGAGCAGCATCCCACCAGTAGAGCCAGTGCGGGACATCCCTCATTACAGCCAGTGAGCAGTATCCCTCCATTACAGCCAGTGAGCAGCATCCCTCCATTACAGCCAGTGAGCAGCATCCCACCAGTAGAGCCAGTGCGGGACATCCCTCATTACAGCCAGTGAGCAGCATCCCTCCATTACAGCCAGTGAGCAGCATCCCTCCATTACAGCCAGTGAGCAGCATCCCTCATTACAGCCAGTGAGCAGCATCCCTCCATTACAGCCAGTGAGCAACATCCCTCCATTACAGCCAGTAAGCAGCATCCCACCAGTAGAGCCAGTGCGGGACATCCCTCATTACAGCCAGTGAGCAGTATCCCTCCATTACAGCCAGTGAGCAACATCCCTCCATTACAGCCAGTAAGCAGCATCCCACCAGTAGAGCCAGTGCGGGACATCCCTCATTACAGCCAGTGAGCAGCATCCCTCCATTACAGCCAGTGAGCAGCATCCCTCCATTACAGCCAGTGAGCAGCATCCCTCATTACAGCCAGTGAGCAGCATCCCTCCATTACAGCCAGTGAGCAACATCCCTCCATTACAGCCAGTAAGCAGCATCCCACCAGTAGAGCCAGTGCGGGACATCCCTCATTACAGCCAGTGAGCAGCATCCCTCCATTACAGCCAGTGAGCAGCATCCCTCCATTACAGCCAGTGAGCAGCATCCCTCCATTACAGCCAGTGAGCAGCATCCCTCCATTACAGCCAGTAAGCAGCATCATTAAAAATTAAGTATAACCAATCTATCACTCATGCACCAGGATTAATTGTTATGTGCAAATGGAGGAATCTGAGGTTTTCTTATCAAGGATCTCAATCCTGCGCAATAATTGATTAAAATTAAACTTTAAACATTTCGACATACATATTAAAAAAAATACGTCACATTTATAAAGGAATGATGAGATATAGAGTCTATGGGGGCAGGGAGGGGTTATAACTTAAAAACGTAATAACTTAAACTTCTTATCCACACATGATTTTCCAACCACCAATTCTCAGATAGCAGATGAAGCAATGCCTTTCAATCCTCCTCCACCTCGGCCCCCGTCACCACCTTTCTGGAGACTCCACGGGTGAATTTAGCTCCACTTAGATGCACTAGGAATATCTTATATAATTTGTGTTTCCTGGATATACTCTCTCATTAATTTCCAGCCAGTGCTTTGTTTAAAATCACTCAATTTTAATGTAGCAGCACGCAGCTCAAAAAGTAAAAAGCACAAAATCATCACATAGCGCAACACTGTTAAAGCTTAAAATATGCGCACAGAGATCTAAAAATGCTCACCAGAGTTTCACAGGAAAGCATTTATGATATACCCCAAGGGGAAGCAAAAGATCTCTCCACATCACACTGTAGATACTGCCTGCCGCTTGGGTCCCCGACCATGGGAAGAGAAGAGTGAGACAGCCAGGAGGGAAGAAAAAACGAAAGTAAAAATGCTGCCGTCCACTGCCCCACACGCGTTTCGCCCCTCCTCACTGGAAAGGTGGTGACGGGGGCCGAGGATTGAAAGGCATTGCTTCATCTGCTATCTGGTACTTTTAATCTTGAGAATTTCTGACTGGGAAATCACATGTGGATAAGAAGTTCAAGCACACGGGGTGGATACAAGAGTTCAGGGCTGGCGTCAGCACCCGGCAAGGTGGGGCAGCTGCCGGGGGCCCCCAGCCTCCGGGGGGCCCACTGACAGGGCTGGCCTTTGGGGTGTGCGATGGCGCTTGACCGGCAGCGGACTGGGAGGGCACTGCCACAGCTGGTGAACACATCTCCTCGCGGCGTGACATCGATGACCAAGGTGGTGGTGCAACTTCTTTTCCCCTTCTTTTCAACCCTATGCAGCAATAAGTTTCCACAGCTGCCTGTACTGTCCCGTCAGGGAGAGAGGAAGGGGCCTCCCCCCTGGACCCCACTGGTTGGCCGTTAATTGAAACTGCATTGAAAGTGCATTCACCAGTCCGAGGAAAGTAATGGACAAATGGGGAGGGGTCCAAAATCAGGAGAATCTAGATTTGTTTAGACTTCGAGGGGAGGTTTAAAGGGGTTTGGTGCACTTCGAAGTAGACCAAAATTAGAGTTTTGATCCAGATAGCATGATCCTTAGGGGACATCCAGATTTGGGACATTCCTTAGTGATGCGACGCGACTCTTCACCACAAAGTGGCCCACTGAGACCATGCCACCCAAGTGCCCACATAAACCTGGAGCCGGCCCTGCAAGAGTTATGACCCCTCCTTGCTCTCATAGACTCTATATCTCATCATTCCTTTATAAATGTGGTTGTAAAGTTTTGTGTTTAATATGTTGATCAAAGTTTATTTGTAATCGATTATTGCGTGGGATTGAGATCTTTGATAGATAAGATCAAAAACGCAGATTCCAGTATTCCTCCATTACAGGCAGTGAGGGGCATCCCTCATTACAGCCAGTGAGCAGCATCCCTCCATTACAGTCAGTGAGGGGCCTCCCTCATTACAGCCAGTTTGCAGCATCCCTCCATTACAGGCAGTGAGGGGCCTCCCTCATTACAGCCAGTGAGCAGCATCCCTCCATTACAGGCAGTGAGGGGCATCCCTCATTACAGCCAGTGAGCAGCATCCCTCCATTACAGTCAGTGAGGGGCCTCCCTCATTACAGCCAGTGAGCAGCATCCCTCCATTACAGGCAGTGAGGGGCCTCCCTCATTACAGGCAGTGAGCAGCATCCCTCCATTACAGGCAGTGAGCAGCATCCCTCCATTACAGGCAGTGAGGGGCCTCCCTCATTACAGGCAGTGAGCAGCATCCCTCCATTACAGGCAGTGAGGGGCCTCCCTCATTACAGCCAGTGATCAGCATCCCTCCATTACAGGCAGTGAGGGGCCTCCCTCATTACAGGCAGTGAGCAGCATCCCTCCATTACAGGCAGTGAGCAGCATCCCTCCATTACAGGCAGTGAGGGGCCTCCCTCATTACAGCCAGTGAGCAGCATCCCTCCATTACAGGCAGTGCGGGGCCTCCCTCATTATAGCCAGTGAGCAGCATCCCTCCATTACAGGCAGTGATCAGCATCCCTCCATTACAGGCAGTGAGGGGCCTCCCTCATTACAGCCAGTGAGCAGCATCCCTCCATTACAGGCAGTGAGCAGCATCCCTCCATTACAGGCAGTGAGGGGCCTCCCTCATTACAGCCAGTGAGCAGCATCCCTCCATTACAGGCAGTGCGGGGCCTCCCTCATTATAGCCAGTGAGCAGCATCCCTCCATTACAGGCAGTGAGGGGCCTCCCTGATTACAACCAGTGAGCAGCATCCCTCCATTACAGGAAGTGCGGGGCCTCCCTCATTACAGCCAGTGAGCAGCATCCCTCCATTACAGGCAGTGAGGGGCCTCCCTGATTACAGCCAGTGAGCAGCATCCCTCCATTACAGGCAGTGAGGGGCCTCCCTCATTACAGCCAGTGAGCAGCATCCCTCCATTACAGGCAGTGAGGGGCATCCCTTGCAGGAGGTTATGGAGGCAATAATATAAGATGGATTTCACATGGCATTGTGTGGCACCTTGAAATGTACCATCCTAAATGTATAATGAATCATGCATGAGAAGGTAGAAAATTATGACATATAACTTGAATAACACTGGGGTCCAATGAAATAAATATGAATGAGTTAAGACATATTAAAAGCAGTAAAGCAGCTCCATCTGGGCTTCATACATAGGAGGAATCTTGCTGGACCTGATGGTCTTCCTCCCAAGTACCCCATTTAATCTCTGCACCAGGGCGTGGTTACGCTTCTGGTTCTTCCAAATGAATATGTCGCCTAGAAGGAAGGAGTAACCCATGGCCAAATCAGACTTTAGCAAGCATTTCAAAGCTACTTAAATTTTACTGCAAACTTATTAGTTTGATATTTCCTAAATGTCAGGTATCTTTCTTAGATTTTGGAGATGTGCTCACTTGACCTTCTAGTTGAAGAAGGTGAACCATTTTTTACAGATGAACCTATGAAAATTATTAACCATCTGTATTAATTAGCCAAAATCTAAAACAAAGGGAGGTTGTAAAAGGGGTGAACGGGCCTCTTTAAACCAGCAGGGCTTTAAGGATAATCCAGCTCTGGATTCCTCTTGTCAGATGGTGGTGGCAGCAGATCTAAGACCTTGGGCATGTAGGCAGTGGTGTGGCATACAAGGCGGATAGATGCAAAAAAGTGTTCGTCTTTAACCACCAGGGGACCCTGCATTGGTAGGGGGTTTCCTTTGTGATACATCCTAAGCTTCTCATTCAAACGCAGGCTGTACAGTCATGTTCCCACTTTCTCTAATCAAAAAAGATTCAGACAGGCCCCCACCCCCCAGCGCTTATAACCGGGTACCATAGCACTGCCTTCAACAATACCAGTATTTGCAGCCATCAGAAGCACCTTTTCTCGGTCAAGTAGGGCAACTACCTCTCTGGTCCCCAAGAGACAGGTTGGGCCGCCTTAATTTTTCTAAAATGACGCTTCAAGTCTCCCTTAAACTCTTACTTCCTATGCAGAGTTGGAACTGAGAGACCCTCAACCGAGTAGCAGTAATGTCGGGCAGCGAACAGGACCAGGTAAATTCTAGACATAAGGGTGAGGTGCAAGGTGTTTGAGGCTAAAACTAGGGAACAAGTATCAAGCAGGGTCAGCCTTAGGGTAAATTTTGCTATGTGCAAGATTTAGGGGTGTTCCCCTTAAATACACGCATGCAAGTACATTTGTACTCAATTGTAAAGAGATGGAGAGAAACAAAGAGAGACAGAGAAACCACAAGAAAATAGCAAACTGCCTAAAAAAAAGTATATATATTAAGGGAAATGCAGAAAAAGACTGTAGTGAGGTGAAGAAGGAAGACGAAGGAATGAGAAAAGATAGACAAAGGGAAAAAAGAGAGGAAGAGGTGGAGATGGTGGAAAGATAGGAAATAAATTAAAAAGTAACAACACAGAGAGAGAGAGAGACAGACAAAGATGAATCAGGAAGTTAGGAAAGGCTGACGATATGTGAAAACAAAGAGAAGGAAGAAAGGTAAAAAAAGGAAAACACAGAAAAGGTGACAAGAGAAATGAAGGGGCTAAGGAGATCATAAGGAAGGGGGCACCACTTGCTCAGCTCAGGCTCTGCCAGATTGCTTCATGGGTCAGAAGTGGGGTTCTTTGGAGGGCAGACTGCGTGTTTTTTTTCCATGATGGGCAGGAGCACCACTCAGCTTTGCCAGATTTTTTTTTTTTTTTGGGGGGGGGGGGGGGGGGGCGCAGTCCAGGCCCTAGCCATGGTAAATGTATAAGTCTGGGGCTATGACATACAACCTATTCCAGGGGCAAACTTTATTTGTCACTTCCTTTGGTGCCTCAATTAAAAATAAATATTTGGTGATCTGGTTTAACTGAATAATGACATCCATGCGTAACTCTGGACATGCAATGAATGAATGGATAAGTATATATATATTAAATCTCTATATGGAGTATATAGTGTTTTTAGAGAAAAAAAATTATATATATATATATATATATATATATATATATATGTGTGTGTATGGTAACAGCCCCTGCCCCATCCATACGGAGGTTCCCTGACAATAATTAGTCGTCATAAGGAAATTTATCACTACAAACATAGTTAGGGGATGATTGATGCTCTAACAACTACATGAAAAAACGCAACATTTGAGTCTTCCCCCACCATCAGATCAATACCCCCCGTGGCCAGTATGGAGCTCCATGGGGTAATTAACGTATAGTAATAGGACTCCTGTGGAGAGAAAAGATTGCAGAATGCTGACTGGTGACAAGACAGCCTGACAGCAATGTGTAATGATTTACTGTTTGCTAACAGTTACTGCATTAGGAATGGGGCAGGAAACACTGACAAGGAAATGTTATTACAGCAGTCTCTGCTTTCTTTTCCATAACATAGCAAAGCTAAGCCCTTTAAAACTGTCAGCCTTCTATCTCTTAGTTTGGGCTGGTAATTCCACAGCAGAGCAGCAGTTAGCTATTTAGCCATGTAACCAGGCTCCAGAGACTAAAAGGGCAGTGTTGCAGTTGGCATGATTTGGGATGCCTCACTGTATAAGTCCTTGGTTCCCACTGATCCCATAGCACATGCGTGTGCCCCCACCAGCATTCCTTTGCGATCCTCTATCCGCTACCCAAGTTGGGTGTGCATAGCTAAAAGAGTGGCTTGGGGCAGGTGCCTGAAATTCTATCACTTCTATGCCATTCTAACCATATGCACAGCAATCAATCATAATTAGAGGAGAGTCATGTGCAGTTTCTGTGGGATCATCAACAGAGTTGAGTACAAGGATAACCAGGATGTTTCACACTCTGGATGTCCAGGGAAGACACATAATGAAAGAGCCCCTATTTGCCCCCACCCCCAAGCATCCCAAGGTACAATTTCAATTTCAGTGTTTAGTAAAAGATTTGCATCCTAGGGGCTAAATATGCCAGGAAAAAGATTACTATATGGACAACTCCCAAAACTAGGAGGTATCCCAAATCCTGCATGCAACATGAAACTCCCAGGATCCTGCAGAAGGTCCAGTTTTGTCAACCTCTGCTCTGGGGCCTGGGCAATTTCCTTATGCCTTTGGATATACTGAATGTTTCACTCCAGAAATACATGTATTGGCTAAAGGGAATGTTTTCAGTTATACAGTACTGACATTGAAGTGGAGCCAAGTGACAGCATTCCCTGTTCCCCAAGAGGCGCGCCTCATATACTCAACTTGATCCAGCAATCCCATGGCTCATGTGCAGGCCGCTGATGGCTCCCTCCACACCCCTTTATCCCATTAGTGCACCCAGGGCTGGCTCCAGGTTTATGTGGGCCCTTGGGTGGCATGGTCTCAGTGGACCCCTTTGTGGAGGAGAGTCGCGGGTCAGGGGTCTATAAATTCCATGCCCAAAACTAAGAAGGGCTGTTTGCCCTCCAACCTCCTATTGAAGCTGTTTTTTACAGGGAGACTCACAAAGCTGACACTAGAAGGGTTAACCACATTGTGCCAGCTGTCAGTGGGCCCCCTTGGGGGGTAGGGGCCCTCGGCAGCTGACCGGGCTTGCCGGGTGCTGGCGCCAGTCCTGAGTGCACCACAAGGGCATATCTACATGGCTGATGCAGGGTGTGTGTACTTGGAAAGAGTAGCAAGCAGAAGGTGCTTACCCCCTATAGTTACACGCTTGATGGTCAACTTATTTCTGATGAACCACATAGAGCTGAACAGGCTGAAGACACGCAAAGGCCTAGAGAGAGGATGCAAAGACCAACAGAAGGAGATAGCAGGGAAAGGAAGATCCAGAGAACACAGAAAGTTGAAAGGCAGGCACAGCTGGAAAGAGACCAATATGGGGAGATTGGGATTTAGAAGTAAAATTCTATCCAATATTGGGGTAGAGGGTTGACCCCTTAATGTTAGGCGGAGTACAAAATGGATTAGGGCAATGTTGCTAAGACCAACAGGTAGACTTCTCTACTGTGCAAGGGCCAGCTACTTATGTCTGTTGGGCCAAAAGCTGCCAGTCTTTACCTAAGCTATGCTCACACCTATCAGGAAGTAGTTTCGGTATAAATTTATGCATTTACATTAATGCATTTGATATTGATATTGGGTTTGGGTTTGCATTGTTGGTTAAAAAAAAATCTGGTGTCCCACTGCTCCTAGACTACCAGCCAGTGCCTAGCGCCCCACGGCTCACAAATAAAACAAATGGCCTCCAACTAGGGGAAGGATCTATGTTCCCTCTAAGCCCTGTCAGCTGCTGAGCAGGGCTATTGAGGTACTACCCAATATTTGTTAAAGGTGAGCGATCTGAAAACCAAACTTAAAAACATTGGTAGAAAAATTGGTACCCCCTGCGGTCCTTACTCCTGTCACCATCTGACCCCAGCCCAGCATCCTGTGCCCACATTATACCCCTGGATGCTTTATGCCAACTCGTTCCCCACTCTTGAAATTTTCCAGCTCCTCATTTATGGTATGTTTAGAGGGCAGAAAAGCATGTGAAAAAAATGTGGCAATTTGAAGAGTGAATTTCCTCCACCAAATAGGTGGAGGAAACTGCCGATTCCAATGAGTTTCATTCCAAAAACACTTCCTGGAAGCGTCCTGCATGTTTATGAACAATGAAAGTGTCAGCTGCAAATTCTTTTTAGGGATTGAACCCTTTGATATAAATAGTAAAAATTTGTCCAAAATCACAAAAATGACAAAGTAAAAACAACAAAAAGGTGGATATTGGGCCCCAAAGTTTAACAAAAACAAAAAACAAAAAAAACATTATATTATTAAGCATTAGTATGCAAACCAAACAGGGGAGGGTTAAAGAGAATATCTGGGACAAAACATTGGCCAAAACAAGTTAAAGGGGCATCCCTCATTAAAGCCAGTGAGTGGCATCCTCCCATTACAGCCGATGAGGAGCATCCCTCATTACAGTCAGTCATCAGCAGCCCTCCATTACAGGCAGTGCGGGGCATCCCTCATTACAGCCAGTACGCAACATCCCTCCATTACAGGTAGTGTGCGACCTCTCCCAATACAGGCAGTGTGCGGCATCTCTTATTATAGGCAGTGAGGGGCTTCACTCATTACAGTTAGTGTGCGGCATCCTTCCATTACCTGGCATTTTGCCTGGTATGCCCTATGCCAAGTCCGCCCCTGATCACAGGGACTTACCTGGAGATGAGGCAGCAGCACAATCTGCCACCACTCCCCTCATGTACGATCTGGCTTATCCTGTCAATCACCCTGCCACACTGCACCCTATTGGTCCACATATGGCCCTTTCCCTGAAATCGAGAGACCTCTCTGCTCCTGTGGCTTCCCAGGTGCTAAACGGATGGAAGGCAGAGGTGAGCACCATGGTTGCAGAAGTTGCGTAACCAAGCAATGCGCAGCTTATACAGTAGGGAACACTGGCCAAGACCCCTTTCCCGGGATTTCTCCCTCCACTGCCTAGCTGTGCTCTCAATAGTAGGAATCCCAGGGAAGCCACGCCCCAGGGTATAAATGCCCCTCCCTGCGGGGGCGAGTATTCAGTGCCTAGCAGGATGGCAGTCTGTAAGTACAGAGGACCTGTGGTCACCTTAAGCCCAGACACAAGAAGAGCAGTCAATTTGACCACTACTACTGCCCGCAGAAGGTGAACCCCCGGATCTGCTGGACATGAGGAGCATACACCTTCAAAGAGCTAGTTACATGTCTGCATGGTGGCTGGTGACTTGCCATTGCCCTCTGCCTAATTCATCACCCCAGTAGCCATCCTCACTGGCCATTGGGGTGTTGAAGAGACTGAGGCACACTTGCACCCCTTGCAGAGCACCAAAACCATGACGAAGAGCGTATGGGCTGGTCCTTGCATCGAAAGAACGTTATACTGCCAAACCGCTAGGTACGCACAGCCCAAGTATGCTAAATATAAGAAAAATTAAAATAAGTGGTGCCAGCAATGGAGGTATATAACATATACAAGTGCAAACCAATGGTAGGGCCCTTAGGTTGACCCACATGATACCCACCAAAAATATTAATATGCCGCACACACTATAAATGGTAAAAGATCAATTCATGTTTATTGTACAGACTTTACAAACTACTAACACAAACACAACATAGAGGCCGATTCATCAATAGCGCCAGGTAGCGACAGATGAGCGACTGAAGTATGGCGCTATGAGCGCCGCTAGCGTCAGCCGCGGGCGGTAGCGATTCGCTATAGCAGGCCTCCTCAGTCGCTACCTGGCGTTGTTGGGAACAACGCCTACATTGCTGAATATGATGTTGGCCCTCAGCTTTGTAGGCGCTGTCAGTCAGTTTGACGACGCTATTCAACACAGCGCCTGCGCTTTGCTTTGCTGTGGGCTGGGAATCAAGTACCTTCAGAATTAAACACATTGCAACATGTTTCTTTACTTTTTGTAGTTTTTATTTTGTGTTGAAAAGGAAATTAAATTAAAACAGATATTAGAATGTAAATGCAAAATAAAACATAATTAAACACATAGCCACATTTTTTTTTTTTTTTATTTATTTTTTAAAGAAAAAGGAAATCCAATTAAACCACCAATGAGAAAGAAAAGGAAAATAAAAACAGAACTGAGAAAGAAAAGGAAAATAGAAAAGGAAAATAAAAACAGAAATGAGAAAGAAAAGGAAAATAAAAACAGAACTGAGAAAGAAAAGGAAAATAGAAAAGGAAAATAAAAACAGAAATGAGAAAGAAAAGGAAAATAAAAACAGAACTGAGAAAGAAAAGGAAAATAGAAAAGGAAAATAAAAACAGAAATGAGAAAGAAAAGGAAAATAAAAACAGAACTGAGAAAGAAAAGGAAAATAGAAAAGGAAAATAAAAACAGAAATGAGAAAGAAAAGGAAAATAAAAACAGAACTGAGAAAGAAAAGGAAAATAGAAAAGGAAAATAAAAACAGAAATGAGAAAGAAAAGGAAAATAAAAACAGAACTGAGAAAGAAAAGGAAAATAGAAAAGGAAAATAAAAACAGAACTGAGAAAGAAAAGGAAAATTAAAATAGGAATTAGAATGCAAAGGAAACTTACAACAGAATTAAACACATAGCCACATGTATCTATATATTGTTGTTTTTATTTTTACACTAAAAAAAAATTAAAAATATAACAGAAATGAAATTGAAATTCAAAAGTCCAACAGAAATTATAAAGTAAAGTAAAGTGCAGGAAAGTTTGGAAAATGGAAAATAGGGATCAGGGTGCATCTCTTGGTGCCTGAAAAAATAAGAAAAGTGCAGTTAGTATATATCTTTAAAGTTGTTTTGTTGTCGAAAATAAAAAAATGCATTACTTGATAACCAACATTGGCGTCTTACACCCCCCCTTAGAGTGGTTTTGGTCATCTTACACCCCCCTTAGAGTGGTTTTGGTCATCTTACACCCCCCTTAGAGTGGTTTTGGTCATCTTACACCCCCCTTAGAGTGGTTTTGGTCATCTTACACCCCCCTTAGAGTGGTTTTGGTCATCTTACACCCCCCTTAGAGTGGTTTGGGTCATCTTACACCCCCCTTAGAGTGGTTTGGGTCATCTTACACCCCCCTTAGAGTGGTTTGGGTCATCTTACACCCCCCTT
This sequence comes from Gastrophryne carolinensis, assembly GCA_027917425.1. Classification (NCBI taxonomy): domain Eukaryota; kingdom Metazoa; phylum Chordata; class Amphibia; order Anura; family Microhylidae; genus Gastrophryne; species Gastrophryne carolinensis. Next base: position 246,898,774 of record CM051235.1, on the reverse strand, counting down.
AGAGTGGTTTTGGTCATCTTACACCCCCCTTAGAGTGGTTTGGGTCATCTTACACCCCCCTTAGAGTGGTTTTGGTCATCTTACACCCCCCTTAGAGTGGTTTTGGTCATCTTACACCCCCCTTAGAGTGGTTTTGGTCATCTTACACCCCCTTAGAGTGGTTTTGGTCATCTTACACCCCCCTTAGAGTGGTTTGGGTCATCTTACACCCCCCTTAGAGTGGTTTGGGTCATCTTACACCCCCCTTAGAGTGGTTTGGGTCATCTTACACCCCACTTAGAGTGGTTTGGGTCATCTTACACCCCCCTTAGAGTGGTTTTGGTCATCTTACACCCCCCTTAGAGTGGTTTGGGTCATCTTACACCCCCCTTAGAGTGGTTTTGGTCATCTTACACCCCCCTTAGAGTGGTTTGGGTCATCTTACACCCCCCTTAGTGTTTTTTTTGGCTCATTTGGATGGGAGGTCAAATACATTTAGCCAGTAGTGCAGTACTTGCATTAGAGTGAAGGGTAGTTAGTTTACCGCAAAAAAAGAAGTGATCATCCTTTCCCTTAGCTCATCGCCAGTCTGGGTGTCCTCACTTCTTTCTGCGGGCATGTTGGGGATTTCTGGCACCAGTGCTGTCTCCTCGGGGGCTTGAATTCGGTGGCAAATGCAAATGTTGTGTAGCACACAGCAGGCAAGGATGATCTTGGAGACCTTCTGTGGGCTGTAGAGCATCTCTCCTCCTGGCCGTGCCAAACAGAGAAAGCGTGCTTTCAGCAGGCCGATGGTTCTTTCCACAATGCTTCTGGTCTTGCGATGCGCTGCATTGTAGCGTTCATGGGCAGAGGTCCGTGGGTTCCTGACCGGAGTCATGACCCACGTTCTCTGCCCATATCCCTTGTCCGCTGTAGAAAAAACACAAGGAGAGAGACAGCAATTAGTACTAGTACATGTTTTTTTGGGGGGGTTTTGATAAATTTGGCTTACTAGGCCACATATTTGCTAAATACATTGACCTGGTTAATTTATTACCCAGTAGCCAGCCAGCTGGCATTTCGTTGTTATCAAACTTCCGGCACAGGACTGTCCGCTGCAAGACGTAAGAATCGTGGCATGAGCCGGGGAACCCCGATCTCACCGCCCGCAGCCTCATGTCTGGGTCACAGACAACCATTATATTGAGCGAATGGAAATGCTTCCGGTTTCTGTAAGACAGCTCCTGTGCACGGGGAGGGCGGAAAGGGATATGTGTACCATCAACGCACCCTAGCACATTCGGGATCCCTCCCATCAGATAGAAAGCATGTTTTATTTTGGCAACCTCTTCCTCATCCTCAGGAAACTTGATGTAAATTGGGATTAAATCACAAATGGCCAGAACTACCTGGATTAGTATGCGGCTCATAGTAGCCTGGCTTATCCCGCTGAGGAGGGCGGAGGTTGCCTGGAAGGTCCCTCGTGCCAAAATATTAAGAGTGGCACACAGGCGTACTATGCCTGGAATGGATTGAGTGCGTTTGGTGGATGGCTCGATTTTGTGCTTAATCTGATCATATAGGGACTGTAGTGCAGCACGATTCAGACGGAAGCGGCTCCTGATCTGCTCGTCACTTAAGTCCCATACTGAAAGGCGGATTGCAAAGGAGCGGGGTGCCCTAAGCCTCACAACACCCCGCTCCCTTTCCTCCTGCTCTTTCAGCATACACATACATCCATCCACCCAGACACCATACATCACCCTCTTATCCATCACACACACTCAAGATATATACAAAATAAACCAAAAAAAAAACAAAACCACAAACACACCACACACACACAAACAATCACACTCCACACACACCCGCTACAATGCAGCTCACCACAAAACCAGAACTATAGTGGTCCAAACCACCAGCCTGCTGAAAACCAGCTTTCTAAGTTAGGCACAACCAAGAGGGGAGTTGCTGCACAGCCCACAAAAGGCCCCAAAATCAAGCCTCACGTGCTGTATGCTACACAATATTTGCAGATGCCACCAAAAACAAGCTCCTAAAGAAACAGCACTGATGTCAGAAATCACCCAACAAGCCACAGAGAGTGAGGACAGAACCCAGACAGAGGCTCAAATGAGCTAAGGGAAGCAAGCGAGCACCGCACCACACCACAGCCTTTGCCACAGTGTAAGAATACCAGAAGCTTGAAAATTCCTTCCATTTATACTTCGCTTTCAAAACGGACAGGTCCGCTTTGCCGCCTTTTGCGTTGCTCTGCTATTTCCGGGCGCCAATTAGCCGACCCAGGTGTGCGTAAAACGGAGTGCGCACGCGCACGCTAGTAGCGCTACTAGCGTACGTGAGCCGAAACTTGCGTGAATTAACGGACATGGCCGAAAAATCAGTGGTGGCCCAATGAAAGGTAAGCTGCTGTTTATTTAAATAGCCGTTAGGCTAGCCACATGTCACAAGGGATTGAGATACATCAGTCCATTGTTGTATTTGGGTGTGTGTTGTTTGGTTAATGAGGTCTGTAATGAGTTAATTGGCTAACACACATGCTTCAGTCAGTGCAGTGGAGGTGTGGCTAGAAGGAACTGGGCTGTATGTGTGAATCAATTAAGTGGCCTGGTTTTTGATTGGCTGTTAGAGCACATAAAACCTGCCCAACCCTAACAGATTGCGATGCCATTCTGTAGTCTGCATGCGTGCTTGTTGGGTGTGTATTTGTGTGTGTGTGCAGCTACAGGATGGAGCCAAATTCAGGACATCTGCCGGCCACAGCAGGCCCAAGTAGGAGTTTGGTGGGTGCTGTGCGCAGACCTCCCTTACGGAAAAGGGCCCAGCCTGAAGGTGGGGCAGCACCCCAGGCTAAGCGCCCAGGTGCCAAGAGGGAGCCTGAATTTAATTTGGCGGAGAATAATCATTTTGTGCGCCTTACACTTGCTAAATGGGAGCTGATATTTGGCTCCCAAAGCAAGTCCATAGGCAAACAAGAAAGAAGCAAACTGTGGGATGCCATTGGTGTGGAGCTTAGTAGCACTGCTCAACACCCACGTAGTGGCCCATCCTGCAGGAAACGCTTCTACACTTTGAGAGGGGCCCTTATGAAAAAGATGAATCACGATCTTGATGTGGACAGTGGGACCATCCAGGCTCCAAAGAGTACCTACAGGCCGTATGAGGAGATGCTGAAGGCCAAAATTCCACTGGCTCGGCTGCAGGGTGTGGATCCTGGGGATGACACCACAGGTTGGACTGAAGGTACATATTTTCTGCCTTTTTGCAAAAGCTACTGTTAATGTATGTGATTAGCATTTTGTCTTTCTGACCAACTAACAGTAGGACCTGTGAAGTAGTACATTAGAGCTCAAACATTTTTTACTTTTCTGTCTGTTGCTTTCTGCATAGGTGCACATGCTGCTGTCCGGGATGTGCCTCAGGACACCCAAACTCCTGCCCTTCCAGCAACCTCAAGGCTACCCCAGTCTGCCATTGAAGGTATTTACCCCTAATTTTGGTGCTGGTTGTTTGGGGAACAAATGGGTGTGGGAGCAGCTCAAACAATCGAGTGTTGCACTGTTGAGTATTAATAATATGGGCCTGCGGCCTAATTTCACACCCACTGTAACACTCACAGCAACTAACTAACAAGGCCCTAACATGTGTAGATATGTTTGAAGCCAGAGATGTGTGGCCATATATCGGCATATAAATGTGGAAGCCACACTGGCCTTGATTAGTGAATATTAGTAAAAGAGCTGCTCACACACACCTTAATGCATGTTGTATTTTTGCACGCACATTAACTATGGCTCAATGTTTGCTTGATTTTTGCATAGCTCCCATGCCATTGGCCCCAGCATCTCCTCCGGATCCAAGCTACTCTTTGGATGTCGGTAAGTGCATGTGTCCACCTTGCTTTATCCACTTTTACCCAAGTGCATGTGTCTCATTCCTCTTTTTTCTTGGTAGGCCAAGTGACTGGTTCATCTTTGGACCCCACTTCCGATGTTGCAGGTCAACAGGACCCTGTTGGTGTGTATAGCAATACATAATGTATCCTTTATGCTGTTTCTGTTACACTGTTTCAATTTGGTTAGTCTACTAATCTACATGTTTGCTTTGTCAACTTGAAGATGCCTCTTGGGAGTGCTTGTTGCCTCCCCAGGGTCAGTCTAATAGTTATTGGAGTGATAGCAATGTATTTGGGAGGACATATTTTTGGCCAAACATTCCCCGTAGTAGTTTGAGGAATATTTCGAGCCATTACTTGTGTTTTTTAGTTGACCAGAATATCGGAAGTGGCTGTCCAGAAAGGGCCCCTCAAGTTCAGGCTGCCAGAGATGAGGGTAAGTTGTTTTGCCTTGCTCTAGTCTGTATTTTGCCTCTACTTTTGTTGCACTTGCTTCTGGCAACTTTTGTGTCCACATGTATTTTCAAGGTCCAAGCTTGAGTGAGGGCCCCACTCCAGACATCTGGGAGATTGCGGGTATGTGTAATTTAAGCAATGTTTCTGATGTTATTTGCCAAAATTATTGCCTCTTAGTCCTGTAACATACATGTTAACAATCTGAGTTTTACAGATACCTTTGGTCTAGTGTGTAATTTTGCACTTTGTTGAGGTATGGCCTCGATAGCCTAACCAGGTTACATTTGAGTTTGGGCCACTGACCTACTAACCTGATTTTCCTGTTTAGCATATGCCAACTTGCCGGACATCTCGGATGTGGAATTGCCACTCTCTGGCAGCGATACCTCGAGCCTACCTGTGCCGGAGGACACGCAGGTAACATGGCTGATGTAGACGACCTAGAACCACATTGCCATGTTCGTGGGTAGTGGATGAAGCAACATGTCACATTTCCTTTCATTGTTGTTTTTGCAGGAGGCGGAACCAGAACCCCAAGCTGGGACCTCTTCCCAAGTCCCATGTGGCCAAGCTTCCGAGGCTCAGACAAGGGTAAGTTGTATAGTGACTGTTTAGGGTAATTATTTTGAGGGGCATACCTGCATTGGTTCGGTTTGACTAAAATGTTGTTTTCTATTTTGTTAGGCTCAAACCACAGCCAGAGGAGGTGTGGCACCAACCAGTGCTGATTTTTATGAGCTAGGGGTCCGGATGCTGGAGGACTACAGTCGCCAACAGCCGCGTGATGGAACTAATGAGCGCATTGCGGCGTTGGAAAATCAGGTGCTGATGTGTCAGCAACAAAATGAGGCCCAGCAGCGCCAGATCGACCAGTTGCTCCTAAACCAACAGCAGAACCAGGAACTTGGTCGCCTGGGCAATCTAATGGAGCAATCTCTCCAGCGACAGGAACAAACTTTGTTGTTGATACAACAGCTCATACAACAGCAGTCTATATTTTTTACTGCACTGTTGTCCCCCAACACCGCCCCTAGCAATGACTCCCAACCTCCCCGGCCACCCAGCCAAGAATATTAATTTTGTTTGTTTTGGTTTGTGTAAATATATTTGCTTAACCCACCTCTAAATTGTGTTTTTCATAAGACCTAGCTAATAACACAGTCAAGGATGAGTATCTTGGTCTAGATATGTCAATGTATTGGTAAATTTAGCCCACACATTTGAGACCATAGCTTACTATGGTTAACACATGAAATGGCTCCAAAGGTATGGCTAAATTGACACACAAATGGGTTTTGAGACAGTTAAACTATGCTTTGCAAGGCACCACACTGTAATGATGTTCATCAAAAGATTTAATGCAAACCCAGGGCCAACAGGGCCAACATTGCCCAACAAAGGGCGTAAACAGGCCAGCCTTCCCCCCACCCTAACGACGCCGCCGGCGCCTCTTCTTGGCCAGCAGCATCAGCTTCAGGAGCCTGATCTCCCGCCACAGTCTGCGATGCTGGTTTTCACAAGCTGTAGAGATGTAGAAACAACAATTTATTAATAAATTGAATGTGACCTCAACAGACACAGATGTAGCAATGTAATGTCAGTGTGTCCAATTAGGTGACACTCACATTAACATTGTTGACCACTGTGCGCTTATTGGTTAACATGATATGAGTACTATTGACTGGCAGGAATGTGAACAACACATCCCAAGCATACATTTACTCTTAAAGTGTACCAACACCCACCAGTGATCGGCCCTGGAATCTATCAGATTCCCGGCCCGATCACCTCCCTCCCCGCGGGACATCCGAGATCGGGATGTCCCTCGGGGTGAAACCCCCCCAACACCCCAAAATCCCTAACTCAGTTTCGTTGTGGCACGGCCGCCGGGCCCTCCCTTGCGCCCCTCTAGACGTGTGCGTGCCTGCGCCGGCCGTCTGTGATTGGCCGGCGCAGGCACGCGCGTGTAAAAAGGGGCGCGGGGGAGGCGGAGGAGGAGCCAATTTGCCGTTGCTTGTACGTTTGCTGGAGTAAAAGTGAGTTCAGGGGGTTGTCACACAGCGGTGACGATCAGGGGTGCCCCACCGTAGTGGACCAAGACCCAGGAAAGTCAAACTCCTGGTTGTTGTTCCACTTTAACTCTGGGGAAGCAAAGAAGGTATAAGTCCCAGTGTGTCCATTTTTGTGTTTAGTCACAGCCAAACCTCAGGGCCTAAGTCCTAACGAGTACACGAGTTTGCCCTATAATGTTAGAGGTCCAGACCTAATACGGCCCATTTGGTTGTGTCTAAGGCAAAAATAGTCTCTATGTGGCCAAATGAAGAATGTGAGGCAACAATCAAGCATGCAAACAGGCATGTTGGATTATTGTACAAACACATGGAATCTAGATGTGTGTGAAATTAACACATAGGTACATTTTAAATGTCTGCAGATGTGACTATAAGACATAGGTTTCACAAGGCTTTAGGCATATGAAGTGGGATGTACTCACCATCGCAGCTGTGGCGGGGGCCCATGCTGCTGGCCGTCCCTGGAGCTGGGGTGGGGAGGAGGTTCTCTGGCTCCGTCTGCGTAGCAACATCTGTCAACAGAAAGCAAAAGACAAAAACACAATTAGTGGGCCAATGACACCTGACTATTTGACATCCATCTGGTTATTGAGTCTGAAAAATCAAAGGCTTGCATGGTTACATACAGGTTGTCCAAAATTAGCATATTTCCTGGTCCATGAGTTAATGTCAATTAGTTAGGGTTGCCACATGTATCCCTAAATATAATGTGCAAATAACATAGACAGTGCTATGTAAAGGACTCATTAGCAGTTGATTGGCTAATGTTAATAGTGGGCCACATGTTTGAGCGGGAACAACTTAACCCAAGAAAAGAAATTAGAACAACCATCATGGTGTGGGCAGAAACATAGGGGTGGTTGCCAGTTGGCTAGCACTGTAGTGGGGTTTGTGAGGTTAAGGTACATTATCAAACCAGCTGTGACAATGGACCAGGAAACATGTGTCTGTTAAAAGTGGGCCAATACACAGGATTGCAGCAAATCTGGGTTTGGGTCCGCTTTGGCAGAGCACCACAATTTGAGTGAGACAACGTACTCCGCGGCCGCTGCCTTCCACACATCACTCCTCCAGTGTGTGCGCACGCGCAGCCCATTAGGAAACAGAGCGCAGGCGCACACACATCTAGAGTGTCACACAGGAGGCTGGGACGGTGGCTTTGGCAACCCCCAAAGAGGTAAGAAGTTTGTGGGTTTTTTTTTGGGGGGGGTGCCCTGGGTGAGGGATGTGATTTTTCAGGGAACCTTCGAGAATCCAAGCACTATCAATGTTTGTGGGTCCACTTTAATGAATGTCATAACATAGGGAATGTGATGGATAACAACAAACACTTACCACGACTATGCCCGTGGAGAATGCTTCGCCAAAAGGCCATGGAGGTGCCGCCTATATGATGCCCTGCAAATTAGAGAGGAATGGCAAGGGCTAAGTACAAATTGCAAGATGAAACCTGTCACAGACTAACAATTAAAAAAAGGACACTCACCAGGGGATGACCCGCCACTTGAAGCCCAGGGAGGGCTCTGAGGAGGAGGCGGGGAGCCTCGGCTCCTCACACTCTGGTCGGAAGATCCACCAGGCAAAGGGCCACCCTCCTCCCTCTCACTCCCTGCTCCTTCAGGGAGTGTGGGCGAGTCCATTTCTACCACCCCACTTGGACTCCCCACTTGAGAGTGGCCCCTTGCCTGGTGAGAGTCCTCAGACTCAGAGTGTGAGGAGCTGAGGCTTGATCCTGCCAGCCCCCCAGCAGCACACTCCTCTGGGGCGTCATCCCCTTCCTCCCCTGGGTCCTCTAAATAGGACCCGCGGGAGGGACCCTCCCCCGATGACTCCCCCGAGTCCGCCTGCCTGGTTCGGGGGAGGAATCCCTTCCCACGTTTCCCCAGGGGAGGACGCTTATCTGTGTGGAGGGGGTGAAAGAAAATAATTAATATAAAGAGCACAAATGGACACAGCTTAGCAGATGATTCTGCAAAAAGTATAAACAGAGCATAAGCTTTAACTTACCTGATGCGTAGGCATCATATAGGCGGTACACGCCTTCAGGGTCCCGGCGCTTGAAATCTGACCACTTCTGCTGAATGGCTCGGATTGACAGCTCGGTGTGGAAGCGCCGGGACACTGTGGCCTTCACCTCCATGGCAATGCGTTTTTTTCCTCCACGGGCATAGTCGTATTCGGCCACGCAGAAGTCCTATGAAAAATGATAAAACAAACACAAATCAATACATGACATCAGAACAATGGCATAAACAGTTATACAGAGACCAGATCAAAGTGGACCCACACCCAGGACTATCACTATTCTGGGTTTGTGTGCACTTTGGTGGGCCACATCAATTGTGGGTGGTCCGCTGTCTGCAACCCCCTTGGAAGGCCACAAATACACCACTGAGGACGCTCCCACGTGACTGCGCCAGCCGAGCACAGCGCTCTGCGCCGCTGTGGTATGCGCATACAAGGCCGTTTGGACGTGCATACCAGCTCAGCTGGGTCTGCACGGCAAAGTACGCATGTGGCGTTTGACTCTAACAGGGAGTGCGCCTGCACACAAAATTAAAATATGTCTGGCGCAGGGGTACACCCTGCTAGAGGTAAGCGCAATAGGCATCCGCAGCTCACGCATGCACAGATGGGACGGGGCTGAGGTAATTTTTAGGGCCCTCCAGGGGGGGGCATCCCCGCAGGACATCCAGAATGGGGATGCCCCACGGGGAGTGATCCAATTTTGCCTGAAAACTAAGAAATTTCAGGGCCAATCCCCCCTGTGTGTTCTGCAACTTTAAAGCTAAAAATACACAAACCAAATACTCACTTTGACCACCTGGCCATTAACGCGGCTATCCACCCGGTTGCGCCTTTTCTTTGGCGGCCCAGGAGGGGAAGGGGTGGGAGGGGTGCTAGTTGGGGAAGGTGAGGTAGGTGGGGGAGGTGGGGAAGGGGTGGTGGGGTCAGAGTCGGAGGAGCTGGGGAGGCGCATAACTCGCCGTCTGGGCAGCATTGTGGAAACGCTGAGGAGGAAACAGGAACCGGAAATGACCAAAGCGACATTGGAAAAATGTTAAAAAAAAAAAAAACGCTCCGCGCACCAGCAACAAGCTATTCTCAGCTATGTGCAAGCTAAGTGGCGGAATAACTAAAATGACGCTTGAAAACAAGCTATTGGCATAAGCGCAAGACATTTTTACCTTAAGGTGGCGTTGAAACGCAAAGGAGGATACCGGAACCGGATATGACGCAAGCAACTGTGCTTCAAAATTCAAAAACAAACATGCGCGCAACAGGGACAAGCTAATATCAGCTATGTGCAAGCTAAGTGGCGGCAAAACATTAAAATGACGCTTGAAAACAAGCTATTGGCATAAGCGCTAGACATTTTTACCTTAAGGTGGCGTGGAAACGCAAAGGAGGATACCGGAACCGGATATGACGCAAGCAACTGTGCTTCAAAATTCAAAAACAAACATGCGCGCAACAGGGACAAGCTAATATCAGCTATGTGCAAGCTAAGTGGCGGGAAAAAAATAAAATGACGCTTGAAAACAAGCTAGGGCCCAAGGCGCAACGAATTATTAGCTTGATTTAGCAGGGGGTTCTACATACTGTAATGCATAGGTCCTTATAAAGCATACACCGTTGTGCTTAAATATACAAATCTTATTCCTTCCCAAAGTCATCACACAATCAAACTAGACAACTACATGAAAATGTGGCACACATGAGAATGCATAACGGGTTGTTATGAGCTGGTACGACTGAATGTTAATCCTGCAATATGTGGCCAGGCACGCTCACAACTACAGTGTATTCATTAACAACGACTGGGGTCGCGGGAAGTGAATTCCTTGCAAATGGCAGAAGGGCACATGTATGAACAGCACAGCGCCGCACAACGCAGCGCAGCGAGGCACAGCGACGCTCGCGCCGCCACATAGCGAATTAAAACAGCGACTGCACAAACACTGACCAACACAGATTCATCAAGGACAGGGCTGCCGAATAGCTTGGGCGCTGACAATTTCGAAGAGCGAACGTGACCGCCCAACCTGACAGGCTACAAAATAGCTTTACAAGCCCCGTTTGTGGTGAAAACAAGCGATTTTGATGCCAATGAGTTTGGGTGGAGGAGATGCAATTCCCATGTCACTCACAACATTACATTGTGAAAAATAATAAAAACTTCAAATACATAGAAATAACCAGCCAGATTCATAAAACATATCAATATAAACATGTGTTGAATTTTGTACCAAAGAAAAAAACCCAAAAACCACTAAAAACAATCATTGCAGCGTCTGCCATTGAAATGTATGGGAGAGCGGCAGGTAGCGCCAGGTCATACCTGTCGCTGTGAAAGAATTTGCAGCGGCGCTGTTCGGTCCAGGCGGCTTCATGATGAATGCCGCGCCAGCCGTCGCTCTCGCCCGGCGCTAGCCTCATTTTGCTTGATAAATGCGTCATTGTGACCGCCGCCGGGCGTACTTGAGTCGGTAGTCGCCGTTAGCTGCCGCTACCTGGCGCTCGTCAGACACTACCTGGCGCTATCGCTTGATGAATAAGGGCCATAGTTAAAAACATAAAGGACTAGAACAAAGGAAAAGGCTCTAATAAACATTAAAGTCTTAACAGATAAATGGGGTCCTTAAATTCATAAGGTCCCCAAACAAGTTGAAAAATATCCCCTTTGTTTTTGTTATTTAGGCTGTATCACACATATAAAGTGCTACAGTTGTTCAAAAAGATATCAAAATTTACAACAGTGAAATAAAGTTAATATGCTAGTGCAAAAGCTGTATCAAATGAATAAACACATATATAAAAATAAGCAGAATGTGAAAAAGATAACAAGTGCTTGTATCAAAACTCTATAAAAAATATATACAACAGTGTAATTAATACAGAACTATTAACATAAATATAAATCCGGAGCTATTAAAGTGGATGTAAAGCCGTAGAGTATGTAGAGAATGTACAGCATTGCTAGGGAAAAGGAAAGTATACAAATATATTTAAGTCTGTATCACCAATCAAGATGAGCCAAAAGTTTGCCAAAGTAGCACCGCACCGACACGTTGCGTGGTCTTCTACCACTTCGTCAGGGTGTGAGAATGTCCATCTATTCTGTCCTTCCCTTTATTTACCCAAAGATAATAAATGCTATCCAGTAATCGATGGTAGCATTTGTGCGCAGGTGTGTGCCCTATCCATCATTTTTTAGAGCCTGTTCCTTTTTTCGACATTGTTCTTGTCCTTTATGTTTTTATGTTATATGGTGTTAGTCTATTTGTGTTAGTAGGTTTTAAAGTCTGTACAATAAACATGAATTAATCTTTTACTATTTATGGTGTGTGCGGCATATTAATATTTTTTTTTTTTTGGTTTGCACTTGCATAAAAAAAGTCTGGACATTCAGCCTCCGAGCCATGGGAACCCCAGTCCAATGATCAGTGTAACACTTGACTCAACCTCATATATATTTTTTTTGAAAACGCACAAAGCAGAAGCAAGTGCAAACACTTTTTTTCAAGCTGAAAAGCAGTACCCTGGCTGCAAGTTGTGAACGCATAAATGCTTAGCAAAACTGCACCTGGACAGGTGTGAAGGTAGCCTTAGCCATGCCCTGATCCTGCAATAGAGGACCATATCTTTTATTGTTGGGCCAGCTGGGGGTTACATTTAGAAACCTGTAGTTGTTGTTACTTTCAGTGCTTTGTGATCACACTTCCCTTTGATGGACACACAGAAAAAATAAAGGTTTGATGAGATGGAGAGCACAAGTGTTGAATCCATAAAGATGACCGGACGCATTTCCATATAAATAGCCTGCGCTCCTCTCTTACTGATGCCAGCACATCCATGTAGCATTCCGGAGAGACTCCCCAGCTCACATCCTGACTATATTATGGATGTTTTAAATATCTATCCTAATAGATCAACCTCTGCTAATACTTGAAATGAGATCAGATGAAGGAGAGCAAACAGGGCATTTGCCCCAGCAGCCAATCAAAAAACAGATTTGAACAGAGTATTCAACTGAAGCTCTAGTTGGTTGATAGAGTCCGCAAATTCAGAACTGAATTTGGAATAAGAGATGATGTGTTTTATTTCACATAAACCTACTGCCTGGAAGGACATTTTTCTATTTGATTTTGCAAAGTACATTATGGGCTTGAATCACTTAAAGCGGAACTGCAGTCAAGAAAATAAAGTTTAGTAATCTGCTCCCCTGAAGCCCCATTGTGAGGATCAGTGGTGTATGCTGTTTGCACCACTTGAACCCATAGCTGCACTCCTAGAATTGCATGGAGGTGGCCATCTTGGATTACACCCAAGAGCCCTGCTTACATATAAGCATGAATGGGGGGGGGGGGTAGGGAGAGCTTTGGCTAGTACACAAACACACAGCAGTGGAGCTGGGGGCTTCCTTATGATCATCCTAAACAGCCAGAGAGAAATGGTATCAATTTCCACACAGAACTTCTCTAGCTGCCTGCATTGATGCAGCATGGCTGCGGTGTTCCTGGGTGATATTGTTTCTTAACACAGGGCAGCCTGTCTGGAGTTTGAATTTTGCCATAAGCAACCCCCACCAAACTAAGAGAGCTTTACCTCAGAAATGGGATCAGCATGTCTGTCATGTTACACACACCAAATCACCAGCTGCTGGAGGGGATGAATGCAACTATGTATCAAGTCAATGACCATTGGTTACAATGTTGATCCTATGATTTAAAAACTTTCTGAGCAGTGATGATTCATTACAATTGGTGGCTTTTTACTTCTGGCTAGAAATAAAGGATTTATTTTATTATATATATAATAATATATATATTGGTCATTTTGTCTGCAGGACTGTTATTTTTCAGAAGCAGGCAGTGAAAATTGTAGACAGATGGCCACCCCCATTTAATACATTAGCAAACACTCTTCCTGCTATTCCACAACATCTGCATGGAGATGCAGAGAACAATTTACTAAACGTTATTTTTTTTTAAATATCCCATGAAAATATAGGGGTTTCATGCTTTATTTCAGAATTAGAAATGAGTTATAGGGTCTGACCATGTAGAAAAAATGAAATGCCATACTCAGCTTTTGTCCCCCACAGCACTTCTGTCCTTCTCTGGTTTGAAAGAACTCACCGGGAAACAAGCCAATGAGCAGTGATGAGCTGAATCTGCCTCTGTTCCATTCAGGAGCAGTTCTGACAAATCTTCTAGATTTACATAACTGAAATCCCAATCCCATAAGTCTATGGGGGGGAGGGGAGTCATGTGCATTTGGGTCTTAAGCAATAAAAGTAGCCACAACATCTGGGGAATATTGCTCTAAATAAAAACAGAGGTCTCAGCCAAATAAAGTATTTTTCAAATAGTAAAAATAATCTCTCTTAAACACTTTGTAAAGCTAGAATGTAATTTTCGTGTGGAAGAATTCACCTTTTATTTTAGTACAAGATCCGTATATAAAGTTAGAGCTCACCTTCAAAAAAATAAGACAATCTAACCTATTTTAAAGTGGACAAAAATCTGTGATTTTCCCTATCTGGGGTTTTTGTTCTTTCCCCGGGGACACCCCCATGTGGGATGCCCCACTTGTGAAACACCGCACGTCGCCAACCAGAACTGACCTTTCCCTGGTCCTACAACGTATGGGTGGCCTCTCGTTCAAACAGTGCGCTCCACTGCGCTGACGTCAAACTGTCTGACTCCAGCCAAGTCTAGCTGAGCAGGGACGAGTGCAGCTGAGCATGCCTGCGGCCCAATCCCAGCTACCCTCTAACAGGGAGCGTGCCCCCGCCAACCATTAACAAATCCCTGGCATGGGAATGCGCCCTGCTAATGGTATAGCAGGCAGTGGACGCTGCTTGCGCATGCTCTGTTGGATCGAGGAGAGTTTACTGGCCAGCCTGGGGGGTTTTACCAAGCGGCACATCCCCAATCTGAATGCCCAAGGGGAAAGGGTGTAAGGGAGGATTTTAGTCCACTTTATGCTTGAAAAGGAAAGATCTTTAGTAGCTGTCACCTCATTTAACCATCAAAGGCTTCTTCTCTTTGTTAAAAGAATTGCAACACTTAAAGTGGACCAGCAGTCAATAATGACTTAAACTGGAGCAACACAGCATCTGTGCTCATATGTATCCCTCCCCGGGGCAATTTAGATTGCTGCACATAAAAATTAATTAACCTTTTTCTAACTCCTGCTGTGGTAAATTTAAAAAATGGCGGCTCATGCATTTGCAGGTCGCCTGCAAACAGGAAGTGATGCTGGGTCCTTTAACATAATATTGTAGAGTTAGAGTGAAAGAGTTTCCCTGTTCTTGATGTTATAACATCTACAGTACATATAAAGCCAAGGATAAAAAGAAAAATCAGTAAATGTTACATTATATCATTAAACTGGACCAACAGGATGGCACACTTGGAAAAGAAAACTCCCCAAACTCACTTGCCCCATCTGCACACATGATACTGAAGCATTGTCAGCACTTACATTTACTCCTGCGTCTACTCAAAGATGAAACACGTCTCACTGATTTTCTAGTGATATCGGCCATTTTGGAGCTTCCTCTCCGAGCATCTCAGGTATACTGCTGCCTGGATTCAACTGACATAACTGACAATGCACAGTAACAGGAAGCCCGGCAGCACTTCCTGTTTGCAGGCAGCCTGCAGGTTCAGGAGATACCATTTTGTTTGTAAAATTGACCACAGCAGAAATTAGAAAAAGGTAAATGAATTTTTGAATAAATTGCCCAGGGAAGTCATTTTTGACTGTTGGTCCACTTTAAGCTCACAGCAATGGATGATGTTATTTAAACATACCTAAGGCCAAAACAGGCCACAGGGCTGCTTTAGTCCTCTGCCCCACTGGCATCCTTATTTGTGTTTCCTGTCCATTAAACCCCCTTAATAAGCATGCAAACAGGGCCAGATTTGCTGTGTGCAGATCATGACTTCCAGTTCCCAGCCTCCTGGCCCCAAAGCCTCCTAAAAACCCTCCTCCTTGCAGCCCGGTCCCAACAGCAGCCTAACATGATCTTTCCAGCAGCTGGGCCCCACAGCAACAAAAGAGGGTCCCCACTAGCCCCCGCAGCAGCCTGGCCCCACAGCAAAAAAAAAAATACTGTATGGGGACCTCCCCCACACTTTCTACCCAGGAGCCTCCACCAGGCTTGAGCTAGCCTATAGGCTTACCAGGAAAACCCAATGGGCCCCTTTGAGGGCCTTCATCACCAAACCTGAAGTATCTATAGCTTATTTGTGGCATCCCAAGTGCACAAACAGAGACAATACAGCCGACATAATTAGAGATGAGCGAACTTCTTGAAAGTTCGATTCGGGCGATTCGCCGAATTTCCCCATCTGAAAAAAAAAATGCCGGCATGGTGGGAGCGGGCAGGCCAGCTACGCCTGTCAGCGGGCCGCCGCCGGCCCGCTGACAGCGCAGCCGGCCTGCCCGCTCCCACCATGCCGGCATTTTTTTAAAAAGCAAACACTTACCTGCATGGTCGGAGCGTGGAGGCCGGCGCCGCTCTCAGGCGCCCTCTGATGACGCGTCCTCTGATGACAGCTGAGAGGCCGGCGCCGCTCTCAGCTGTCATCAGAGGACGCGTCATCAGAGGACGCGTCATCAGAGGGCGCCTGAGAGCGGCGCCGGCCTCCATGCTCCGACCATGCAGGTAAGTGTTTGCTTTTTAAAAAAATGCCGGCATGGTGGGAGCGGGCAGGCCGGCTGCGCTGTCAGCGGGCCGGCTTCCGCCGCCCGCTGACAGCGTAGCCGGCCTGCCCGCTCCCACCATGCCGGCATTTTTTTTTTTTTTATTTCAGGGAAAATTCGATCGGCATGAACCAAAAAAAATTTGGGTTCGTGCCGAATCGAATTTTCCCTGAAATTCGGAGCGAATTCCGGTTCGTCCGAACCGGTTCGCTCATCCCTAGACATAATGTTTCTGTGCATGGGCCCTGAATGTAAGCTGGTAATACTTGCATCCAAATGTGGGGTGGGGCACCAGGCATCCCAGTCTAACACAATACTTGTTTCTTTAGAGTTGTGGCAGCCACGTCTGCATGTTCACTGCATTACCGGCGGTTCACCAGTATATACCCACCTGTCAAACCCTATTGACCTCTGGGGTGTGAGAGTGGCATGGTCGCTCGGACATAATGCTCCCTGATTTTCAGCATTAGTAGGTGGGTAAGGGTAGTTCCTGACCTGTTCCCTACCTGCACAGGGTTATTAAGGGCTGTTTAGGTGTACTTTAAAGTTAACCTGTACCATATGACCGGCATACCCTGATTATGCAGCTCTCACACTGTAATGAGTACCTACCACCCTTTACCCACCTAAAATAAATGATCATGTCTATGACCTCTCTTTATGGATATCTGAAGGTATTTTCTACCCGGCAGCAGACTTAGATAAATCCTATAATATAGTACAATCCCAACATAGCAAGGCATTTACTTAGATGATTTATGTATTTGATTCTGGGAAATACCTGGAGATTTCAAAGTCTTAGAGTAAGATTATATATTTTATTTATATCCTTTCTCCTTGTCTTGATATTTAGATGATATTTTTCTGTACAAAATACTTGCGAGGACGACATCTGCTTCTATAAGAGAAAATCAAGGATGCCACCGTCACAGATAACTAATGGCCTGACACCCACTGGGATGGAACTGAGCACCGCTTCTAAGGGGAAAGCAGGGGAATCTCTGTGCTAAAAAACCCAAGCTTCCATATTTACTGATAAGCCAAGGGAGAAAACTCATAGAAATTATGAGAGGGCATGAGGAACACAACCTTCACTGATAAGACAGATCACTTACCAAAGAGTGGGATTTAGATGTTTTAGTAAAAATAGCTAATTTTCTTTAGACGTTCCTCTAACATAGCAGCAGCTTATCTCCTGGTGTTATGACAAGGTCAAGGATATCTAAGGGTGAGGGGTCAGTCAATAGCCAGAGAGGTCCAAGGCCAAGGTAGTCATGGAGAAGATGCAGACAAGGAGCAGGTAGATAGGGACATGCTTGTAGCAGGCACACAAAGTGGGAGAGTCAGGCCTAAGAATCCAGGGATGCCAGATGCTTAGGAGGAAGTGTGAATTTCCTGGTACTGGCATAGGGTCCAAATAGCTGAAATGAGTGATTGATAAGATCGGGAACTGAAAAACAAGAAACAGAAACAAGCATCCAGGAATGCTAGCCATGAAGTAGGAATCTGTAAATTTTGTGGTGTTGGCACAGGGTGTGGAATATCTGACATGATAGGGTTCAACGGCCAGAGAAGGTCCAAGCCCATAGGAGGACCGGGGGGGGGGGGGGACATAGACAAGGAACATATGAACAGGCAACCAGACAATAGCAATCAGACAGACTGTGAATAGACCAGGTCTGTGCATCCAGGAAGGCCAGGCAACACCTACTGGTGTTGACACAGGGTCACAGGTTGGCACAGGGTCATGGATAAGTGAGGGTAAGACCAGCTAGGGAGTTGAAATCTGAGCATAGTAATGGATAGTGAGCATAGTTATGGGTTAGACTAGTGCTGTATTATTTTTCTTATATTTTACTAGGAGGGCCATGGGGCTATGGGCAGATGCATTAAGCTTAGGGTATTACGCATGGCAGTATTAGGGGAAGGTAACAAATCCCTCTCAAGTGTGGAAACACAGGTCTGGCTGTGCCAATGTTGCAAATGGGTTGTAGCTTGGAGGAACCAGAGGTAAAATTAGTAAATAATCAGTAAGTTATTGCAGGACTGATGAGGCCACCAGTGAGGAGTCAGAGAATAAAGCCAGAAGCCAATGAAGCCAATAGCAGAACTAGGACGGATAGCCATTAATAGGATCTGTGGAGGGAGCCTCCCCTTCCACATTCATCACATTGCTGTCAGCACAGAGAGATGATTATTATGCAACATCACAGATCCAAGGACCACACCCCCTTTATTCAGAAGATAAACCATAAGCTGAACATGTAAACCTCAATATTTTCTATTTAAAATGGAAAACAGTTTACACCATTACGCAATGGAATGCCTGGGACCCTATATGAAGCCAGCCTCTCCCCCTCACAAATTGCTCACAAACCTCTGTATGCCTATTTTTAAAAAGACCCTGTATTTCCTAAGTAATTAGTAAAGGTTTATTAGAGCATTGAAGATACAGAGAAAATGTTGGGGGTTGCTTTATATATATTATAGTAAAAAAAATAAGTGCATTGTTCTGCCTCTAGTTATTACTGCCAGCACATAGTGTGATCAGAAAAAGGTGTGAGAGATGCTGCAGGTTAAGAGCGTCTCCAGCCTGCCAGCACATAGTGTGACCAGAGAGGAGGGCGGGGGTTCATAGTTGCAGAGAGGGGCAGCCAATCAGGACGTCTGGGCAGGGATTGGGGGGTGTTTCCGTTCTCGATCCACTGAAGGTTGATTGAAAAACCTGGTCAGTGCAGTGGAGATTGAAAGCTGAATGAAGAAGTGACTATATATATATATATATATATATATGCATTAAAAAAACTCCAAATATAATCTGCATCAGACCAGGCAGGAAAAGAATGCTCTTACATTTTTGGGTGATTTTTACAGTATAGATGGTCATTACTTACAAACACATAGGAATTTTTCCTCCACATTTAACCTATGCATGCAGTGAGACAAACACAATGCAAGCCTGGCCAATGGAGCCTGGAGGGTTAGGTGCCTTATTCAAGACTACTGTAGTTCAGTCATGGGAATCAAACCTGCAACCCTGTGGTCAAAAGACCACTTCTTTACCTCTAGACCATGACTGCCCCTTTTGTTTAAAGTGGACCAAAACTGGACCAAAACTCTGTAAGACTCCAGGGCTGGCTGATCCCCTGTTCCTGGGGCATTTGCGATGCCAGCTTTGTGAATA
Source organism: Gastrophryne carolinensis (assembly GCA_027917425.1). NCBI lineage: Eukaryota > Metazoa > Chordata > Amphibia > Anura > Microhylidae > Gastrophryne > Gastrophryne carolinensis. Next base: position 246,879,465 of record CM051235.1, on the reverse strand, counting down.
CTCCTAATTTGCCGTGTATACCAAGCCAGAGATCCCATGGTGCATGCACGATCCCGGCAGTATCCCCAGCTTCCCCCTGGTTGATGCATGCATCCACCCCAGGTTTATCTATGGCTGGCGCAGGCACACACAGCCAGAGGGGATCAGGCAGAGGGATGTTGGCTGCTTCCCTTGCTCTATGTCCAGCTGTGTATACAACCAGCCTTCTATCCTGTTCAATTATATGCCTGCCATAGAATGCTGATTGGAGAAAAGCCTTGCATTCACCAGCAAGGATTCACACCCAAATCGGGAAGGACTAAAACCATCAGGGCATCACTGATGCTTTTATTGGCTGATTAGACTAATTTATTATTTATTAATTATTTATTTATTAAAGAACAAAAAACATGCATGCAATGTGCTAACCAAAGGCATATCATGCTCAATGTTTACATTACTCACAGTCAAAAGAGATGCTGCAGAGAAATTATTTCAAGTCACTGCCCTTTAAACCTTTGCTAGCCAAGTCTAATGCGCATCCCCTGGGGTCGCCGATATTTGTAGAATGCGCTGTTCAATCCAGGACCTCACATTGTGCTCACCTCTCTTTTACACCAATTACACCTATTTACTGCTGGGGTGGAGGTGGCTCCTCTAACCACATCTGAAGGTGCACACTGCACATTTCTGCACGCATGACATGTCACACACACACACATGTTACATGACCGCATGCAGCCAGAGACAGGAATACATGATGCCCAGCCTGGATGGATCTTACAGGTGTAACCACAATGGGCACCAAGCCTTCATGTTGTATGGAGCCCCTCAAGACAAGGATATAAGAAAAGGTACAAAAGGTGGAAGAGCTAACAATCTATAAAGGTATAAGGAGCAGTGCTGGAAGAGATGATCAATTATTAGGGTATGAGGGGGATACAGAAAGTGGAAAAGCTCTTCTAAGGATCCAAGATGATATACAGAGATGAGGGGATCACTATCTATTAGGGAAAATGAATGATACAGGAGGTGGAGGAGCTTATCATTTATCACCTCCCATGCCCCTAGGCCCCTTAGCAAATGCAGGGTGCTGCTATGACTTGTTATATCGGAAGCAGAAAGGAGGGAAAGGCGAGAGAGGGGGAATAGGAGGAGGAATACAGGAGGTTAAAGGTAAATAATGAAGGATGGAAAAAAAGATGAAGAAGGAAGAGAACAAGAGAGAGAGAAAATAGGACAGAATAGTAACAAAGAAAAGAAAGGAATAAACAGAAAACAGAAAATAAAAAAAAATATAGTATAAGATAGATAGATAGATAGATAGATAGATAGATAGATAGATAGATAGATAGATAGATAGATATGTGGAATAGATATGAGATAGATAGATAGATAGATAGATAGATAGATAGATAGATAGATAGATATGAGATAGATAGATAGATAGATAGATAGATAGATAGATAGATAGATAGATATGCGATAGATAGATAGATAGATAGATAGATAGAATGATAGACAGATAGATAGATATGAGATAGATAGATAGATAGATAGATAGACAGATATGGGATAGATAGATAGATAGATAGATAGATAGATAGATAGATATGAGATAGATAGATAGATAGATAGATAGATAGATAGATATGGGATGGATAGATAGATAGATAGATAGAATGATAGATAGATAGATAGATAGATAGATAGATAGATAGATAGATAGATATGAGATAGATAGATAGATAGATAGATAGATAGATAGATATGAGATAGATAGATAGATAGATAGATAGATAGATACATATGGGATAGATAGATAGATAGATAGATAGATAGATAGATAGATAGACAGATATGGGATAGATAGATAGATAGATAGATAGATAGACAGATATGGGATAGATAGATAGATATGAGATAGATAGATAGATAGATAGATAGATAGATAGATAGATAGATATGGGATGGATAGATAGATAGATAGATAGATAGATAGAATGATAGATAGATAGATAGATAGATAGATAGATAGATATGAGATAGATAGATAGATAGATAGATAGATAGATAGATAGATATGGGATAGATAGAGAGGAAATAAGCAAACTGAAAAGACTACATGTGCCCCCAAATCATCTAGAGGAGGAACCAATAAATGCAGCCATCATCCCTAATATTGTGCAGACATGTAACATAACCAACAACACAGGCCCCATAAGGAATCCAACAGAATCCAGTGACAGACACAGGGACCCCACCTCCAAACAAGCTGGCAAATTACAAAGAGCCCCCCTAATAGAGGAGAACAATCCAACTAACCCCCCAAAAAGCACTGTCACACAGAGAACACATGACAACAATAAATTGCCATGTCCAGAAATTGTGCTTATCATAGACTCAAATGGAAAGTATCTCAACACAAAGAGACTCTTCCCAGGGAAACAGGTCACAAAAATCCGCTGCTCAACAATAGCACAAGCAGCAGAAGTGATCAATAATCCATATTTTACAGACCCGAAACACCTCATCCTGCACACCGGCACAAATGACTTGCAGCAAGAGGGGGCAGCAGAAAGAATATCACAATTAGCTAAAGCCACACATCAAAAATTCCCTAGGACAAAAATAATTCTATCTGCCCTGCTCCCAAGAAAAGACATATCCCTCCGTATAACCGAGCAGATCAACGCAGAGCTGGCCGCCAATATCCCCTCAATACCCAACACAAAACTGGCCCTACACCGAGAAATTACTCTCCAAAACCTGTATGATGCCAAACACCTGGATAAACAAGGAGTAAGCATGCTGGCAAAAGAACTTAAGGACATGGTTCTAGAGAGACACCAGATACCCCGACCCCAAATAAGCCCAACAAATAGACTGCAAATCCCAGACAGCAATTTCTCCAGACCCAGTCCACAGCGATGGCAGAGGTGGAGGCAACCAGTCCCACAATGGAAACACCCCACAGCAGAGGGCAGCAGCATGGAAGAAATAAAAAACCTGCTAAAGACACTCTGTAACAAACTAATGTGACCCCTCTAAATGAAAGTCCGATGAAAAAGCAGCTCATTACAAGGTATACCGACTCACAATGACATCCCTTATCATCAGCAGCTGGAATATCCAAGGGCTGAATTCTTCAGCTTTTGGATCCAAATCAAATGATCCAGACTTTAAAGAAAAAGTAAAAACTGTAGACATACAAATCCTCATGGAGACATGGACCAGAGCAGAGGATGAATCCCTAGCACCCATGGGCTACAGGGAATTTTCCGTGCCTGCCCAGAAAAACAAAACTGCCAAACAGGGCCGCCGCTCGGGTGGCATATTAATCTGGTACAGGGAGGCGCTTAAAAATCACTTGAGAGCGGTCAAACGAGGAGACAATCACATCTGGATTCAAGGACTTCCAAACCCCCCTAGACTGGCCAATCACCATGCAAGAAATCCAGGAAAACATCTCCCTGCTGAAATGCAGAAAGGCCAGCGGCCCTGACGGCATCCTGCCAGAGATGATCAAATACAGCTCCCCAGACATACACGCTGCACTGGCAAAACTATTCACCCTGGTCCTGAGCTCCGGACACTTCCCTCAAGACTGGAACCGAGGCCTCATAACACCTATCTACAAAAATGGGGACCAATATGACCCAGCGAACTACCGAGGGATCTGTGTCAGCAGCACTCTGGGGAAGCTATTCAGCAGCATCATCAACAGAAGGGTCCTCACCTTCCTCACACAGCAAGAGGTTCTCCATAGATGATGAGAGGAAACTCCACATCCTGCTGGGAGAAGAGGAGCCCACCCTGCAAATAGCCGCCCAATATGTCTCCACCTGCCACCAACTGAGAGGAACATAAGAGACCATGGACTGATATACCCCTATACTGCCCCTATACCCCACCTCTATATACTGCCCCCTGTACCCCACCTCTATACTGCCCCTATACCCCACGTATATAACCCAACAACCCCCCCCCCCCCCCTTTTTTGTTATTCCCTTTTGCTTTGGCAATGCTAAATGTTTTTTGGACCTGCCAATAAAGCTCTTTTGAATTGAATTGAATTGAATTGAATTGATATGAGATAGATAGATAGATAGATAGATAGATAGATAGATAGATAGATATGAGATAGATAGATAGATAGATAGATAGATAGATAGAATGATAGATAGATAGATAGATAGATAGATAGATAGATAGATAGATATGAGATAGATAGATAGATAGATAGATAGATAGATAGATAGAATGATAGATAGATAGATAGATAGATAGATAGATAGATAGATATGGGATAGATAGATATGAGATAGATAGATAGGTAGATGGATAGATAGATATGAGATAGATAGATAGATAGATAGATAGTTACATATGAGATAGGTAGATAGATAGATAGATAGATAGATAGATAGATAGATATGGGATAGATAGATATGAGATAGATAGATAGATAGATATGAGATAGATAGATAGATAGATAGATAGATAGATAGATAGATAGATAGATAGATATGAGATAGATATGAGATAGATAGATAGATAGATAGATAGATAGATAGATAGATATGAGATAGATAGATATGAGATAGATAGATAGATAGATAGATAGATAGATAGATAGATAGATAGATATGGGATAGATAGATATGAGATAGATAGATAGATAGATAGATAGATAGATAGATAG